>BGNK01000644.1:74226-219976 GCA_003297005.1 Symbiodinium sp. clade A Y106 | reverse complement strand
TCCGAGAAGCAGCTGGATTTGCAGCAGCTGCTCAACATGTGTGGCAAGTGTTATTGAGTCATGCGACTTCAGAAAAGTCTGTGTGAGCCACTTGCATGTACGTTACTTAGTTAGGATTCTGCAACACCTGAAATCAGGTAAGGTCACCGATGCCATGTTCGCCATGAAGGTTCGAACGAGGGGCCCCTTGTTTGGTGGTTTCGTGTAGTGACTTGAGCCATTCCGGACCGAGCTCNTCACCGATGCCATGTTCGCCATGAAGGTTCGAACGAGGGGCCCCTTGTTTGGTGGTTTCGTGTAGTGACTTGAGCCATTCCGGACCGAGCTCTGCGCTCGACAGCAAAAGGGCAGAGCTTGGAGCTCTTCCGGGTGTGAGCGTGTGTGAGGGTTCTTCCAGCTTAGCACCTCGAAGCCCAATACCTGCCGGTGCGCTACTCGCTGCANGCTCTGCGCTCGACAGCAAAAGGGCAGAGCTTGGAGCTCTTCCGGGTGTGAGCGTGTGTGAGGGTTCTTCCAGCTTAGCACCTCGAAGCCCAATACCTGCCGGTGCGCTACTCGCTGCAGATTCCAAGCTGTGATCTCCTGCCCAAGACTCTTGTCTGATATGGTGTATTGCCTGGAACCGTAGTAAGATCTCAGCCTAAACTCATATCAACAAGCTTGGTCATTGCAGGGGACTTTGNGATTCCAAGCTGTGATCTCCTGCCCAAGACTCTTGTCTGATATGGTGTATTGCCTGGAACCGTAGTAAGATCTCAGCCTAAACTCATATCAACAAGCTTGGTCATTGCAGGGGACTTTGGGTTGGGTTGTGGCGTTGAAGTCGTTGCGGTGTCCGAGCTCCGAAACGTTTCTGGGTTTGGGTACATCACCATGGTAATCTGAGCGTGATCAGAGAAGGACCCTCTGAGCTACATCCTTGAAACCCCTGAGGCAGACCCCTCAGCCTCCGAAACCGTCGTGTGATAGCTGTAAGTCCCGTGAACAACTGTCGACCCCAGGTCTTTCCGGGAATTGCCACGAAGCCAGTGACTCAGAAAAGGATTGCATGGCATGACTCGGCATGACTCGTCTGCTCTGACATTGCTGGTCTTTATCATAGAGTCTGTCGAAGCATCACCCGGTCGCTTCAGTAGCCCAAAAATGCCTTGAATGCCCAGTTGTGCATGTTTTACTGTCCTACTGGCCCTCGAAGACATGATGCAGTGTCGTGCTGAAGAGGATGACAGGTTTGTCGATTGCAAGTTTCTGCATGAATGATTAGGAACCCTTGATTTGCATGTTCTGCTTGGGAATCTTCAGGCCCGCTGGCGTGTCTTCAATTGCCAGACACTCGGATTTGGAGTCCATTTGGAGTGGCATGCAGCTCTTCCTGCCTTGCTTGCCTATGCACACATGACACTTCTGATTCTGGCCTGGTGTGCCGCCGTCGCACACCGCAGTGCGCATCATATGGTGGTTCCGTGAAGTTTCCACAGGGTTGTGGTCCAGTTCCTGACCAGGCTGTTCAACAGATTTCCCAAGTTTGTCGACAACGTTCCATAGTAGAAAATCTCCATCGTCCAGCTGACCCATTTGAGCCATGCCTCGGCCCACAAATAAAGAGGCTGGAGTCAAGCGGGCTCCCACCGCCTACGGGGCATACTGCAGATATGCTTCTAGATGCGGNAAATCTCCATCGTCCAGCTGACCCATTTGAGCCATGCCTCGGCCCACAAATAAAGAGGCTGGAGTCAAGCGGGCTCCCACCGCCTACGGGGCATACTGCAGATATGCTTCTAGATGCGGTGTATCGACAAAGTCTATCTGCGCACGACTTCGCGCCAAGACGGTGTGTAAGGATGCGAAGTCCATCAAGCAGAAGTGGCGCCTTGTTTTGTTAAGCAAGTGTTGTGCAGTCCTCAAATANGACAAAGTCTATCTGCGCACGACTTCGCGCCAAGACGGTGTGTAAGGATGCGAAGTCCATCAAGCAGAAGTGGCGCCTTGTTTTGTTAAGCAAGTGTTGTGCAGTCCTCAAATACTTGAGCAAGACCTGCAACCAGAGACTTTCCACATAACCACTGCACGCCAGGAATGCCGACCCCAGCATTCGTGAGAAGTTCCGAGCAGAAGCGGCAAGAATTGCCCAGACGAACAAAATCCTGAGGAAATCGGTCCGAAGTGGCAACGTGGAGGTGCCGCAGGAGACTTCTGCGCCAAACTCACCTTCGGAGGCACTTGTGAGCCAGCAGATTGTATATGCTGGCCAGACATTCACATTCAAGCAATTGCTGGGTGCTGGTGGCAATGGGTCAGTTGTGAGGGTCTACTGCGAGNCAAACTCACCTTCGGAGGCACTTGTGAGCCAGCAGATTGTATATGCTGGCCAGACATTCACATTCAAGCAATTGCTGGGTGCTGGTGGCAATGGGTCAGTTGTGAGGGTCTACTGCGAGAAGAGCAGCATGAATCTTGCGATGAAGGTTCAGAAGAAGAGCAAGGATGCCACCGACTCCTCCGACCTCTTCATAATGGAAGAGTTCTGCTTGTTTGCGGGCTTGCACCACCCCAACATCNCCTCCGACCTCTTCATAATGGAAGAGTTCTGCTTGTTTGCGGGCTTGCACCACCCCAACATCATCAATGTGTACTCCATGGTCATGACACCGGTGACCGGCATGTTGATGGAAATGGGCACCTGCAGCTTGAGATGCTGGCTCCGGGAGCACACCTTGGAAGAGCCTGATGCAGCCAGACTGAGGAAGCCAATTTCCCTCCAACTTCTGTCAGGCCTGAAGTATTTGCATGGGAAACAATTACTTCACGGAGATGGGAAACCTGAGAACGTGATCCTCTTTGGAACTGGGTTGACAGATCTGCTTGCAAAATGGGCTGACTTTGGGTTGATGAGGCAATTCACGGAAGGTGGTCTTGGCATCAGAGTTCTGGGCAAAAGCCTTTATACTGGACCCTACAGACCAGTAGAATTGCTGGCCGGTCATAGCAAGCAGGCGGGAGGGTTATCACTTGCACTTGCATTCCATGACGGTTCCCATGTTGTTTGCTTCTTTGTTTGTTTGTTTGTTCGTCTGTCGCATGACCCTCGAAGGTTCGTGTTGGACTTGGAGCCGACATCTACGCTTACGGCGGGATCTTGTACGACCTGTTTGCGGCAAATGGAAGCATGGGCATTATATCTGACCCGAGCTTCTTTATGGACATGGACTTGGAACTCGCAAGCAAAGGCATCCTGGCGGAGGCAAAGCAACGCATGGCAAGGCGTATTCCAGCTAGCCCCCGCCTATGTGCTTTAATCTTGCGTTGCCTTGAAACCCCAGAGAGAAGAGCCGTGATGGGCGATCTTCTGAAATATTTCGGGATGTGTGGAGCATAGTCCCTGGGGGCAGGGGCTTTGTGTACAGCAGACATTCTGATTCTGCCGCTCTAGAGCAAGAAATGATTGTGTTTGCATAGGACTGCCTGCTCTTGATAGAATGTCAAGTAGTGAGACTGGTTTGAGGCTTCGTGGGAGGCTCCTTTCGTCGGTCCTCTAGCCTGGTCTTGTGCGATGGGTACGTCCTTCTTGAAGAGGTGAGTGCACAGTTCCCTGTGAAATCTTTTGCCACACGGAAGATGCGCCAACACCGGGGCCCGGGCACTCAACACTACAGATGGTCCAAATTGGAAACCCCGCCATGGTGTCGACAAACGTTTGTCGACACTGTGGCAGACCTGAACCGACCCATATGAAAGAAGCGACAGGTTAACACCACAGAGCCCGACACCAGAATCAGGACTCATGTCTCAGAGTTGGCTTGAAAACCATGGTTTGTGGTGTCGACAAACGTTTGTCGACACTGTGGCTCGAGTCTTGATCTTCAGGGTCCACAGTGTCGAGCTAGGGTTCTGGTTCTCGTCGGCTCGTGGTGCAATGGCGGGTAGTGGTCGGAAGCGGCCAAGCACAGGCGGTGAGAAGGACAGTTCCAAGCAGTCCAAGACTAAGGCGTCCAGCGACAGTGGCATCAGCCATTATCCGCTGCACGAGGTTTTGACTGAGGCACAGGCGTGCCTAGCAACGGAATTGAAGGACTGGGGGTGGCAAATTAGTTCACAGGGATCTTCATGGCTGATTTGCAAGAAGCAGTCCCAGTCAGAAGCATTTCGCAAGGACCTTCAGGCCAAGGACCCTTTGGACTTTGCTGGTGTGTCAGCATTCGACAAACAAGAGTATGCTGCTGCTATGAAGAAGTATGGATGCTACGAATGCTGTGTGACGTACTCATGGTTTGATCCGCTTCGGTTTGCTCACAGAGCTATACCTCCGGCTCTCCGCTTTCTGCCTGTATTTCAGCTTTGGTTTCGAGGTTCGGGCTCGGACTATAACTTTGTCTGTAGCTTGTCGGGCTGCTCCGGTGAGAGAGTCCGAATTACATGAACACAAGTCTCTTTCGTTTAATGCCTGTTTGTGTGTCTTGTCTTGTGTGCCAGGTGGTTTCTGTACCCTGATTCTGAAAATAAGATCTCCGAAAACGAATCTGCGCATCCCAGGTTCTGTCAAGCTGAAGGCAGAGAAGAAATACATGTCGCTGGGTGGTGTCTGGCATGCAGGAGACTCCATCATGGAATCGATCATGGTCCGTGCAACAAGTGCGACCGACCCATCCACAAAGGACCTTGAACCGCTTCATCAAGATGCTGAGCGCGTGGCTTTTCTTTATGCCTGGTGGAAAGCAAAGGAACAGCTCTTAAGTGAGAAGAGCGAAGCCAACACACTGGCCTTGAAGAGCTTCTTTGTGAAGGCCCGAAGCTACCGTGCCACTCGCCAGCACAGAATTCACACTGTGAGATGATTGTCTATGTTCGGGGGGTGGGGGGGGCGAATATGTGGAAGGTTCGCTACCTGCTGCTGTGTGACGATGAAGCCAGCGAGCGCAAGAAGTGGGAGCTGGCGGAGGAAGTCGAAGACGACAAGGAGGTTCTGACCCTTCAAGGCTTCCGACAGCTTCGTGCACTCCATATGCTGCAAGAATTCTTGCGTCAGCGCGGCAAGACTTGCGACGACGGTGCCATCGAGAAGTGGAGCCTTCTCCGCACAATCACTTGTAGTACGTGGAGCAAGTGGGCATGAAGATAAGACGCAAATTCATGCGAGCTAAGGCTTGGGCCAAAGGTCAAGAATCTGAAAGCATCCAAGATAAAGACGATGCTCCGGATCTATGATAGGATGAACTCTCCAGAAGTGGAGAGATTGATTGTCCTCTTGGACGATGAGTACGGCAGCGTGCATTGCTTCAATAACATCTCTGCCCTCGAGACGGTCAGCAGCAAGACTTTCATCCCAAAGAATATCCCAGCCTCTCGTGCGTTGCTGGTCTGGTGCATGGAGAGTTTCAGCTGCATCATTTCCTGTGCCATCCAGAATGATCATACTTAAGTCGTGTCAGTGATAGTGCGAATGCAAGGATCATTTGTGGGAACATTCTTCAGGGCAGATTGTCTGCCAAAATCAACAAGGATGTCGTGGCCCAGGAAGTGGCCATTGCCTTGTTGAAGAAGCGAGTCGCAACCTTTTGCATCAGCAAGTTCAAGGGAGTTGACTTGGAGGGTGAGGTTTATGAGCCCAACCGGGCGCCGTCCCAGGTTCTCTCCAGCATCTTCTCTTCCATCGCAGCAGTGAATAGCAGTGGAGTTTTGGGCATGCTCAGCTCCAGCAGCTCTCTTGGCTGGCTGGGCAGGCTCCCGGCTTACCAAGTCGAGGTCATCATGTTCCTCAGCAAGGTCTTTCGGGGCCACGCTTCTTTGGACCAGATCTTTGATGACTGTGTCACGCAGGACAAGGTTGTTGCTGCAGAAACGGCGCTTGCATGTGAGAAGATGGTCAAGTCTGGCATGTTCGATCTCTCAGCGCTTCTTGAACTCAAGAAGGAGTCTGAGTCTCAGGCTGCCACTGAAGCCTCGGAGCCGCAGAAGGTCAGCCAAGATGCAGCAGCGGAAGCCCAGACGAATGACGAGAAACCGGAGGAACCAGACAACGCGACGATCATGGCTGACGGCTGTGAGGGAGACCATGCCGATGCTCCCAAGCAGGTTCATGAGCCGCCGCCCCTGGACCGTCTCTCCTTTTTCTCCAAGATGAGCATCCCTCAGGTGATTGTCTCAGTCTTGGAGAAGCACTCAGACCTTTATTTCGAGCAGGTCCTTGAGTGGGCTCAAGTCAGGGCTCGAGCTTTCATGGCGATCGAGGTGAAAGCCACCNTCTCAGTCTTGGAGAAGCACTCAGACCTTTATTTCGAGCAGGTCCTTGAGTGGGCTCAAGTCAGGGCTCGAGCTTTCATGGCGATCGAGGTGAAAGCCACCACCGGTCAGGGTCTCAAGGATCAGCTTGCCCAGATCAAAGGCGATAGTCCCTGCCTCTTCATCATGGACGTCAAGTCCCGATTGAGATTGCCATTGGACGGAATCTTGGAACGCCCCTTCNTGCCTCTTCATCATGGACGTCAAGTCCCGATTGAGATTGCCATTGGACGGAATCTTGGAACGCCCCTTCAAGCGACCAGTTCCCCTCAATTCGGCTGCCTACAGGAAGCTGCTTCATGCACTTTGGAATGATCCTAGCAAAGACGGGACCCTAGACGCATTATGAGTTGTAGGGCAGGGCTAGCATGCATTGGGATTCTCTGTGGTTTTATGCGGCCCGACGCCGATTTATGTTGCGAGGAAGCCAAGTCAACCGGTGTTTCAGCAGGGTGACACTCTCATTCTCCTCGACGGCAGGAGTCCGAGTACCTTTGAGGTGCTGAGCAAGGAGCTCGGCAAAGTTCTTCGGGCTCCGGCAGTGGCATCCACCCTGCCTGCCCGCAAGTGGATCGTCATCCGGCGGTTCTTCCGGAATGCAGAGTTTGAGCGCAATGGGTACGCGAGTAAGGCGCGCCGCCAGAATTTGAACCCATTGCTGCCGGATCCTCTTGAGAACTTGATCTATGTTGCCAGCAAGAAGACGAAGCTTTCTCACAGAAGCAGCAGTGACAATGCTGTTGTGACAGACAACTTCAGCCGTGGGTGGTCATCCTTAGGGATGAAGACAAGGCTGGAGCAAGACTTCAGCACAATCACCCCAGCTTGCTATGAGACGCTCTTGAAGGGTGATGCAAGCAGCTGCTCGGAGGGGGCAACTGAGGATGCCCAGACCATGCCGCAGGATGGCCATGATGATGAAGCAGAAGGCCCTGAAGAGGCTCGTGAGGGCTCTGAGAGTGCAGTGTGGTGCACCCCGTGGGAGTGCAGCGAGAGTGACTGCAAGTTGATCGTTGATCTTTACAAGCCCGATGGCTGCAAGCGCATCATTTGTGCGGAGGCAGGCAGTGGCAGCTGCGCGATGCACTGTGTGAGGCATCAGATGCATATTACCATGCTCGCCGAGACCGAAGCCCACAAGGATTTCATCTTCCAGAGCGTGGTGTGCCGGATTGTGTATGAAATCCTCTTGGGAAACGCTCAGCACTTTGTCATGCGCAGTCGCATCTTAAAGCGGGAGACGTCGTTGAGCGGAGAAGGTAGTGTTACTTCGACAGCCAAGCTCCCCCCGCCAGTCCCGATTCACAATGACCACGGCGAAACCGCCAATGATGATGAAGACATGAGTGATGCTCACAGTGACTTGTGATTTTCCAGACCTCCGTCAGCGTGATAGCATGACAGGAAGTTTTGTGCTGCTTAGTCCAGTGCCCGGGCTGCCCATGTTGTGATGAACATGTCATCCGAATGCTATCCAGCGTATTTTGTCTGTTACTTTCAGCCACATGGCCTGCACACACCGGGCAGACGGGGGGCCACTGGACATATGTGTTCTGTCGGCTTCGCGTAGCTGTGAGCTGTTTTGCAATCCCGATCTGGACTTCCGAATCCGAGTCCTGCTCAGACATTACGCTATCTGGATTCCGACTGTTCTGGAGCACGGCCTGTGCCAAAAGCAATCATCACAGCAAGGTGCAGCTCCGCAGCTTAAATGTTCTTGCAGACTTTTTTATGGAGAGTCCGTGCACTTCGTCGTCCTTTAACACTGATTCTGATGACAAAGCTAGTGAGCAAGCAACCCTCTTGCAGGTCTGGCAGATGCTACATGTCATGCTTTTGTGCGAGTGCCGGGTACTCAGTACAGTGTTATAATGTTATAGTTGAACTTAATCGCGGGTCTCTTCTCGTTGTTTCCACATGTAAACAGGTAAATTATTGTTCTTCCATACAGATGCTGTTGCTTGAATCAGTAGTCATCTTATTTGATGACAGGGAGACAGGCGTCTGACAAGAGGAGGTCCAGAAATTGCAGTGCGTAGTACCTAAAAATAATACTATCAGTAACTAGTCTCCTAGTGACACTACAACAGTGGGTAGAAAGCAAGCAATAGTTCATCATGCGTCTAGTTTAGAGACGTGGCCCATAGAAACACTGAAATTTCTAAGGCTCAATCCTAACTACTAGGATCCTTATATAAGGACCACAAAATAAGCTACCCCTAATTTTCCGAAGCGCCCACATGGACCTTCTAAAGCCTTATACTGAACCCATGACGGCCTACCCTAAACCCTAAACCCTTAAACCCTAAACCTTGTCAGAGCGTAAACCCTAAACCTTACTGAGGAGTGGAGGATCTCTGTGTGGACTCTGGCGCCCATCGACGTCTTTGCGCGCACTTGTCGGGATCTCATAGGCGCCTTATGGGTTGCACATCGTGGGGCTGCTGCTGGTTCTGCGGACATACTGGAATCCCGAATGTGATTGAATATACCGTAATTTTTAGTGGGATCTGAGCTAATCCAAACTCATCTTTCATAAAGCTTAGGCTTCAAACTCTGATTTGAAGTATACCTGGCGATCCCAGACAATACCGCTTTACGGGTGCTACCTCTTTATAAGCGTTCTATGTAAGGGCTCTCTAAGCATTCCATCAACGGGATTTACAAGGGTTAAGGCCTGTACCTGTGTTCTAAACCCAAAGACTCCAATATCCCTTAAATTGAGGAATATACCGCAACTCATATTTGGGATCTTACTTTAATTGAAGGTATGTTCCTTAATTCCCTTATTCTAGAACCCTTATAGATCCCTTAAGGAACCGTTTAAGGTATATTCCTGTATTAACGGGTATTGGAGTCTCTAGGTGCAAAGGCACAATAAGGGATCTATACGGGCTCTGTAAAGGTTTCACTTGTTCTACAAGGGCTCGATACGGGCTCAAAAAGAGTTCTACAGGGTGCCACTGCCCTAAACGAACAAGCCCCAGAAACCGTAAGCCCGAAACCCGATTGCCCCAAACCCGGAAACCGCTAAACCCTGGAGCCTAAACCCGAAACCCTGGACCCCAAGACCCTAAGCCCCTGCACCGAAGCCCTCGAGCTGACAAAACTGCCAGGGAACTTGAACACGTGTGCCCCACCATTCTCCCAGCTGTCCTGGTTGTTCACTACCGATGATAGATAATTTCTTCTGTACCTACTGATCACGAACTGATACTGCAATTGCCATTATTCTTCTCACTATCTTTCTCTAGCCACAGATGCATTCATATATTATACAGCATGTCAACTCAACTTTAGCACGCAAACGGGTTACACGATGCAGCTTCCACATAAAGATCTCACGGACGAGGAGGGACCTGGTTCTCCGGTCCAGTTTTCGCATGACCTGGTCTGCAAAAAATGAGCAACGACAAATTGTGTGAGATCTTTATCTGGTGCTGGATAAAGTCATATATCTAGAGGGTCAACCCCGTGACCATGTAAAGATCTTCCGACATTCTTTGGTGGCAAAGCCCGACAGGTTTCCAGCCATGTCATGCCCAACAGAGTGGCGCTACATGTTTCCTGGGCGGGGACTTTATGTTGATGTGCTATATTGAGGCTTGAAACTTACCCGGACCTCAACCCTATAAGCGACTATCCAAGTTCTGTAACTAGAACCCCTTTGAAATAAGGAAACCTTTTCAAGAAACACAGAGCCAGCAACAAACTGAAACAAACGCTGCGAAACCCAGTAAAAACCTATTGCTTTTCGAACACCCAGAACTATAAGCCCGCAACAACGGGAAACTCCGACCGAGACCTCGAAGAAGACGTGCTTCGTGTGTGGGGAGGCCAGGTGCTGGCCAGCCTGCTTCTCAGAAATGCTTTGAACCGACTAGAAGTAATAGCAGGGTCTTAGAAATCATGGGGTTCTAAGTAGTAAAGATCGCCTGGAAGAGTCCAATAGTACTTCAAGGCTCATGAGACTTACCAACCAGGCAGGTTTTAGGGTTCCTTTTAAGGTGCAAGGTTTCAAAGGGCCTACTCCTACTTACTTGGGCATGGGCTGTTGTGGGTGGGGNTTCCTTTTAAGGTGCAAGGTTTCAAAGGGCCTACTCCTACTTACTTGGGCATGGGCTGTTGTGGGTGGGGGGTGCTGGATTTCGGGTTTAGGGTTTCGTAAGGGTTTAGGGTTTAAAAAAAGTTTAGTAAGGGTTTGGGATTTCGGGTTTAGGTTTGTGGGTGGACGGTTTTGGACTTTTTTGGGATGGACAAGCTTTAGTAAGTTTGTCTGTATTGCTACACCACCACCACTGCTACTNCCACTACTAGAACTACAACAGCAACTACTACTACAACAGCTGCTCATGAACCTTTGGTGCAGAGATGAGGCTGGTCCCACAGTAAGGATTTCCGGGAGGTGTCCGGGAGGTGTCCGGGACATGTGCGCTATGATGCTTAGATGCATAAGCAGCCTTGGCTGGGTGGTAACGATAGACTGTGCATGCCCTCGGCCCTATATGAAATCCCTNAATAGTACTTCAAGGCTCATGAGACTTACCAACCAGGCAGGTTTTAGGGTTCCTTTTAAGGTGCAAGGTTTCAAAGGGCCTACTCCTACTTACTTGGGCATGGGCTGTTGTGGGTGGGGAGTGCTGGATTTCGGGTTTAGGGTTTCGTAAGGGTTTAGGGTTTAAAAAGAGTTTAGTAAGGGTTTGGGAAAAGCCCAAATCCAAACACCCACCTGCCAAAACCTGAAAAAAGGGATGGACAAGCTTTAGTAAGTTTGTCTGTATTGCTACACCACCACCACTGCTACTACTGCTACTACTACCACCACCAGTACTACTACCACTACTAGAACTACAACAGCAACTACTACTACAACAGCTGCTCATGAACCTTTGGTGCAGAGATGAGGCTGGTCCCANTCCGGGAGGTGTCCGGGAGGTGTCCGGGACATGTGCGCTATGATGCTTAGATGCATAAGCAGCCTTGGCTGGGTGGTAACGATAGACTGTGCATGCCCTCGGCCCTATATGAAATCCCTTAACAAGAACCCAGTAACAGAAATATTGAGGAGCCCTAGGAACTACTATTGGTAGCTCTTCAGGCTTTTATCCTGCCAAAATGCTTGCGGACCTGTCCTGTGAGGTTCTCCGACAGCTGGACGAAGTCGGACGGATGGGCCTGTGCCCAAGCTCTTTTTTTGGGAAAAGGGCTTTTTTATTGTTTCATGGGTTCTACACGGGCTCTATATGGGTTCAGACAAGGTTCGTTCAGGGGTGTACCTGGTTTTTTTCAGTGCTGAAGGCGGGTTCTATAAGGGGTCCATTGAAGCTCTAGAACAACTTCTAATTGAGAGGGCATGGCCTACTATTCTGTAGGGTTTGGCGGGCTCACTGTCAGAGGTCGTAGTAGTAGTAGTAGTAGTAGCAGTAGTCGTAGTAGTCGTAGTAGTAGTATAGTAGTAGTGGTAGTAAAATTAAATGACTCTCTTTAATTCAAGGACACTGGGCTCTCTGAGCACCAAATCACCTCGGACTGCCCGTGAATCAAATCTTAAAACCCTAAAGCCTAAACGCAGCCACCTGAAGCGCCTCCTCAAATAGGTTTAGGGGTATGGGTTTAGGGTTAGGGGTTTAATTTAAATTTGTATAGAAAAGGGTAGGGGTCTTTGGAACAGGGGTTCCTTTGAAGATTCGAAATTGGTTTCCATAAGGGATCCACAGTAAGTGATATGGTTTCCTTGTTGTAGTAACTTAGTTTATTGAACCATGTGTGGTATATTCCTTAGGGATACTCGAAGATCTGGGCTCAAAGAGCCCTTATGGATCCCTTATAGTGCCTTTGTAGAGTGGGCAAGTGAACACAATCTCCTCGACACATCTCGGGAAGCCATCTGCCCTTGCACAACCGCGGTAGCTGTGGTGATCGTGAGTCCCAACAAGAGCAGGTGCAGTAGTTGTAAACATGGTGTTAGTAGTATATCATCATCATCATCCAGTAGTAGTAGTAGTAGTAGCAGTGGTAGGGTTAAGCAGTTGTTCGTTTTGACTTGCTTGAATGACTAGGCGTGACTGCTTCCTGCAGGCGATATGACTATATGCGGGCTGGCGATGTGGTTGCACCGCCATGCGGCGGGCAGGCGAACCCACGAAGGGTCAAGCGAAGCAGGAAACAGCCTAAAGAAGGTTGGAAGAAGAGAAGCCTGAGTGAAGACCTGTTCGCAAAAAGTCCAAAAGCTCCCCTGAACCCCTCGATAGTTTAAGGGATATTCCTTAGTTAAGGGATCTTCGACTTTGGCTGAAGCCTAAACCCTGGGTTCTTGTTCAGGAGCTTAAGTTCTCGCATCGGGGTGTTGGCCACAAATCAAAGGAGGGACTATGAGGTGATAATGCTACAATATAAAACTGACTATGCGGCAGCAACTGGAGTGGTGAATCTGCAATTAGAAACATCGACCATCCATGTGTGACCAGGCAGCCAAGGCTGCTTGTGCATCTAAGCATCATAGCGCACATGTCCCGGACACCTCCCGGACACCTCCCGGAAATCCTTACTGTGGGACCAGCCTCATCTCTGCACCAAAGGTTCATGAGCAGCTGTTGTAGTGGTAGTACTAGTAGCAGTGGTAGTAGCAGTAGCCTTAAGCTATTCAACGCCTAAGCAATCGTAGAACTCGCGAGGTTCTCGCTCAGACGACTTCACCGTGAAGGCACGGGGATGCGGTCTGGAATGCTTCATTGGTTGCTGAGAGCATGGAGCAAAGCGTATATCCCAGAATCACCACACAAACTCGGGCGCGATCACGTCAGGGGCACCCTGCCAAGGCACGGCTCAGCTCAAAAGCGCAGGGCTCAGATCCAAACGAAGGGTGCTATGTCCAACCAGCAATCCCGGGCAACTGTGCAGCAGGCTGTTCGTGCAAGTGCTCGTGCATGTCGCAGTTTGGNCGGCTCAGCTCAAAAGCGCAGGGCTCAGATCCAAACGAAGGGTGCTATGTCCAACCAGCAATCCCGGGCAACTGTGCAGCAGGCTGTTCGTGCAAGTGCTCGTGCATGTCGCAGTTTGGGTCAGTAGCTCCAGCTGTCCTCTACTTGTGGTCTTGTGCAGATCCTGCTTCAGCATGTCGACTTGGTATCTGGCCGTTCCTATGTCTGAGTGGACTAAGATGTCATCGGATCTCATGTTTNGGTCTTGTGCAGATCCTGCTTCAGCATGTCGACTTGGTATCTGGCCGTTCCTATGTCTGAGTGGACTAAGATGTCATCGGATCTCATGTTTGCAGGGGAGGATGTGTCTCTGTTGGCAGCTACCCTGGCACCTACTGCTGTTGAAGCAGTTCTCGAATCTTGTCTGAGGTTAGGGGCTCATTCTGCTTTAACTGCATGCAGTCAGAGATCCCTCAAACATCCAGTTAGCTTTCGTTCAGTATGCTCAGGACGCCGTCCGCCGTGAGGGTCGCAAGCTGAAGTATAATCTTACTGCTGGCGCTGGCCCTCCCCGCTATCGGCGAGTGCAAGCCGGTCAGCACATTGCAAAGGAGATGCAGATGCTGCAGTTGACCATAACGGATATCGATGCCATGCAGTGGTTCAAGCCGCAGAAGCAAGGGACACGCTTGTTTGTCGACAGCTTGTACTTCGGACACTTCAAGGAGCCGACTCGTCGGGACTTTCTGGCTGTCGGGTTGGCCCACACCCAGTGGCAAGCAGTATTTCATGATGGCGAATTGTCAGTGGCAACGGCCCCGATGTGGTGTTCCCCAGCTCCTCCCGCCAATGCTAATGGCCCTGCCTGGACATTCTACCACGTGATTCATGGCCACGAGTGGACCGATTTGGCAACGCCGCCAGGGGTGGGAGACCACTGGAGGAACCCCGAAAATTTCCGCAGCACATTCATAACGGAGTACATGTTGAAGAACACGATGAACGGCTTCAGAGGAATGAAGGAGAAGAACCCGGTTGTGGATAACATCGGGGACCTTCACTGGGGCTCTGATGGTGCAATTTTCTTCCGCTCTATGGTGGATGCAGTCTTGATGTGCACTTTGGCCAAACCCGGAGAAGGTCCCGTGCAGATCTTGCAGGTGACCGTGCCGGCCGCGGACATGAAAAGCACCGAGGACTGTTTTTTGGGAGTTGCCCTCTGTTCCTGTGAAGTCGCTTCTTGTGCAGTGTGCGTGTTCGACAGGAATTCACCGTCCATTGGTTGGAAGAGCAGATGTCGCCAGTCCGTTATTGGCACGTGTACCCGAATGATGGCGATGATTGGACCGGGGAGCGCAGCCTGGGCTTTGTCCTGGCAAAGAGCTGTCAGGCAGCTGTGTCCAAGGCAAGCCTGACTGTGGTGCTGGGTCAGAAGGCATACACGGTCCAGCAGATGATGGCAGATGCTGAGCTTGACCGGCCACTTGGCAAGCCTTATTATGGGACCAGATCAGAGCATAAAATTGTCATGTGACCGCCGTGCTGTGTGAGGAAGAACCATGAGCTCGTATCCTTGCGCCGTCAGATCACGGATATGCGCGAATCCTTGGCAAAGCTGGAGAAGAAGGAGATGGAAGTCTCTGCTCAGGCCCACAAGGTTGATCCGGAAGCCGTGGAGACGCCATCGCCGCTCTCCAAAAAGCCTCGCACAGGGGACGTGTGATCCTGATACGTGTATTCCATGGCTGCCGCATGGCCACACTGGCCGCGCACAACAAGATCCAAACCGTAGGTCCCCATTGCACAGTCAGGGCAAATTTCAAGCTCATAACCGACTTGTGTGTGCCGCGGCGCTGGGGATAGGGTTTTTAAAACTGAGTTGACTGACTCCATCGGAGTTGCAACAGCGCGACTCGACCCTTGTAGCCTCAATGCGGATGCACATTGGCCCGCATTGGCCACAAAGCATGTCCTCCCCACATATCATGATAAGCATGCTCACTGTAATCCACATTGAGCAAAGTTTTGCATGGCAGTGCCTGGCAGTGGACACTGTCTGGTGGCGATCCTAGCAACGGCTGTGTCGTGTGCAAGAAAGGGCCCATTGACGCTTGAGGTGTGACTTCGTTAGTAGGGACTTCTTGAATTGGCATGCCTGTGGCGATTGTTCATGGATTTGAGCCGTGAGATTTTGGTAAGGGCAGTAGCAGGTCGAGTGATCTGTGTGCGAAAATGGGTGGGCCCAAGAAGCGCCCAGCAGCACGGAAGGATGCTGAAAGTGACGCAAAGCGACACTGCAGAACCTTGGAACGACTGGAGCTGGAGAAGACAGGCGACTTGTTCGACCAAAGCAAATTCATCACATTCTTGGGCGACAAGCTGGGGGTAGATCCGGCGGCCTTGTCCGGGAAGAAGATCCTGTGGGCTAGCGCTTACGACGGCAGCAACATGCCGGCCCAAGTGCTGAAGGTGGTGAAGGATGTCTTCAAAGTGAAGCCAGTCCAGGTGTGCGGCGCCTCTGCCGCAGAGAAGTCCTTCGGCAACGCGCGGACAATCAGCATGTACTTGAGTCACACATTCATGTGTATCAAACCAAGGTGCAGAGATAAACCCATCGGCAGCGTACTATGGAGTACGGAACTACTCCATCGGGCATTTGTTCTCTGCATCTTGCCGTTGACTTCAGTGCAATGGCAGGTTGCATTCCGGTTCCGCCCATGTTTTCCAAAGTAAGGACTCTCAGGCACTNCGTTGACTTCAGTGCAATGGCAGGTTGCATTCCGGTTCCGCCCATGTTTTCCAAAGTAAGGACTCTCAGGCACTGTCTGATGGCAGTGGATTTTGCTTTTCCCATGGGAAGAAATGCAAATGTCCTTCTCTTTCCGATGTGCAGTTCATGATTGGCGGATTTGTCTGCAAATCCAATTCATGCCTGAAGCTTGGATGCTAATGTCGATGCATTGTCANTGTCCTTCTCTTTCCGATGTGCAGTTCATGATTGGCGGATTTGTCTGCAAATCCAATTCATGCCTGAAGCTTGGATGCTAATGTCGATGCATTGTCAGCGTATTTGGACCAGTATGCTAAGCGAAAAGGATTGCAAGCTTCACGGTTCCAGTGCCGAGGAACTCCAGCCGCATGGAACAAGACCCATTGGCGAATGACGCGCCATCGGCTAAAACATTCCGCCTGATGGTGGACATCCTCGCAAAACACAAGCCTCGATTCTGGTTGCTGGAGAATGTGCTGGGGTGTAAGCTGCTCACCTGCGAACGAGAGCGTGTGTCGCACCTTTTGTGAGTTTCACAACAAACGTGGAACGGGCTTGCGTTTGGGCTAAGGCTGCCCCGAGTGTCTGAAGGTGTTCCCACCGGTCGCGATGCTGCTGCCAGCGAGTTCAAGACGCCTCTTCAGTATTACATCGCGACTTTGGAGAAAGCCTTGCCTGAGTACAGCATTCAGGCCCTTGATTTGACCAGCAAGCCGTTGCCGCAGGAGCGCAAAAGAATTTGGATCCTAGGTTCTTCCACAGATTATTCGGCCAAGACTTGGGTGGAAGACGTGCTGCGCACAGACCCAAAGGAGCTGCCTCACCACCACATCCGAGCATATTTTCAACAATTTGGCCATGAATTGGGAGCAAGGCCCAATTCCAAGAAGCCGATGCCGCGAGAATGGGTGGACGAGGCTGCGTACAGCAAGGCATTCAGTGGTTATATGGACCTGGCGATCCAAGCTAAGCGTTTGCCGGCCAAGCATGTGCCTGTTGCAGCACCTGGCCGCCCTAGCCGGTCCGGAAATGTACATGGCCTGAGTGCAAGCCAAAGGGCACTGTTGGACGTCTATGGCGAGATGTTGACCGAGATGATGAGTCAAATCCCGGGGAGTGCTACTTATGATGCCTACCCTTGCGCTGACATATCGCAGTCCAGTAACCGAGGTTTCATGTGTGTTTCCGGCCTGATCGGGACAGCTACCACAAGCACAAGGCTTGTGCAGATGAAAGAATTGAAACTGCTGTCAGGGGCCGGAATGATGTCAGTCCTTGGACATGACATGTCCAAGAAGCGTACAGAAGGCCTGACAGAGGCCGATCTTTTCAGCTTGGCGGGCAACGCCATGTGTTTCGTCCAGCTGTCTCGTGTGCTTTTGCCTCTAATCGCGCAGATGTAGCAGCGCGATCAATAATGAGTTACATCTGCTGGATTCGGATATGAGATGGTTCTTACACATACTGTAGTCGGTGATGAATAGGCATGATGCAACGCGATGGCTTCTCATCTCAGCGTATGAGATCTCACATCTTTGGAAAACATCAGTGCTCAGAGACATACAGAAAGGCTCAAAACAGTGATCTGCAGCTCGTCGTAGCCTGCTTGCCTCTTGAAGTTGGAACTTTACAGTCGTATTTGCGTTTTGCACATGTTTGCCCAAGCAATATTCACTTACAATGAGTCTGACTCAGTGATGAGACCTGCCCTGGGCAGGTGTACACTTGGCTGGGCCTGGCCGCCGAATTGCCTTGAACTTAATTAATTGAAACAGAGTCAGTCAGGCGCTGTGTTTCTGAATTGACTGTTGGCTTTTCTTGTGTGAGTGCTAAGAAATGTCACAGGGCATTCAGCTGTTGTGATTTTGAAGCTGCTGTGGTGCAAGAGCCTGGCAAGAGCCAACATATTTTCGTATCTCGTCTGCGGCGATGGCTTCCCTCGCTGCTTTGACTTTGCCGTCGAATTTGCAGCTTTTGTGGTATGGCAGCACCGTGAACTCAGCTCGGGCACTGCAAAGCTTGCTGGGAGCTGGCGTCGTGGTGAGGGCGGTGGCTCCCAGTGTAGATGATGCGACCCAGCTTTCCAGGATCCTTTACGGAGACAAGTCTTGGTGTGCTGTGAAATGCGAGCATGCCGAGCCAGGGTCCAAGTTCCACCTTCAGATTCCAACCGGCAGCACCTTGGCCTTTCTCGGCTGTGTTACCCACAAAGGTCTCGATGAAGCAATGAATCTAGCAATGAAGCTGGGGGCTGCTGTCATAGCATTGAGCGTGGTTGGCGAGGGTGGCGAGCCGAAGTATGAAGCGCCGGACGGCTGGAGCATCTTCTTGACGGAGATGCATTGGTCTGGCTTCACAAAGTTTCATTCTTTCTCTTACTTCCTGATGTGCGTGCCAGGCAAGGAGCGCAGCGAGCAGCTCAGCAAGATCTTCCACACTTGTCGAGATGGCTTGTTGCAGGCCGCCAAAGCTCCGGAGTTGTGCTACCCGTTCCAGGAGCAGGCTGGAATGAGGCTTGTCACCGACTTCAACTTCCAGCTGGTGCCACAGGTTGGATCGGAGCTGACGTTCTACATTCAGCGAAGCAAGAAGCTGAAGACGACAGTGCAGCTTCCGCCGCCGTCCTCGGTGGAGACGGTGTACGTCTCTGGGCCATGGGATGGTGTGCGACAGATGCTGCCTGAGGATTTCGTGTTGCTGTGCGGATACAGCGGCGAGCGGTTTGTCAATCTGCATTTCCTGTCGGCATCGTTTCAGAGGAAGGTTGTGGCAGCTACGATTCCGTGTATGGTTGGGGAGCTCATGATCAGATGTGCTGCTGAAGTGCTGTAGATGACTTGCCTAGCCTATGGTGCAGTGCCGGAGAGCCAAGCTTGGATATGGCATGTACAATGTTGTGGACAGCTGCTTCGGGCATTGCGATTTTGACTTGCGGCCTTCGGATCCAGGTGTGCTTGCGCAAAAGATGGGCCGCTGCCTTGCTTTGTGGGCTGGTCTCTCTTCCATTCAAAGTCTTGCCTTGTTGCTCGTTGCTGCTGCAATGCGTGCTTCTGAGGCTATGGTGCTACTTGCTTCACTTCGCCTCCGAATCAGCAGAGGTGCGACTTGCTGCGCAGATTCATGAGTAAATATACCACCTCATCATCTTCTAAACACTAGTCCGGCTGCCCTGACCAGGCGTAGTCGGTGTCGCTGCATTCCTTGACTTGGTATCCTCCCTGTCAGAACAGCTGAATCTGAAGCTTTAGTCATATTATCTCTCACAAATGCTTGCCGATGTTTAGGCTTATTGAGGGGCAGCTATACTTGCAGGAGCGAGCACCCTTTAGACCATCATGCAGCAGTGCTCTCGGGGTCCAAACAGGTGCTCAGGTCGTCATTTTGCTCTATCTAGATCCGAGCGGTGCTGCTCCGGCAGGTTCAACCCCCGCGCAGCGGCCATCAGCGACCGAAGTGCGGGAAAAAATCATTCTGAGATGTACCGTCATGGCACTTCTGTTCCGCGATCCCATCTGCAAGACTTAGGGGTTATCTTGTTCTTGTGCCAGAGCGAAGATAAGACGCGTGGCACCGAAAGGCATTAAAAATTAAATTTTTATTCATAGGCAAAATCAGAACCAGTNGATCCCATCTGCAAGACTTAGGGGTTATCTTGTTCTTGTGCCAGAGCGAAGATAAGACGCGTGGCACCGAAAGGCATTAAAAATTAAATTTTTATTCATAGGCAAAATCAGAACCAGTATATACCGTAAACCCTAAACCCCTAAACGCAGGCCCCAGGATCGACCCTTCTGTTAGGGTTTCGGGTTTAGGTGCTGGCCAAACCCGTGCCACAACTTCTTGCGAATCCCTAAGGGCTAACCCTAAGGGTCCAAGTACCTAATAATCATATACTCTCTTAAATATTGAGCTACATAACTACTATCCTAAACCTAAGTACCTAATTATTGGGTCCTTTGGACCCTTAGGGTAAGGAAGATCAAATGGAGACAAAGCCAGAGCTGCAGTTAAGGGCCACCCTAACCAACAACTAAGCCCCTAAACCCTAAGCTTCTAAGTTAAAAAACCTAAACAGCAACTAAACCCCTAAACTCTAAACTGTAGACCCCTAAGTGGAACAAAAACCTCATTCCTAAGTTATGAGTTTACAGGTCAAGCTCCTGATGTAACGGAATTTCGCGGTTTCGGGCCCACAATTGACAGTTAATTAAAAACAAAAGGGGGTTCTAGGATTGTAGTAGTTTTAATAGAGCCAAAGACTACAGCAGTACTAATGAAACTGAAGAGACCGGAGCTTTAGGATTTAGGGGTTTAGAGGGTTTTAGGGCTTTAAGGGCTGTGGGGCTTTAGGGTTTAGGGCTTTAGGGCTCAAGGTTTAGGGCGGGACTGTCTGCCCTACAGCCGGAACGGCTGCGTAATGGGCGGCCTTTGTGTCTGACTCATTATTACTCTCAAGCCGACTCATACCCAGATGCCCCGAAACCCCCCTAATATAAAAACCCCAGCCCCGAAATCCAGTTTTTATTTTTTGGAGGATGGGGGGGGGGGCCCTTTATATCAGGGGGAAGGGATTAACTTGGTGAAACCCGATCAAACTTTCTGCGGTGTCTCGCGTCTCGCCACAGCTCCTGCTGCCGGCCTGCTCGCCTTACCCCCCGCTTCTATAAACCCCCAAGCCTCAAATGGGATAGCGTTTAGGGTTTAGGGCGTAGGTTGGGGTAGGCATAGTTTGAGATCGTATTCCAATATAGTCCCCATGTACTTCTCCCCCTCCACGTACCCATATAGTAGGTACTTAGGCCTTAAAGGGATCCCTATATGGCTACTTTAAGGCCTAAATACCTACTATACGGGTACATGGAGCCTTTGAGGCCTAAGTACCTACTATATGGGTACATGGAGCCCTTTGGGTCTGTAAAGTTTATAGTCAACACCCCATTCTCATCCTCAATAGCCCTTAAAAGACCATCCCCATTATGGTTTTGGAGACCTAACTCCATAATAGTAGTGTATATGGACCCTCTGGGCAAACGTAAAAATGCCCTTGTAGTAACCCATATTTATGGTACTAAAGGAACCCTTAAAGGAGACCTTCAAGGAGCCGCTAAGGATTCCTGAAAGGCTTCCTTTAAGGGATCTAAAAGCTCCTCTAAGGGCTCCTTTAAAGGAACCCAAGCCAGAGACTCCAGTATCTCTTAATTAAGGAATATACCTTTAATCATATGAGGGATCTTACTCTAATTTAGGGTTTATTCCTTAAGGGATGTAAAAAGGGCTCCTCTGATAGTGTCATCCTGCAGGCCTGTGTGTTCTAAGCCCTGAAATATCCGTCTCGCAAGCCATGGAAGTCGCGGGGGGTTTAGGGGTTTAGCGGTTTAGGGTTTAGGGTTTAGGGGTTAGGGTTTAGGGTTTAGGGGTTATTAAGGTTGATCGGTTTAGGGTTCATGGTCCGATAGACCAGACACTCCACACATCCTTCCAGCATCCCTCAGCCCAGAATCTGAAGTGAGTTTACTATACGGAGTTCCGGGTTTAGGGGTTAACTTCAGAGTTTAGGGTTTACCCTACAAGCCCTAAACCCAACAGTTCTGTGCACAAGGAGACAAAGTACTGCCAGCCGGCCATGTTTTTGGCCAATTGCTGCGCGGTGGATGTCTCAGTGCGGCTCAGGTTGAAGGCGTGAAACTTTTCTAGAGATTCAGGCTTTGCATGGGGGGTTGGGATTTAGTTTATGCTTTAGGATCCAAAAGGGCTCTATAAGTTTTATAGGGCCAAAGGGTTTTAGGATTTCACTTAGGGTTTAAGGTTACCCGAAGATTCAAGGCAGCCAATAATCAGTCCTTTGCTAGCACTTCAACGCCGCCCTCAGGCAGACTGGCAGCGCACCTTGGGTTTCGGCTTTTATTTAGCGTTTGGGATTTAGGGGTTTGGGGGTTTAGGGATTCCTTTAAGGGATTTTTTAAGGGCTCCCTTAAGGGATCTATAGGGGTTTAGGGTTTAGGGGTTGGAAGGACCAGACCTGGAAGGGGAAGTCCACAGGCCATGGCCACCCTGAGGCAGTCGAGTCGGACCCTTAAACCGTAAACCCTTAAACCCTAAACCCTAAACCCCTAAAGCCCCTAAAACTCTAAACCCCTAAAACCCCAAACCCTAAACCCTAAACCCCTAAACCCCTAAACCCCTAAACCCCTAAAGCCCCACACCCTAAACCCTAAACCCCTAAAGCCCCAAACTCGAGCGAGGCCCTGTTTAGCTGGCGGCCAGCCAGCGGGCCGAAGCGAGCACGCCGAGCCTCTGGCGACGGCCACCGAGATCAGCGCAGCGACAGTCTGGCTGAACGAGGTGGATCCGGTCTCTAGCACGAAGAAGAGTTAGCTTCGAGTGCCTGCCGAATTTTACAGCATGAAAGGGTTCACAGGCCGTAAAGGCCTTTTTTTTTGTTTTTCCCTAAAGCCCTCGACCCCTACACCTAAATGAAAGGACCGCTAAAACCCTAAAATCCTATGCCCCAGAAATCCTAAAATGCTAATGCACCGAATACCTGACATCCTAAAACGCCGAGCCGGTAAGATCCTAAAATCCCAGGCCCCGAAAAACCTAAAATCCTAATCCCCAAAAAACCTAAAATCCTAAAGCGGCAGGGCCCCAAAAAATCTAAAATCCTAATCCCCAAAAAACCTAAAATCCTAAAGCGGCAGGAACCTTAGAAAACCTGGAGCACCAAGAATCCTAACTATCGCTAAATTCCCAAAAACGTGAAGCCCAAACCTTCTAACCTCCATATACGCGTCGGCCCCTTAGCGCTGAACTCTTGCAGCTCTTACAGTCCTGCATGTGCAAGCCCTGAAGACCGCTGATCACACCCTGACTCGGCCGTCCGGGCCTTGTCCACACCCATCTGGTATCCAAAGGATTTCGTCTACAGCGAACGCACAGGGCCTAAGAGGCCTGGCTGCAGACATCGGGGGCAGCCCTGTCTGCCCCGCTCCCTCAAAGAACTCCGCGGCTGTTCCTCACCTCGCGATTTTCCGATGCTTTTCAATTACACTTTCCACAAGGACATTAGTCCCGACTGTTATTCGAAGTTTCGCAGCCCTGTCTGCCACGTTCCCTCCAAGAACTCCGCAGCTGTTCCTCACCTCGCGATTTTTCCGACACCCTTTCAGTTATACTTTCCACTAGGACAGTCGTCCCGACTGCCATTCGAACTTTCGCGCTGCATCCTGTAGCCCTTCTCGCAAGTTTTCCGTCCTCAAAGAACTCCGCAGCTGCTCCTCACTTGCGGTTTTTCCGACGCCTTTTCACTTTGCCTTCCATGGTACAGTCAAGTCAGCGGGGCTCCACCCCTCAGTTCAACGTCTGCGCGAGAGGTCTCACCTGGAAAGGCTGCATCGACAACGTCGAGAAACCTAATGCCTGTCATCGGCTGGGTTCGGTGCACTGTTCATGCCACGTCACCTCGACCGAGTCTCTGTGATCAGAGGTTGGACAGTGCCAGATTTCTGTCTAGTATTGCACCAGTATCGGGTGGGTTCGGTGCGCTGTTCATGCCACGTCACCTCGACCGAGTCTCTGTGATCAGAAGTTGGACAGTGCCAGGTTTCTGTCTAGTTTTGCGCCAGTAAACAGTACTTTCCGAAATTCGCGGTCCGTCAGCCTTGAAACTCCTCACCAGTCCGCTGCTGGCCCGATAAAAACCAATGTTCCACGCACATGCATCGTGATCCAGCTTTGTGATACCCTGCTGCATTTTTCGTGTGCCACGAGCCTTGCTGGGTGGTGTTGCATCGATGTTTGCATATGTACCCCCAACACAACAAACGAAAACCCGATGCGACTGGAGACAGGGTGGCCTTGGGGTGGGGTTTTATCTTCCGCGCGACGCGCCGTGGACGACCCCCTTGGGTCGAGGCGCGGCGCTTCAGTTGGCACCTAAACCCTAAACCCCTAAACCCCTAAACCCCTAAAACCCCAAACCCCTAAACCCCTAAACCCTATAAACCCCTAAACCCCTCAAACCCCTAAACCCCTAAAACCCTAAAACCCTAAACCCTAAAGACCGGCCACGGCTGCTTCTGCCAAGCGCCTCTGGGAGGAGAGGACCCAGCAGCGAAACCGGGGCGGCCGGAAGCGCACCAGGGTTTAAAAGGGTGTAATATAGGGGCCTTAATAATTACCTAAGGGTTCCCTTTAATATTATAGTATCTTAGTATAATGGGCCCCAAAACCCTATTTTAATTATTCAGGCCCCTATATTAGGGCGGTGTAACGGCAGTTTCTGTAATGAGCCGATGAGGGCTTTGGCTTTGGGGGTTGCCCTGAAGGATCAAAATGCCACCAAAAGCTTTGTGTAGTCTCGTCGCTGGGCCTCCAGGCTCGGAGTAAAAGTCCCTCATAGATCATTCCCTAGGAATCTAAGGACTCATATATTATTAAGGCTGTTGGGCCCAAAGACCATACTATATAAAGGTTTTTGGGCTGTTTTGATGCCCAGGGATTGGGGTTACCTAACTAGATCTATATTATAGGATCCTAACTATAAAGTTGGTTAGCCAACAAAAGGAACTACAATGGAGGCTCTTGGTAGAGTTAGAGTTGCAACATGGGCGGATGGGCATCAAGTTTCGGAGCTATAGCGCTTGGGCCACGGCTTCGTGGCCCCTCTAGGGGTTAACTGGATGCTCCCTGCCAAGACCTTCCAGTATCCCTTAGTTATTATTAAGGAAATATACCTTAAACCATATTAGGGATCCTACTATAATCCAGCGTATATTCCTTAGGGGATATTGGAAGGTCTGAGTCTGGGTGCTGTTGATTTACTTCGGAGACTGAGATTTGACAAACAGAGCTCAGGGAAATCCTGCACCCGAGTTACCCATCCCTACGGGCCCATGTGGGAGTTTCCGAAAATAAGGGTTATTTTGGGGTCCGTATAATAAGGAACCTACTATTCAGGGTACTATATTAGGGTCCCCTATTTTCGGAAAATTCCATGTACCCAAATCGACTTCCTACTTTAAGGGGAATGTATATACTACTTGGTACATGGACCCTTAGGGCATTGTCTGCACCCTAAATCCTAAACCCTAAAGCAAATCCTGAACCTTACAGCTCCCAAGCCTCGCGGTTCAGTTACGGACCGCAGAAGCTCCCAAACCATCCCAAACTCAGTTGGAGAAGCTCCGGCTTGAGAAGCCCGAGGCAGGTTTCGGGGGTTGGTTTAAGGTTTATAGGGTTTAGGGGTCTAGGGGTTTAAGGTTTGGGGGTTTATAGGGTTTAGGTGTTCAAGGTTTAGGATTTAGGGGGTTAAGGTTTAAAGTTTAGGGTTTGGGGTTCAAGGTGTTAGGGTTTAGGGTTTGGGATTCAGGGTTCAGGGTTTAGGGTTCAGAGGTTTAGGGGTTTAAGGTTTAGTATTTAGGATGAGGGTTGAGGGTTTACTGTTGCAGAGATTGGGCTTTAGCCTCCCGTTTGGGGTTCAGGGCATGCGGGGCTCAAGGGTCATGTGAAGGGTTCCTTTTCAAGGGTATCTCTGGGGTTTGAAAGTACCATTTAAGGGTTTAGTTGAGGGGTTCACATCAATTTGGGAAAACCTACATTTTTTAGGGATCCTAGTTTTGTTTGTGTTGTGTAGGAGGCTCTGAAAAAGTTTGGCTGTGTGGCGGTCAGGGCATTGGGCTCAAGGATTCGTAGATGTTCGACAGGGCTTACGCATAATTAGGCCCCAAAGTAGTTCCGTTTTGGGATTACCTTATAGAATTCTAAATATGAACCCCCAAAAGGAACTACTTTGGGGCCTATGGGTAAGTCAGCGTTCTATCGGGACTTCGGGCGTAAGGTTTAGGGCTTTCGGGCTCGTGGATTTAGACATAATCCTAAACCCTAAACCGATAAGGGTGTCGGATGCAGGTTCTGAGAGTTCTTAATCCTTACCTTAACCTACCAAACCCTACTTTTTTGCAGGTTCTTATTATCAAGCCTAATATGGAATTTATAGGGACCCTACTTTTTTGTAGGTTTTGGTAGGGTAAGGTAGTAGCTGAGTGGATACACTTTACACTTTTTGGGATAATACTACCCACTGGAAAACTAAAAGTCTACACTTTTGGGGGGCTTGTGAACTCAGCAACTAAGTAATGTAGTCATCGGGTTTCGAGTCTATGTTTTCCACCTGTACTACCTTCAGGGTTTACGGTGCGCCGCGATCGCCAGCACTTCAGTCATAGTTTCACGCTTCCCGAAATGGTCCACCTGATTGGGTAAGCATCTGCATGGACTAAACCCTAAACCCTAAAACCTAAACCGCTTGGAACATGTACCACAAACTGCTGGAGCCTCCTGTTGGTGGCGTGACGCCATTTGCGGGTTGGTGTGGGGTTGAGGGTATCGCCCCGTGGAACAGGAGGCTCCGCTCATGCTCAAGTCAGCACTAACTGCTAACAGCACGGCCAACTTGGATTTCGGTAGGGAAGACAACCCCTAAACCTGTGCTACGCATAAACCCCGGGCTCGAAACCCGCAAGCCATAAATCCCCGAGCCTCCAACCTTGAACACCTACTGTTGCTGGAAGTGGAGCACGATTACAGGGCGTGCGCCAGTGGTGTATGCGAGGGGATATGTGTTAGACTCGCTTTTTTTTAGCAGTGGTGGTTAGATCTGCCTAACGTCGGAAGAGGGCTTGGGAGTGTTAAACACCAAGCTAATTAAATCCTAAACCTCCACATGAGAGACGAAAAACAACAGTGCCAACTTCGTCTTCAAGCTGACAAGCTGCTAGAGTCCAGCAGAACGAAACGAGTAAAGCAAAGCGTAGCATTGCCTTTCAGCCTGATTCTGAGAACGGTGTTGGAGGTTTCACATCGGCGTTTCGTAAACCTTAAACCCCAAAGCGCCAAAACCCTAAACCCTAAACTCCTGAACACTACATCCCTAAACCCCAAAACCCGAATCTTGAGATTTGCAGAGGTCGTCGAGGGAGCTTCTGCTACTGCGGGCCTCTCGCTGGGCGAGTAAGCCCTGATCGGATCTTCAGTCGGTTTAGGGTTTAGCTGTTCAGGGGTTTAAAAATTAGGGTTTAGGGTTTTAGAGTAGGTGGGGTGTTGTCTGCACAGTCATGCTGAAGATTCTGCCGCATGGGGAGAGGGAAACTGACCTTCTGTGAGCAGCAGCAGGTGCTTTGGCCCTTTGGCCTCAGGCCTCAACGCGATTGGGTTAAGTCTTACTCCTTCGTGCCCGCCCGTTGACCTCCATCCCCCTGCCAAGGGTCTGGATTCGGTTTTTGAGCTGGCCCAATTTTAGTTTATGGTCGAGCTGCACATAACATCTTGCAGCGGAATCCTGCGAAGTGTGTGTGTGTGTGTATTTGATTTTTGCTCCTGAGCCCTAAACCCCACGAGCAACTGCAGCTTGTGAAGCGAGCTCCGACTCTGACGTCCTTCACTGAATCTCGGAGGATCACGGCCGTAGAAGCATATGAGCCAATGCCAAACTGGGTATCGATTTTGGATAATTGTTTATTTCCCTTGTTGCTTAATATAGAGCCGTAATTTTAAGCTATTTTAGGGACTGTTGAAATCGACACCTAGCAAATGCATGCGGGGTAAAATTTATTTCTGTTAGACATACCGTGACATTCCTCAAACCCTAAACCCTGAACAAAAAGCTGCATGTGAAGCTACGGTTCTTGGGCAGAAATTTGAGGTATGTCTCCAATGTAGTTCTTTGCTTCGAGAACGCCTCGAGTAAAATAACTGAGGCGCCAGGTGCCCTTAAACCCTAAACCTCGAGACCCTAAAAGTGGGAACCCTAGCACCTAGCACCCGTACTTAGCCCATGACAGCCAGCAACCTATTGAAATTATTGAGGCCTCCATAGAGGTGCCCCAAGCTCTCACCCCTACACCCTAAACCCTAAACCCCTACACTCACATGCCCAAGTTATCTGTTGAATCGCAGGTACAATGCCATTTGGTTCTCTGGAATGCTTGGCTTCGATGACTGCCTCAAGGTGGGTCCCCAGAGACTCCAATATCCCTCAACTACGGAATATTCAATGAATCATATTAGGGATCGTACTATAGTTTAAAGGTACATTCCTTAATTCCCTTATAGATCCCTTTTAGGAACCCTTTAAGGAATCCCAGGGTATATTGCTTAATTAAGGGATGTTCGAGTCTCTGGCTTCATCCGGTTTGCATACCAGGCAGGGTGTTTGGAGCTAGAAATCATAGCAAGAAGCCTCAAAACGGTAGGTCAAAACCCAAGAAGGAAGCCGGGATGGATTGATGGCAGTGATTGATGGGCTTGTATCACCTTTGTCGAGGTGCGCGGCACTAACGAAACATCACTTTCAGGTTCCGGAGCACCTGACGACATGTTAGTCAGTATTTCCCATGTACCCTACAGTGGCAACCCGACCAAAGCTCGTTCACAAGAACTCCATTCAACCCAAAAGCCTTCGACCGCATGCTTCCCAAATTAAACCTACTGTAAACCATTGGTCCCATGTTGGGCACTGAGTTGTCGCTATGACCCGGAATTGTTTTTGTCGGAAAGCTTCGAAGTTCCTGCAATCAGCCCTGTTGACCCTCAGGTAGTGCGAGTTCGGGCGGACGCGATGCAAGAGGCAAGTTTCCGTTGCAGCTAGCTCGCTTCAAGCAGCGTGATTTGGGGCTCGCAGAGTGCAAGGGCTGGCTCCTAGATAGGTTTTGTGTTGTGTATTGTGTTCAGCGGCGGTTCAAGACTTCAATCCACACCAGCTAAGGTTTGCGTGTTTTGCAGATTGCAGCTTGTTTGTGTATTTGTGTGTGTGTGTCGGTGGGTGGGTGGGGTTGTGTTGTTGATGATGATGTGGTTAATTACTGTGTTGTTCGTTCGTCTGATCCATACATACATGACCATGGTGATGAACGTGGTTAGGACGTTTCTTGCGGCTTCGAATTCTCAGGACATGGTCCTTGTCATTTTCAGCTCAGTGGCTCAAGCAGGAGACATTAATAAGGTTGAGGTTCTAGGATATAGGGTTTCGGAATCAGTCTGACATCTTGCTGCATTCTCAAAGACAATAACCCAGAGGGACCGCAAAAACTACCATTATGGAAATTATGGAATTATGCCCAAAAACACCATGGTAGTACCTGGTAGTAGATATGGACCCTATGGGTAAGCTTCTAACAGCCAGACAGCCAGCCCAAGCCTTGCTACACGTTGTAAGCGTGGTTGTTCAGCTTTCAGACCTTATATCCCTGGGGCTCAAAATAGCCCAAAGTAGGTACTATTTACAGACTTTAGACCCCAAAGTAGCTATTTGTCCACTTGGAGCCCCAGGGTATCTATTCTGTTGTGCTCCAGGCTCCTATGTGGGTTTCTTCGTGCTTTGGCAGAGTTTCGCTGGGGTTGATGTAGAGACAATAGAGGCCACTATTTCTTCGGACTTGGAATCTACAGGTTGAGTTCAGGACTCAAGGCCATCGGACCGTCAAGGCCTTCGGTTTTGCACGGCCAGGATATCTTAGGCAGAAAAGGTTTCGGATCTAGGGAGTTTAGGTGCGTTGACCCGACTCCCTGCTGTTTGAACAGGGGGCTTTGAGGAGGACAGCCATGCGCTACGTCAGGCACCGCTTTTCCATAGCATCTGTTTGCCTTGCGGTAGCTCCAATCCTGGTCCTACTGAGACTCCATCTCTTCCTCGGCAGATCTCCGCGCGCCTTCGCAGTTGTTGGGCAGGGCTGGTTGGGACGCCAGACACAGAAGAAGAAAGAGCTGTCCTTCCAAACTCCAGCTTTCGATGGGACGAAGTTGAGCAGGAATGGTAAATCCATGTTGAAGAAGATTCAGGCTGCTGAGGGATGGTGGCAAGTTGCTGTTCTTTTGCGGCAGTACAACGGGACCGAAATTCAAGTCTTCAACGCAGCGATGTACAAAGCTCTCCGCCTGGGAAAGCACAACGAAGGTGCAGAGGTTTATGAAAGAGCTTGCAGCCTAAACGTATCAAAGCAATCCGCCACCTTCACTGCAGCAATGACCATACAGTCGCGTTTGGGAAATGCAGATGCGGTTCGCCTCATCTGGGGCGAAGCTATGAGCACCTGCGGGCTTGATGCAATCATTGCTTCTGCACGGATCCGTGCGGCTGCTGAAGAGGGGGACGTTATCGGTGCGGCAACAGTCTTAGACGATATGAAAAGAAGCGGTGTTGACGTAGACATCGGCCACGTTACTTCCGCAATCCGTGCATGTGGGGCAGCTGGAGGCCAGAACCACAATGCAGCTAAGTACTTCTTCTACAGCGTCTTGCCAGAATTCAAGTTGCAGCCCAACATCATCACGATGAACTGCTTTGTTGCAGCTTTGCGCGGTGCTCCACTTGGGGATATTCTTGCTGCAGGGGAGGCTATGACAGGCTGGAATATCAAGCCTGATCGAGTTTTTATTGACACGTTGCTTGCCACGGTGCTGAGGAAACGTCCCCAAGAGAGATGGAGCAGTGCAAAGCAGGTCGCAGATCATGTCCGCAGACAGGAGGAGTCGAGAATAGCAGCTGCCAGAGATGCTTTGCAAGAGTACAAAGCACAGGGAATCCGGCTCTCAAGGTTCGCTGTCCTTGTAGATGATGGTTTGCGGCTGCTGGGTGAAAAGCGGTTCGCACTGTGAACGAATCTAAACGGTCTGGCGTCATGTGTAGAGAAGTATAAACATAGCTAAGTATTGAGCAGTGTGCAATTGCATATAGTTTTTATATCATGTGCAGAAGGCGTCGCCCTGGGGGCCCCAATTTTGCCGCAGTTGCGAAGTATTGCTTCCGAGTGTTTTCTGAGAAAACATCACGAGTGGGTGAACTATGCCGACATACACTCTATAAATATATATCTACATGTCAAAGACACGACATCTGTATTACGTGTACCATATAGACCGACATTCATGCGTTCAATACCGGGTTGTGGACTCGAGCTCTTTTGGATACTTGAGCTCGCGGCGTGAATTGACTGAGAGCCCTGAGCCCTACACCCAAGAACCCCCAACCCGAAACCTTAAACCCTAAACCCTCCCCTAAACCTTAAACCCTCAACCCTAAACCTTAAACCCTAAACCCTCAACCCTAAACCTTAAACCCTAAACTTGGCCCTTAACCCTCAACCCTAAACCCTACACCTTAAACCCCAAACCCGACACCCTAATGCCCTGAACCCCACACCCATGCAACCCTCGAGCCCGAACCCCAAGCCGCCCCCGACCTCTCCCAAAGGTCCACGTATCATTTTCGTACATATTTGTAGGGTTTAGGGTTTAGGGTATTTGGGGGAGCTTTAAGTATATACCATAATGATACTTGGACCTTTTGGGTCCGAGCTGAAAACTCAAACCCATCATTCCCTGCAAACCCATGGCCTCAGCGTCCAAGCATTGAATCACTAGGTAGGGAGGTGTGTGTATATAGTATTTCTTTTTTTTGCCAAGGGGTGGACGCCGTACTTATGCCCTTGGTGCTGTGCTTGCGTGACGGTTGGGGCTATCCGCGAGCATTCAGGGTCTAGGATCTGGTGCAGAAGTTTCAGACTGAGCCCTGACTCCCACGAACTGCAGCGCCCCCTGCCTGCCGGCTTGCTCGTACCTGCATGCTCGCACAGCTGCACTGCACTTGTTTTAATTTACACTTGGTGCTGCATGCGTGGAGAGACTTGCACATATGCGTGCCGCTATTTTTTGGAACAAATCAGTATGTGAAAGTGTAAGTGCTAGTGCAGGTGTAGGTGCAGGTGCAAGTGCAAGTATGTGTGCATGCATGGATGGATGGATGGTGGGGGTACCCATGCACTCATGCATGCGGCATACACGCATAGCCATGTGTATGTCTGTGCATGTCTGGAACCATCATAAAATTTAAACCCCTGAACCCTGCGTGTATGATCGTACAACCATGTGGGCGATGGAGTCCTGCCGAACAAGCCCGGAACTCCATCAATGCCTCTGAAGCCGCTGAGCAACGTCCGTTGAAGCCTTTTCTTGTTCTTCAGGCTTTAGTATATGCCGTGAACCGCGCGGTTAAACTCTACCAATAACTTACGGTTACCCAAAGGGTCCAAGTACCCAATATATATTTTGCTCTCCCATATATGAACCTACATAACTACTATCCTAAACCCAGGTTACCTTATCATTATGGGGTCCTTTGGACCCTTGGGGTTAGGATCATCAGCACTTCCTGGGATAACCTTCTGCACTAGCTGCAGGAAGCGAACCGATCGCCTCAGGCCGGATCAGATTTTCACCTTTTTGGAGTTGAGCCTCAGTAACCTTTAATATAAGCCTACCACGATAGAAAAGGTTAACTGTTTTTGGGCCGGGGTGCTCAGCCCTAAGTAGTGGTTTAGGGTTACAGGCACCATGGTCGAAAATCAAGATCTGACTAAAGTTCCCTGCATTTTACATTAAGCCACTCCCGGAGCCTCTGGAAGTGGAATGATATACAGTGACTCCAATATCCCTTAATTAAGGGATATACTTTCTTTTATAGTAGGTCCCTAGTATGATTTACGAAATATTCCTCATAAGTAGGGGATATTGGAGCCCTCCAAACCCTAAACCCTATATCCCTTATAGATCCCTTAAAGGAACCCTGGGCATTCCGTAATTCAGCGATTTTGGAGTCTCTGGGTATCTATCCGAAACCCTTGGCAGCCCCTAGGCCCTGACTCCTGGAGACCTCGAGCCTTGTAAACCCTGAATTAGACGTAGGGTTGAATGGATCCCTATAGTAGTCCCTATAACAAGGGTACTTTTAAGGGGTTCCTTTAAGGGATCTAAAGGGTTGTAGGGTTTCGGGTTTGAAGTTGATGAAAAAATCCTGCATTGCCTTAATGACCCTAGACTATGGGAATGATGGTATACATTCCCTATTCTGGGCAATGCAAGATTTATATCATCAACCGTGAGTCCGGAGCTTCTGGCTGGCGTAAGCAATGCTAGAGCGGCTGCAACTTCAAGTCCTCGATGTGGGGGTAGGTCTAGATGGGGTTCCGTTCAACGTATCTGTTCATTCATAGCAGCCCAGTGCATGCAGGACCCTGAAGAAAGCTGTGAACAGCCGCACCCGGAAGGAACTAGCCAACGCAAAGCCTATAGTGGAAAAGATAGCAACACGACAACGCAAAACGTGCACAACACACAAACCTCTCAACCCTATAAGCCCTAAACCCCAAGCCCTAAAAGCCTTGAACCCTTAACCCTATCAGCCCTAAACCCTATAAGCCCTAAGCCCTAAACCCTGAGCGAGGGCATGATCTCCATTGCTGGTCTTGACCTCCAGGCCGATTTGCTACGGTTTGGTGGTTCTGCTTGTGGTTTTGGGTTTTGGGTTAAGGGGTTTAGGGGTTTGGGGTTTAGAGTCTTTGGTTTTGGTTGGGGTTTTGGTTGGCTCAGGGCTTCATAAAAGGATACTGGACAAGTAAGTAGGATTTAGGCTTCAAAAATTTTGGAATTACCCATAGGCCCCAAAGTAGTTCCTTTTGCGGATTGCCTTATAATTATAGAATTCTAAATATGAACCCCAAAAAGGAACTACTTTGGGGCCTATGGGTAAGGCCAAACACCTTAACCAAAGCCTTGGCTTCAACAGCCGGGTTTGGTTTGCACTTTTCGTTACATGATTCCGGTTTAGGGGTTCAGGGTTATCGGGTTTAGGGTTTAGGGATTCGGTTCTGTACCCGTGCTGGACGCGCATGGATGCCTACGACAGGGGGAACCCGAGCCAGCCTGGCTCCGATCCATTTTTTCCAGTCCAACCCCCCCCCCCCCCGAGAAAGCGCAAAATCAGAAAGCCCTACTATGGTGGTGTAAATGGTTTCCGTAACGAAACTATACTACAATGCAGACCAGAGACCCCTGGACCCTGGACCCAACTCAGAATCACACGTGCGAGCCAGGTCTTGCAGGAGCTCTGTGACACAGCAGAAAAGCGCCTCGGACGGTCCGCAAAAAACCCTAAACCCTGAACCTCTAATCCCTAAAACCCTAAACCCCTAAACCCTGAACCTCTAATCCCTAGAACCCTAAAACCCTAAACCCCCTAAACCCTGAACCTCTAATCCCTAAGCCCCCTAAACCCCAAACCTTCAACTCGGGGCCCCTACACCCCAATCCCTAAATTTAAGGGTGCGGGCAGCGCGAGTTCGTGCAGCGGGCAGTAGTCCCTCCCATCTTGGCCCCCCCAAAAGCCCGCATCCCTGGGCTAGACTGGGCGCGCCGAGCCCCGCTGATGCTCATGATGCGCGCGCCTGCAGTGCGCATCATGAGGTCACAGCCGCGGGCGGAAGCAGCATCATCGAATTTGCGGGCGCTGCACCGCGCCGTCCAAAAACCTGCCCCAAGGCCACACGGAACGCGCGCGCGTTTCGCAGCCATTCACCAACTGCTTTCGAGTTTCCGCGTCCGTGCCGGCGACCCCGCAGGGGCGCATCACGAGCATCAGCGGGACCCTCGCGACGCAGCGGAGGAGGGTCGGCGGCTTGTGCCGGCCTTGCTTCTTAAAGGCTTCGCCTTTACGGCTTCGCCAAGCTCTGGCGGCCCAAGGCCGCGGCCACAGAAGGGGCACGCTGCGCTGCCCGATTTAAGAGCCTCCGGCTCAAGCCGCCGACCCCGNCTTCGCCTTTACGGCTTCGCCAAGCTCTGGCGGCCCAAGGCCGCGGCCACAGAAGGGGCACGCTGCGCTGCCCGATTTAAGAGCCTCCGGCTCAAGCCGCCGACCCCGTAGGAGTCAGAAGAAAGGGCGATGCGGTTGACGAGTTAGTTTGGGGTCTAGGCTGACGGTTTTGCTACCCCCGCTGCTACTCTACGACGAGTACACCCAGGAAAGGTGGGTGCGTAAGGTTTGTTGTAGTCGTGGAGTAGATGCTAGGAGCAGGCGGAGTGGGGGGGGGGGGGGGGGGGGGGGGGGGGGGGGGGGGGGGGGGGGGGGGGGGGGGNGGGGGGGGGTAGAGGGAGGTGGGGGGAGGGAGGGAAGGGTATGGGGGCAGGCTTGGAAAAGCAGCAGCAGAAGTAGTAGTAGTAGTAGTAGTAGTAGTAGTAGTAGTAGTAAATGTAGACAAATTGGAAGGCAAAGCACTGCATTGGGCAACTCTGACGAAGTTGATCCGCTGCAAATAAATCTGACGAAGTTGATCCGTTGCAGGCTAGTAGTAGTAGTAATAGTAGCAGCAGCAGCAGTAGTAGTAGTAGTGGTAGGCGTAGTAGTACTAGTAGTAGTAGTAGTAGTAGTAGTAGTAGTAGTAGTAGTAATAGTAGCAGCAGCAGCAGCAGCAGTAGTAGTAGGCGTAGTAGTACTAGTAGTAGTAGTAGTAGTAGTAGTAGTAGTAGTAGTAGTAGTGGTAGTGGTAGTAGTAGTAGTAGTAGTAGCAGAAGTAGGAGTTGTAGAAGTAGTAGTCGTAGTCGTAGTAGTACTAGTAGTACTAGTAGTAGTAGTAGTAGTAGTAGTAGTAGCAGGAGTAGTAGTAGTAGTAGTAGTAGTAGTAGTAGTAGTAGTGCTAGTAGTAGTAGTAGTAGGAGTTGTAGAAGTAGTAGTCGTAGTCGTAGTAGTACTAGTAGTACTAGAGGAGTGGGGGGCGGGTAAGGTAGTAGTAGTAGTAGCAGCAGCAGTCGTAGAGCCGCGGTGCTAGTACAGTAAACCCTGAACCTCTAATCCCTAAGCCCTAAACCCCATACACCCCAAACCTTCAACTCGGGGCCCCTACAGCCCAATCCCTAAACCCTATAGACCCGAAACCCCTAAACCCCTAAACCCCTAAACCCTAGACCCCTAAAATCCTGGCTTTCATCCGAAACAGGGACTCACCAGGTTCTGCGGTGCAGGGTTTATTGTAGCTCCTTTTTTGATTTTCAGTGTCCTGACAGGTAGCTCAAAAGAGGAACTACAAAGGAGACTATTAGCAATTGTTTCCAGTGTAATTAAAAATTTCGGTGCATAGGGCAGAAGTCCCAAGCCCTAATGCTCTGTTGCAGGTTCTGATTATACACCAAAGCATCGAACTTATAGGGACCCTACAACAAACCAGGTTTTGGCCGCTCAAGACAGGGTGTAGAGTCGAGGTTTTCACGATCGATCCCCGGGCCGAAACCCTGGAACCCGAAATCCAAGAACCGGTTTTGGGTACTTGGAGGTTCATGGGTAGTTTTTGAAGTGGGGCGATAAGTCCCTGATATGGCTTACAACTGTAGTTATTCAACTTGTAATGCCACTTATGCCTAACCATGAGCCTCCAAGTAAGGCACAGAAACAACAGCTATTGAAGGCTGCCTGTGCGGGGTGTTACCTTCAACAGTGCGTGTTGCGGGTCCTCCTGCCGGCTCGTAATCGGGGATTGAGTGCCTTCTCAGGGTTGCTACCCATAGACCCAGAAGTAGTTCCTTTTTGGGCTTCATATTTAGAATTCTATAAGGTACACCCCAAAAGGAACTACTTGGGGCCTATGGGTAGACTCGGGGCCGCAGGTTCAGCAAAGGGGTTCAGAGTGAAGCCAGGGCTTCGAGTTCAGGCTTTGGGTCTACCCATAGGCCCCAAAGTAGTTCCTTTTCGGGATTCCCTTATAGAATTCTAGGTATGAACCCCAAAAAGGAACTACTCTGGGGCCTATGGGTAGGGTTCAGGTATTTTAATGCGTGGGTGCAATTTAGGGTTTTCGGCTTGCAACAGATTTAGACGGCCAAACCTTTCAGAAATTGTTGGTGGAGCTCTTTCAAGCATCATCTTGTGTGGCGCATAGACAGACAAAAGCAAGTCGTGTGCTCGGACGGTGTTGACCTAGAGCGCAAATCCCCTCCATCGTAACTCTAGCTCCAATTAAGCGGCCCGCGATCCCCTAAACCCTAAACCCCTAAACCCTAGACCCAAAGCCTAAAGCCAAAGGCAGACTGGTGAAATCGACGGCCGACCGGCTGTGTGCAAGGCTGTCGGGGCTTCCCGGCGGTAAGTAGGCGCCCGCCTTAAGCAGGCTAAACTACAAGGGCCTAAACAATTAGCAACGCTTTTTTGGGGGGGTTTTAAAGGGTTCCTTAAAGGGGTCTATAAGGGATCTATAGTAGGGTTCTATGATATAGGGGCTTAAATAATTAGAGTAGGCTCCCTTAGGGTTCCTTTAAAGGGGTCTTTACGGGCTACTGTAAGGGCTATTATAAGGGTTTAAGTGGCCTTAATAATTACCGATACTATTTTGCGGGTTCCTTAGTATAATTACAGAAACATGGGCCCCTAAACCATGCCTGCCAGATCAGGCGACTTAGCAACTCGGGTGTTGACAAGGGACCTGTAGTCGTAAAGACTTCTAACCCCAGTTACATTACTTCTATCTCACATGTTCCTTCAAGCCTTCATAAGAATATCAGAATATCATTGCCCTGAATACTTGAACGAAACTCGAAAGCCTCATTTGCAGGTGGAGTTGAATAGGACATATATGAGCTGTATATCATGAGAGGCTTTGGGTTTAGTAAGTAAACCTGAGCCCTCACTGTGACTTGGTGGTCCGAAACGGCTGTGAACATCGAGCTGTCCAAACTACCCATACTTTTGTCTTTTAGTTTGTCTTAAATTAAAGTAGTCTCCTTTTGATTAGTCTTGAAGTAGTCCCTATATAGGTACATTAGGTCCAAATTATATACTATTCGGGCACATGGACACGAAGGAAACTCTATGCCCTTCACTCTCAGCACATCTCGAGCGAAGTTTCGCCCCTTCGCCATGCATGTCAGGCTGCTGTAAGTTGTGCGCACTAAGAGGCCACGTCCCTACTTACCACATGCTTCAATCTGCAAGCTGCTCTTACCCAGTGCCAAATCATTGGGTACGTGGGCCCTTAGTTTTCGGACTTTGCAAATCCTGAATCTAAACGATCAGGGAGGAAGCAAGTATGCTCAGAAGTAATTACCTTCCTTGGAACCCAACTTACTACGCCCCTGTAGATCCTAAACCGTAAACCCCCAACCTGAAAAGTTTGGACAGAGAAGTCGCGCATTGTGGCCTGCAGGTCGCGAACCTCCTCTTCCCAAAGGGCTGCATGGCTCCAAAACATAGGCGCCGGCATTTCATATGGATTTAGGGTTCAGAGGGTATAAGGGGGTCCAAGTGCATGTAGGGTTTGAGGTGCCGAAGACCGTTCTCCTAGCTTTTCAGGCAGTTACCTACAGCCGTAATGGGCTGAGTCTTTTGGACTCACAAGCGACTACTATTCGCTTTGAAAGGAACCTGGAGAAGAGGTGTGAAACCTCAGGGGGTCACCGTCACGGAATCAGTATGTAATTTAGGCCCAAGCCCAAAGCATATATATGTAATATATATATATATATATATATTATATAGACTATTGGGGATGATTTCGGTCACGGTGACAGTGGCAAAAGCCGTAGATCAGACTCCCTTTTTCTCTCTCACTCGCTCAGTCCTCCCACAACTCTATGAGCCACCACAAACTCCAAATCCCTGAGGCTCCAAGTACCCAAATAGTAGGGTTTCAAGGTCCAAAAACCATTCAGAGTATGGATTTTGGGACCTAAAACCCTACTATTTGGGTACTTGGACCCTCTGGGAATACTCGCAAACCGAAACTCTCAAGCAAGATGCAAGCCCAAAGCCCTAAAGCAACACCTAAGCCAAAAAATGCTGGCCCTAAACCCTAAACAGCCAAGGCTACGTTTGCTCTGGAGATCGGAGCGCGGTAGAGGCTCTGAAGAGCCTTGTGCCGAGCTGACCTTGATGCGGTTTAGGGCTTGGGAGTTTGGGGTTTAGAGTTCAGGGTTTAGGGATGCTTGGAGGTATAATAGGCTGTAGGGTTTAGGGCTTAGAAGTTTGGGGTTAGGGATTAGGGATGTTTGGGGTTTAGAGCTCAGGGTTAAGGGTTTAGGGATGTTTGGAGTTATAGGGTTATAGTTTAGGGGTTTCGTTTTCGTGGTCGCTCTAGATGCCCGTGCCCTGATTCTTACGGGCTGCTAGCAGCTTGAAGTAGAGTAGGGTTTAGGGTTTCAGGGTTTAGGGTTTAGGGTTCGGTCAGGCTAGATTTCAGAGATTTTGGTTTGCTGTGGTTTATGGACAGCCATCGTCTGAGGAAGCGGGTTTAATTTTCGGGTTTTTCGTGCTCGGGTTCAGGCCTACAGGGTATTGACGGCTTGAAGGCAGCCGAGGTTAATGAACATGGCCATCTAAGCGTGCGAACATCCTAAACCCTACAAGCCCTCTAAACATCCTAAACCCTATAAGCCCTATAAACATCCTAAACCCTATAAGCCCTATAAGCATCCTAAACCCTAGAAGCCCCATAAGCCCGACAGTTTGTCATCCCCCTTGCTGGCTTCAGGTTGGCAAGAGTCACGAGCATGCCCGGCCATGCCCCCTTCACAAGACAAACAGGAGGACCCCAGTTTCGAGAGTTCCTCCCCGAAAGGAATGCAAGCGGCATCTCACGTATGGGGATGATAACTTTCTAGGGCTCCAGTTGCCTAAATGGGAGTTTCCGAAAATAGGGGACACTTTATGTAGTACCCTAAATAGTAGGATCCTTATTATAAGGACCCCAAAATAAGGTACCCCTATTTTCGGAAACTCCCAAATAGTAGGTTACTGGGGCATATAATACATGGTTACCCATAGGCCCCAAAGTAGTTCACTTTTGGGATTACCTTATAGAATTCTAAATATGAACCCCAAAAAGGAACTACTTTGGGGCCTATGGTTAGTAACCTACTATTTAGGTAGCTGGAGCCCTAGGGAAAAGCTGGCGAAGAGTCGGACCCTGAATCCTCTGAGCCCCAAAGGGCCGCAAAGCTCCCCCCCTAAACCCCTAAAGCCCGAAACCCCTAAAACCCCTAAACCCTTAAAGCCCTAAACCCTAAACCCTAAACCCCTAAGCCCCTAACCCCTAAACCCCTAAACCCTAAACCCTACATCCTGAACCCCACAGGCTCCAAAACCCTGAATCTGATTCAGTACTTGGGGACTTAGTAAGTAGGTAATAAGTAGAGTTATAAGTGCCCTAAATGGAGTTAAGTTACCCTAAACCCTGAACCCTAAACCCTAAATGGAGTTAAGTTACCCTAATTAAACATAACCAATTTACGAAGTCCCCTGCCCCGTCAAGTAGACCAGGTCTCTGCGACAGCAAGGGGGCTCTGCAGGCAAAGTTCCTCAAGACCTCCGGCGTTGCCGGGTCTGCAATCGAGAGATCCCGGGGCTTTGAGTACCGTGGTCAGTCTTCAGTTCTAGTTCTTCTGTTGGTAAGCCTCTTTGGCTACTTTTAGGATCCTAAACAAAAGAACGATCTGCACTAGAGAGTGTAGGAACGCAGTCGGGGGAAGGGCTCAGCAAGTTAGGTTCGTATGAATTACCAAATGCGTCCAAACGCTCAGTTGAGTCCAAAGCTTCTCCAGAAGTTACTCGAAACCGTACATGCTCAACCTACTCTGACCCTCAATCGGCAGTAGTGAAACCTTATGGGTAACCGCTCTTAGGTTTCAGGGGCTTGAACCCCGAAGCCCAAGCAATGCACCTTCAACTGTAAACCCTAGACCTTGGACCCTAAACCCGAGGCAAGCCCGAGTGAAGTTTGTCAAATTATCATTTTTGACTGGTGGAAAGCAGTCCGCCCGTGCTGCGAATTGCGCTTTGAGAGCAGCTGGGGAGTAACAGCCATGAGGACAAGCAGAAGAAGATACGGAAGCCGGTGCTTTCTGTGGAAGGGTTTGATGGTAGTGCGACCAGATTCCCGAAACGACATGGGAGTTTCCGAAAATAGGGGACCTAATATAGTACCCTAAATTATAAGGACCCCCAAAAAGGTACCCCCTTTCGGAAACTCCCATATAGCAACCAAGGAGTCCCTCACCATGCTCTTGAGGTATGAAACCGCGTAGAAATGGTATGTGGGAAATAAACCCCCCTAAACCCTAAACCCTACTTTGCCTGAGGCTTGTTTCACTCTGTGGGCTCACTCTGAGCCGGCGCATCCTGACCATAGGTTAAAAAAAAACCCTAAACCGGCCCAGATGATGTGGACGATCCGGCTGGCAGCGGCTTCCCATCACTACCAGGTGAGCCAAACATCCACGCGTCTGGATCAGACCGAAAACTCATGCAGACCCGCACTATAGACCTGAAACGAGCACTGGCAGTCCCTAAGGCTCCATGTACCCATGTTGTAGGTACTTAGGCCTTAAAGGGGTCCCTATATGGCTACTTTCAGGCCTAAGTACCTACTATATGGGTACATGGAGCCTTTAGGAGTACTGGCCAGAGGACCTCCCGAAAAAAGCGCGAAACGCGGTCCTCTCGAGTAGTCATCGCCCCACCTATGGGGAGCGCATTCCATACTAGGCCCGGAGGGCCATTAGTGTGAGCGTCTCTGGCACATCATTTCGGCTGAGCCCCTATGGCGGAACTTGTTGGTCCCGACCTCCAGCCATCAGCCCACACACGAAGCCAACCAAGCGCCCTCCTAAGCCTTTAAGCCTTACACCCTAAACCCTGGACCTTACGCTCTTAACCCTGCATCCAAAAGGCCCGAGACCTTACGCCCTCAACCTTAAACCCTATAGCCCTATAGATCACCGTAGCAGACTCTGCAGTCGGAAAAGGGCCCTTAAACAAAAAAACAAAAAACTATAGATCACCGTCAACCCTGAACCCTGATGGCCCGAGACTCTTCCTCTCGTCTCTGGCACATCAGTCGGGGCTTTCAGTCGAATCAATTCTGAGGTCAAGCAGGTTTGCGGCCTCGACAAGTAGAATGGATTCAACGGGAGTTTTAGATGCATTCAGTTGTAGAGCTATCATTTTCCGACCTGGTTGCGATTTCCAGTGCATCGTCGCGCTGGAACGTGAGGAGCTGCGTGCACAATCCTTGACCGGGATGGTGCAGTACAGCAGGGAGAGTAGCGGTATGTTCGTTTTTCGACGCCGTGTTTATTAGAACACCTTGATAAGGCTCTGGGAACCTCGACTATCTTGATCCCGGCTCTGCACCTGAATCCCCCATACTCTAGAGGTCCGGGCACAGGGTGTTGGAACCCTACCCTAGACCTTACCTTCGAGCTTCAACTCTAAGCCTACTTGTCGAACTTGGGTCTGACATCCGAAGATTTTTCCTTACCTTTGGTTAGTAGGGAATGGAGGAATGGACTACAATTATAACTACTATTACTACCATTCTTCCATTCCCTACGAACCAAAGGTAGGTTTGAAGCCATGCCAGAGTGAGGCTTTCCACACTTCCCTCATGGAGCCTGCAGGCTTGAGGGTGCTACCCCTGGGCATCAAAACAGCCCAAAAGCCTTATATGGTATGGTCTTCGGGCCCAAAAGCCTTAATACATGAGTCCTTTCATTCCTAGGGTACAGTGAACCCCAGAAAGTTGGAACATTGATTTTGGATGATCAGTGCTGGGCTTCCCGAGACTTTGCCGTAAGGGCATATGATGTTCCAGCTTTTTGGCTTCTACTGGAGGGGTTTTGTGCTGGGGCTTTAGGGTTGCAGCGGCTCGGGTTTCGTAGGGCTTTGAGGGAACATGCCGCTTGATCCTCTCCGGAGCCTAGCTCCCACGCCAAAAACTTCAAGCAGAGACGTTTGAGTCAGAGTCCCAAGAGCGTCGCCCAACGCAAACACCCCCGCCAAAACAGGGTTTAGGGCTTTAGGGCTTAATTACGGGGTTTAGGGCCAGGGCAGCTTGAGAAATGAGCTTTATAAAAAATACGAGCCTCCAAAATCCTAAACTTGGACCCCAAATCGGGAGGGTTTCAGGAGGTCCAGGAACAAGCCCTAAACTTCCTAAACTCCCAAACCCTAAACCCAAACCGTTACAAACATAGGAGGTGTTTCCGCACCAACGCGTTTGACTGGACAGGCCTGAAGCTGCTGAAGGCCGGGGCCGTGGTGGTCGTTGTGTCGTTTGCTTGCTGAACTCGATAAGGCACCTATGAATCATGACGAATTAGATGCTAGGAGAATCGGTTTAAAGTATGTTAGTGCTCATTTAAGACAGTATATGGATACCAGGGACTCGGAACCCTGGGATAGCATAGAAGCTTGAATACTTGGCAATACCATGATACCAGCAGTAGAATATGACCCGGAACTCTAGCCCAATCATTCTGGCCCCTATAGTATTCTTGCTTATTGTTCTTACTTGGCCATTGCTTTGTTTAAGGGATTCTCTGTATAACTTGTTGCTCACGTGGATTTGCGGTGTGGACCGGGGTTTCAGGATTTTGTGTAGCAGCTTATCGCGATGTAGGCTTAGGTGAGGATTCAGGAATGCACGCCTGTAAGCTTGTTCAGCTTGCTCTGTCAAAAGTCCGCGTTTCGATAGAACCTCCGAAAAGAGTAATTAGAGTCTATTCCATCTGATAGTGTTTCAGGTTAGGGAAATGAGGAGTCTAGGGAGTCGGTCTGCCCTGAATCCATAACCGGCCACTGCATGTCTTGTGAGGCCTTACGCGTCCGCGTCACGGACATGAACTTTCCCAAGATGGATGCCGGGACGCCCGATGCGTTTTAAACCGGGGTGCCAAGGCTTCATCGTGTGCCCGGGGTCCGGTTTAGGGTTTAGGTTTTAGGGTTTAGGATTTAGGGTTTTGCCAGAGCATGTCGAGTTTAGAGTAGTTGTTCCAAGTTGTCATGGGGATCGATTGAAGCATCGTGGGCAAGGATTCTACGTGTTAGCCCCATGTTGTTGGGGATGGCTGCTAACTAGCTTCTATCGCGAGTTCAATCCTTCCTTCCACCCAATGCATGTCAGCTTGAAATACCTAACTCAAGTTGGAGGCTGGAGATACCCGGCACCCCGTCCCGTCTCCACCCTGCCCCGCCTTCCACATTATTCAGCGACGGCATGAACGATGGCGTCCCGAGCAACACGTAAGGTTGAGTTTTACAATCCAGACAACCAGGCCAATGAAATTCCCGGAACGCTTGGCTCAGGTTTACATGAACAATCGCGGTGGTCCACAGCGAAAAGGCCAGGAAGTCGGGCTACGGCTGCCAAGCCCGAAAATCCCAAATCTGTAAACCCAAAGCCACAAAGCCCCCAATTTTGAGCCCTAAAGCCTTATATATCCTATTATTAGTCCTGTAAACCCTGAATCTTTAGTGTTCGGGAAGCGAAGCTTTGGCTGTCCAGCTTGCAATTCACAGGTTTCAGCGCTCTAAGGGTTTACGGGTCCTTTCAAGGGGATCTACAAGGGTTTAGGGTTTACCTTAACCCCAAATAACCTACCTTTTTATGGACTTACATAAAAAATCATATTAGGAAACCCTAAAAAGGTAGGTCATTTGGGGTCCAGGTAGGGCTAGGGTTTAGGGGCGCTATAAGGGTTTATAGGGTTCCCTTTGAAGGGGATCCATACAGACTTAGAGTTCCCCTTCTATGGGGGGGCACAATTCTGGCTGGCAGCGACTCGGGCTTCAATTTACCCTAATGGTTCATGTGCCCAAATAGTGTACGACCGTATACCTATACTTTGGCCTTAAAGTAGTCTCTATCTAGGTACTTTCGTGGGCTCTTGGGGTTAATCTTACCGAACCAGCCCGGGAACAGTAATCAGATCCTCGTCCGTTCTGGTTGCTGAAGGTCCCGGACCCGCAGTAGCCTCAACCCATAGGATCACACCCTGGCCCAAAGGGTCCAAGTATCATTATGGTATATACTTAGACCCCCAAAATACCCTATAAGTATATACCATAATGATACTTGGACCCTTTGGGTGGGTAGAGCCGCTGAGTTTCCGCTTTCAGGCGTATAAGACTTGGGATTCATGGCACTAGCAGGGGTCAGAGCGAAGTTAGGTAGCTAGGCGTGCAGAGTATAAGCTTTTTGGCGGTTTAGAGTTTCTGGTTTTGGGTTGGAGGTCTCAGGCTTCCGGGTTTGATGGATCAGGGGTTAGGGTTGTTAGAGTGACACTTGTTTTTGTTACTTCCGAATGAGCTCTACCCATAGGCCCCAAAGTAGTTCCTTTTGGGGGCTCATATTTAGAATTCTATAAGGTAAGCCCAAAAAGGAACTACTTTGGGGCCTATGGGTAGGGTTGTACGGTTCAGGACTTGATATTTCAGGTGTGGGGCTTGGTTGGAATAGCCAACTATGTTGAAAGCAGTTGACATAACGATATTGGGGGAGCATAGGACTTAGTAGCTCAGGTTGTTACGAATGAGGGTAGCTTTTCTTATCACTACTTATAACCCCGGTTAAGGTACTTCTAACTATACATGCGAAGTCCCATGACAGTATTGTCATTGTCGTTTCCCGCATGATCTAGGTGCGTTGGTTGCTCGAGGCATGGACTGAGATTGTGCTAACGAGCATTATGCAAAAGCCATATTCTGTAAATCCGTAGCCCCAAAGCCTAATCCTGGACCCTGAACATTAAATCTCAAAATCCTAGTCCTAGGCCCTACAACCGAAGGGGCATGCTGAGGGCTATAGGCTTTGGTGGGGCTTGTGCCAGCACGGAAGCCCACAGCCAACGGAGAGATACTCACTTACGGAATTACTGTGACCCTCAACCACGTGTCTAGGGATATTTTTTGGGCGGTTTAGGGTTTCTATAGGTATATATATATAGTTCCACAGCAAACCCTAAACCCTAAACCCTAAACCCCGCCCGTTCGAGAAAATCAGGGCCATGATGCCGAGCCTCACGTAGTCGGATCCGGGGGCACAAGGCTCCAGCCTATGTCTGAATCGCTTAGAGTCACGGTTTAGGGTTTAGGGTTTAGGGTGAGTGGTCAAAAGAGTGCTTGGAGGTTCAGGGCTAGTTATCAGTAGGGTTATAAGTAGGGTAACTATACTTATAACCCATATTAGGGGACTTATAACCCTACTTATAACTACCCCTGAACCTCCAAGTGGTCAAAATGGTCCCCAGTTGCAAAGTAGATCTCTATGAGTGGTTGAGCTCTGTGAGCTGTAAGGGTCCACACAATGAGCCGAGGGCTCAGGACAGGGTGTAAAGATTCGCCATCACCCTAAGACTCCATGTACCCATGTAGTAGGTACTTAGGCCTTAAAGGGGTCCCTATATGGGTACTTTAAGGCCTAAGTACCTACTATATGGGTACATGGAGCCTTTGGGTCAGGTACAGACCCGCGAGAGATCAACTACGATCTCGCGGCGCAGGCCCGTGCTTTGTGGAGCAAACTTGCCCCAAGGGTCCATGTACCGTACTTTGGACCCAAAGTACCTGTGATATAAGGACCACTGTAAGGCCAACATATATACCAACTATCTAACTCTCTCTCTCTCTCTTTCCATATATATATATACACACACACATTTTTATATAATATTTATGTTGATGTATATATATATATATTCTCTCATATATATATATATATATGTATATTATATTTGTACATGGGCCCTTGGGGTTGCTTGCTTTTCATGAATCTCCAGTGGGCTCCGGTGCCGTAGGCTTCCGAACATCATAATCTGAAATCTAGGATTCGAGGGTTTAGGGATTAGGGTTTATAGGGTTTAGGGTTGAGGGTCTAGGGTTTAGGGTTCAGGGTTTAGGGTTTAGGATGCGGGGGTTAGGGATCATATCGCCCTAAGGGTCCAAGTACCAAATTAGCAAATACTCTCCAGAATAGGAGCGTGCAGCACTACTATTCTACTTGGAGGTTCATGGTGTGCGGTTTGTACGTAGGATACCTATAGTTATAACCCATATTAGGGGACTTGTAACCCCACTTATAACCACCAATGAACCTCCAAGTAAACCCAAGTGCCTGAAGGCAGGAACCTGAGTCTTTACCAACGTTATCCTTTTAGGGCTCCTTGAAATCATGGTTTAGGGACCCCGAAAGTACATAAGCATAAGCATTTTACAGGGATATCCCTACCTTATTGGGCTTCATTATACGGGGGCTTATATGGGATATCACTATCCTCATTTTTTGCTTATGTGCTTTTTTGGACCCCTAATGGTAAAACATACCCCAATACCCTAGACTAGCCGAGTTGATCAGGTCCCTATACAAACCAATAGCGTTCAGACTTTGCCGCACATGCAGTTCTCAGGACTCTAGGGCAAACTACACACTATTCACAAGTCTTGTTAGTGTTGGAAACCCGTATGTCCTGTAGATCCCTCCTGAAGCCACCAGCTGAAACCGTGTACACCTCACTCTCTCCAAGCCTTTTCATCTTAGTAGCTGAGTGGGTAACCTTTGACCTTTAGGGGTTTATATAATCCTACCACAATTGAAAAGGTTAACCTTTTTTTGGGCTAGGCTACTCAGCCGCTAAGTGATAAGTCCCTCCCTACGGTTCTGACTGCACCTCCCAGCTGCTAGGTGTCTTCCCCAGTGCTGTGGCAGAAGCTCATCGAGGTCCCGATGCTCTAAACGCCTTACAGCTGACTAACCCAGACCCTAAACCCTAAACCCTGAACCCTGAACCCTAAACCCTAAACCCTGAACCCTAAACCCTAAACCCTAAAGCCCAGACCCATCAGGAGCTGCCGTTGCTTTTGGCAGCATTCTGTTTTCCAAGCTTGGTTCGGGGTTAAGCGTTGAGGATGCACGAGTTCAGGCTTTCGTCTTTAGGGATTAGGTTTCGGGTTTAGGGTTTAGGGTTTAGGGTGTCGGGTTTAGGGTTTAGGGTTCGGGGCTCGAGATTCAGTGTTCAGGGTACCGAAGGAGCTTTGCATGTACTAGCCTCGTTCAGACTTCTTGCTGTGATTTGGGGAGTGCAGATTACCCCATTTCGCGAGTATAGGTTTCCCCGGGGAATGAAATAGGTTTTCTATCAATAGCAGCAGGCTTTCTGAACCTCTGAACCCTGAACCACTTAGTAGCTGAGTAGGTAACTTTAGCCTTTTCGGATTTATATAGTCCCTCTTATCCTATACCCTAAACCTTTCTTGGGCGAAGATACTCAGCCCCTACACATGTTAAGTACAAGGAGATGCGACAGAATGGCATCAGTGAGTTCTACGAGTGTGGCCCTATGAAGCAGCTAAAGGCCCATCCGGTGTAAGAGCTTTTCGGCTGCAGGGTTTGGGTTATAAGGTTGAATAGGTTTAGGATTTAGGATTGAGGGGTCAGCGTTTCAGGTTTCAGATTCAGTGGTTAGGGGTTTAGGGTTCGGGAGTTGGCGGACTTCAGTACTCCATATCAGGCTACTTGAAGCCCTGGCATGGCCACTTGTTGGCCTTTCGGCAGCTTGAGCAGGGTTTCATGAATTTTCAGGGATGTCAAAATTTCATTTTGATTTAAGGGCCCACGGTCCAAAGTCCGATGTTAGAAATTGTGGGTCTCGCGGTTGAGGTCGGATGCCCTGCCAAGCTGGTATCAAGGATGTTGGGGCCGACGTGTCGGCATGGGTGTGGGATTCAGGGTTTGGGGTTTGTGTTGCTGTTGGGTACTTTGTTAGCCGTTCGTTTGCGTTGTGGTCCATGGTTTGTCTCCCTGCATAGCTAAACCCTAAACTCTAAACCCTAAACCCTAAACTCTAAACCCTAAACTCTAAACCCTAAACTCTAAACCCTAAACTCTAAACCCTAAACCCTAAACCCTAAACTCTAAACCCTGAACTCTAAACCCTAAACTCTAAACCCTAAACCCTAAACTCTAAACCCTAAACTCTAAACCCTAAACCCTAAACTCTAAACCCTAAACCCTAAACCGGAAGCAGTAGGGAAGTGCTAGGTGTCGGATCGGGGGATTCTCATCTGTTCGGCTCCAGGTCCCTTTTTTCCGCACTTTGGGCGAAAAGTATATATATATGTATATACATATACATATATACATATATATATATATATAGATTTGGGGTTTAGGGTTTAGGGTTATATATATATATATGCATAGATATAGATATAGATATGCTATATGGTTCCATGGTCCCTTAGGGGGACCCTTGAAGCACAAATTGCACATCACTTCGTCTGTTCTGCAGGTAGACACACTCGTGCCAAAGTGCCAACAGCATTTGCGCACGGACGCTTAAGACCCCAAAGGTTCCAAGTATCATTATGGTATATACTTAGACCCCCAAATATCCTATAAGTATATACCATAATGATACTTGGACCCTTTGGGGACGAGCATTGCAGCAAATGGTTCGATGCGCCAATGGAAACCTTGAGCCCCATGAGCTGCAGTTTAAGAAATCCCCAGAACCTCCAAAACCCCTTAATTAAGGAATATACCTTAAATCATATTAGGGATCCTATCATAATTTAAGGTATATTCCTTAATTCAGGGATTTTGGAGGCTCTGGGTCCGTCGCCCTGTGATGTGTCTGGCGAAGCGAGGGTTGGAGTGTGTTGGAGATGCGAGGTTGCGCATCCCCGGCACCTTCCCTAAGGCTCCATGTACCCATATAGTATATACTTAGGCCCTAAAGTACCCATATAGAAACCCCTTTTAGGCTTAAGTATCTACTATAAAGGTACATGGAGCCTTTGGGCTTGAAGCACTTGCATTGCAAGTCTGTACCCTCGATGAGTAGATTCAGACAGGTGCAATAGAGGAGCTTCAGTCTGGTTCCTTGTTGGACTTACATTAAACTGTAAACTCTCCAGTAGTGTAGGCCTCAGCCTTTTCCTCAGCTTTGTTCGATTCCGGTACTACAGGGAGTGGAAGCAGTAGTTCTAGGAGCGTGTTTCTGACGCCCTGCATGCCCCCTGAAGCAGGCCATGATGAAGCGCATCAGCCAGGTGGGCAAAACAGTTTTGGTGTTTCGGGTTTGGGCCTGGCGGGCCAAACGATGTTTCGGCCCTAAACCCTAAACCCTAAACCGCTTGTGAAGCAAACATCAGGCCGACAGACCTGACTAAATCAGAGCTTTCAGGGTCTACATAGCACTCAACACTTTCTGTAGCTGAAAGCTGCCACATCACTGACACAAGAATCAGAGAGGCTTCCCTACATGTTATACCGATTGGACCAGGGCTGCATGGTTTCGATCGATGCGGACCGCTGATTTTCAAGACCATTGCCTTACTAGTAGGCTTTCCATCATAATTATTATCATAGGGTTTAGGTTTTGGGGTTTTAGGGTTTAGGTTTTAGGAGTTTAGGGTTTAGGGTTTAGGTTATCTTAGCAGCCGAGAAAAGGTTAGCCTTCCTTGGGCTAGGGTACTTAGCTATGGATGTCGGAAGAGGTTTGGCTTGAACGCATATATTGCAGAGTTTGTGAACTCTTCTTCTCTCCCACAGAGGAGTCGCAGTGCCGTCAGGAGGCCTGGGAGAAGACGACCAGTGTCTCCGTCTGAGCTGGCATAATATAGGGGCCTTCGTAATTACCAATACTGTTTTGGGGGGCTCCTCATTATAACTTTAGTATAATGGGCCCCAAACCCTATTCTAATTATTAAGGCCCCTGTAGTACCGCCGGCAGGAAGGCTCAAAAGCCTTTTAGGTTTCAGATATGTTTAGGGCTAGCGGTTGTGAATTGAGCACAACCCTCAACCCCAAAGCCACTAAAGACACCTTAAATCCCTTGAAGCAGCCCTAAACCACAAAGCCTAAACCCTAACACCGCTAAACACCGAAAGCCGGAACCCCCTAATACCAATCCAATACTAATACCCCTAAACCCTAAACCCTAAACACCCCTAAGCCCCTTAACCCAGGAGCATCCCGGTCTCAAGTGTAGCAGACAAACCGACGGTCCGCTCTCTGCTTTTGCCTAAGCGTCCATGTGCCCAACAAGGGATCCTTTAGGGGTTCCTAAGCGTTCTACAGGATTTAGGGTTGAAGGGTCCATGTACGGTAAGTTCAAGTAGTCCCTATGTTGGTACCTTGGGGCCAAAGTATATATTGTTTGGGTATCTGGACCCTTAGCGCTAGCAGGATTAGGATTCAGGGTGCGGGCTCGATTGGCCAACTCGATGGTTAGGATGATCCTAAACCCTAAACCCTAATGATTTCATACCTAGGTCAAGTGGGGGCTTGCGAAATCTTCAAGTAAGCTTAAACTGCTTAAAGGTCACGAGCAATAAAGTTCGCAATCCGAGACCCTACGCCCTGATCCATTAAAGTGATCTTGTTCCTAAGCTGAGCTCGTAAAGCTTGTTAATTGCAAGTTTTGGATTTTTCTCCCTCGCCAAAACTGATACCTACATTGCCTCGGCCTATGAGTTGAGCACGTAAGCCCTTAACGTAAGCCTGAAGCAGTCAACCGCAGACCCTAAATCCTGAGCCCTAAATCTTTACCATGGACCCTGGAGCAGAGCAGAGTAGAGTTGTGGCTTAGCACCGTAGGAAGTCTTCCTTGGATGTCAGCCCAGCAAAAAATCGTAGGCGCTGAGCGGCCGTGGTTTCGCGTCGAGCTCTACGGGTCTAGGACTTAAGGTTGAGGGCGAGGGGCTTCACCTCGAAAGTCTATAGCTATATACGCAGGCTTGAACCTGCTTTCCGGTCCATGCATAGGCGACTTGAGAGCTCTGAACTCTCACACACTGGCAAAGAAGCTCCTATTAGCCATAGAACCCACACCCTAAAGCCCTATATGTCCGCCTAACCCTGTGCAGACACGAGTGCAGCCGGATTTCTCAGCGAAGTTCGCCTGCAGAGTTCTGGTGGAGCAGGGGCATCTATCCCAAAAGAGTACCCCAGGATTTAGGACTTATGGTTTAGATGTCAAGGTTTAGGGTTTTGGGGTTTTTGGCTTTAGAATGTCAATCTGGGGTTTCAGGGTTGAAGGTTGAGTGAAGAGCACCCTAAACTCCTCTTGCTGCACTCAAGTGTTATGCAACGACATGCGGAATCGTAAACCCGACTCTGACCCAGTACATGGACCCTTCGGCGAGCTGCGAGGGATGCTTTCAGGTGTCTCTCCTGGTAAGGACAGCCCTGAAACTTGTGGTTTCTCTGAGGGTTTACCTAGACCCTCCATCTACCCTCTATTAGACCCTAAATGCCCACTATTTGGGACCGTATACCCCTATTTGAGGGTACAAGGAGGGTCTTGGTAGGGTGTGTGTATTCACACGCTGGGGATTGAAAATTTAGCGCGTTAGCGGCTCATGGTGTGCTCGCAAGGTTTCACTAAGATTTATAGGTTAAAGTGTCTATAAATTAATGTATAAGTACCAAACAGTACTGGTATATACCACCTGACTTCCTGTCTGATACTTGTGGGCAAAATGATGTACTGCTTAAGTCTTTGAGCCTTTGCCACTGTAGCGACTCGGTTCCAGAGTGCAACGCATCGGAGAAGAGCTGTGTCGGCGTAACCTATAGTAGTTATAATTGTACCCCATTCCTCCATTCCCTACTAACCAAAGGTAAGATAAACCATTCATGACGCGGACGCCCCAGAGCAACCAGCCGACTCGAGAAGGTATTTACATAGTATCGCTGGACGACTCGCCGACAGTCATACGGCCATCGGTGACTTGCTTCCGTTCCCGTCAGCTAACTGTACGGCTGTGGGCAAGGAGTTGACACTACTGTGATCTCACAGGCTTGCAGTCTTCAACTGAGTGGCCCCGAGCCACAAGGGGATATGCACGCGTGCATCGTGGCTCACCCGGACATGCTGCAGACCTACTTGCCCAAAGCCAAATTAGCTGGTTGCAGCATGTACGAGACATTAGTCCTTAAGATGTACTATTTTATATGAATACACACAGATTGACAAACGTTTCTCACACAGGCGATCGTTAGTTGTGTAGATGATACATACATACATACGTACATACATACACACATACATACGTACACACATACACACATACATACATACATACACACACACATACATACGTACACACATACACACACACGTACATAAGTACATACATACATACATACATACATACTTGCATACATGCATACATGCGTACATACCTACAGAGTTACAGACTTACATACTTGTATACAAAATACACATAGTCTGCATATACGTATAAGAAGCAAATATGCATATAAATATACATCTCTACAAAGGTACACAGATACTTAAACGCATGTACATCTCTACATATATTCATATATGCATATGTACACATATACATATCTACATATGTACATAGATACACCGATACATATATATATATATGTACATGCATATAAACACACAAACATATATGCATATTCAGATGCCCATATACGCACATACATATACATAAGCACATACATATACATATGACCACACACAGACACGTATGTACATACGCATATGTATATATATATATATACACATACAGTTTCATAGGACCATCAAAGCTGTATTGTGCCAGAGCTTTGACTCGACACTTCCCACACAAATCTGCATGGCCATGCTAGGCCGGGGACCAATGGCTCCTGTGTTTGTCTGTTCCTAAGGGTCCATGTTCCTAAATAGTAGAAAACCCTGGCCTTAAAGTAGCCCCTATATAGGTACGTTGGGGCCAAGGTAATTATATACCATTTGGGTACATGGACCCTTAGGGCCTTTGGGTTTTTCGTTGCTTGTAGAGTTTATGATAGGAGTCAGTTGTTCATTGTTACTTTTTGGTGTTGGATTTTGTTAAGGGTTTAGGGTCAAGTTTAGGACTTAGAGTTGTGTGTTTCTCCATGTTTGGGGGTACAAGAACTAGTAGGCTTGTATGTGGAGGCGGATATGGTTTCTGTTACAGAATGTCAAGGTGGGGCTCATGGGGTTTCGGGATTTCGCTGGAACCCCCAAGTGCCAGAAGTTCTACAAACCCTAATCTTCGCGACCCATGGTCTATAGGGTTTCGGGTTTAGGGTATACATCTCCCACGAACGATAATAATAAGACCATGAAAGACAAGATACCCCTGTGCAAGAGCCTGTAATTTACGACCTTTGTCCGTATGAAGCGTTATGGTTCCTGCCCTTTGATATGCCTTAAGTCACTCTATAGCAACCCATCGAATCAAGGCCACGGTATAAACTGTATAAGTGCAGTCATATGGGGGATTCCGAACATAGGGGACCCGAATATAGTACCCTAAATAGTAGGATCCTTATTATAAGGATCCCCCAAAATAAGGTACCCCTAATTTTTGTAAACTCCCATATATGTACATGGAGCCTCGTGAGACTCTCACGTACCAGGATTATACCACAAATGCCTACGATAGTCGGGGGCCACATACCGTATTTAAAGGGTACAGGGAGGGTGCTGAATAGGAAAGGTATATGGGAGTTTCCGAAAAAATAGGGGACCCCAATATAGTACCCTAAATAGTAGGATCCTTATTAATAGGACCCCTGACTAAGGTACCCCCGATTTTCGGAAACTCCCATATTGCCCTAAACCATCAGCCCGATGCCTTGAACGACTGATATAGTATAGGGGGCGAACATTAAGATAATTCGTTAATTCGTGAGGGCTCCTTCGTGATACTCTTATACTGTATCGTACCTACCCATAGGCCCCAAAGTAGTTCCTTTTTGGGATTACCTTATGGAATTCTAACTATGAACCCCAAAAAGGAACTACTTTGGGGCCTATGGGTAGTTTAAGAGCCTTGTTTAGAGGAGCCCTATTGAAACCATCGAGGCCCCATATAAAGGAATCCGTAAGATAACCGTTAAAGGAACTCTATTGTAATTTGTGATGGCCCCTATACTACTGACTACGGTTGATGATATAAACCCGAACCCCCCCTATAAATCCCTTTAAAGGAACCCCTTAAAGGTACTCTAATAGATCCCTTTAAAGGAACCCCAGGATCTCAACCGTAGGTCGGCTGGGGGCGCTTCCCAGCCAGCTGCTGCGCCTGGGCGCCGGGGTGCTCAAGAGCCGAGAGTGAAGGTGGATTCACTCAGAGATCCCAATATCCCTTAATTAAGGAGTATACCTTAAATTATAGGTGCCTTAATCTTATGGTTTAAGGTATATTTCTTAAGTAAGGGATATTGGGATCTCTGGGTAGGGTACCTTTAAGGGGTTCCTTTAAGGCTGGGGTTTAGGGTTAAGGGATCTGTAAGGGTAGTATAAGGGTACTATAGCAGTTCTACCATGATTTTTCGTATTTTATGATGTTGGAGTTTGCTAACTTAAGTCGTAGTGTTTTTAGGGATGGCATGTGGGGTAGGGTTTTAACCTTCATGTGGGGTTTGGGTGCTGAGGCTTGGACGTCTCGTAGGGCTTCGGTGGTTTAGCCGTAAACCCTAAACCCTAAACCCTAAATCCGAAACCCTAACCCTAAACCCTGAACCCTAAACTCTTTGTGATGCGGTTTTTTTGTAGGCCAGGGCTGCTTGTCACAGGCTCCGTCCAGAGAGCCCCATAATGTAGGAACCTGATCAAGAAACCTTGGGCCTCTACTAGGGTTCTTTGCGTGAATCCTGAAGTGAATCCTACTATTTTGGGGTTATAGGCCCCAGGGTTTCTTAATCAGAGTACTCCTTAAGCAAATACTGTATAGGAGTTTCCGAAAATTAGGGGTACCTTATTTGAGGGTCCTTATAACAAGGATCCTACTATTCAGGGTACTTTAAAAGGGTCCCCTATTTTCGGAAACTCCCATATGAAGCCAGTCTTTTTCCAACATGCCCGAAACCTTCAACCCTGAGACCGACACCCTAAACCCATGTAGTCCCTTGAGTCTACGGATAGACGTATGGGCCCCTAATTAATATGGACCCTTAGGCCTTTTTGAGGGAGTTCTAGGGACCCTGACGAGTCTATGTAGGGTATATAGTAGGTATATAAGCATCCCAGGGTTAAGGGCCCATACTAGGGCCCCTGTTGATTGAGTATCGCCGAGGCGGGGGGACGTCTCGGTTGTCGCACCGCTAGATCTAGCGACCCTTTTAAAGGTTAACCCTAGAGTTCAGGAGTTTAGGGTTTAGGGTAGGGGCTACACCCAGCAAGGCGGCCAACCCCGAACTGCAAAGAACATCTAAACAAATGAAGCCCTGAACCCAAAACTTTTTAGAACCCTCGTACAACCTGTATAGAACCCCATGAAACAAGACCATGGATCTTGAAGCTTGCCTCTCGCAGCTCAGGCTTCTGGCGGCCGACGTTGGGGCCTCGGAACATGGGGGGCTTCACGGGAGATTGTTTCAGCGTCACCACCCTAAAGGCCTCCTCCTCAGAACTAAACCCTAAACCCCTAAACCCCTAAACCCCCAAACCCTTAACCCTAAGCCCCTAAACCCTTAAACCCCCTAAACCCTAAGTGTATGTAAGTCAATGTAAGCCAGGTCCAATCCCTCATCAAGTCGCAGGGGCGCTTAGTGGTTTAGGGTTCAGGGTTTAGGGTTTAGGGTTTAGGGTTTAGGGTTCAGGGTTTAGGGTTTAGGGTTTAGCGTAGGGTGGGGTTTAGGGGCTTTGGCTTTCAGCTGAGCGGGTTCAGTGTGTTGCGGCGTTTGCGTGATAGGGGTTTGGGCGACTCCTCTGTTTGGGCCGTGCAGAGTCTCTGGATGAAGGTTCAGGGTTTAGGGGTTTAGGGGTTTAGGGTTTAGGGGTTTAGGGTTTCGGGTATGAGGGTTCAGGTTTCGGGTATGAGGGTTCAGGGCTTTTAGCTTAAGGAAATTGGTGGGGAGTGGTTTACGTTGTTGTGGATTGCGTGTTTACTCTTGTAGGAGTCGAGTATTCATGATAGCACCTTAGAGTCCCTATCTAAAACTACTTTCACTATAACTGGGCTTTGGAGTACCATACTTTTTTGTAGGTTCCTATTATAAACCCTAATATGGAATTTATAGGGACCCTACTTTTTTGTAGGTTTTGGTAGGTTAAGGTAAGGCTGCCAAAGTAGATCAAAGTCACCAGGTAGTTGCCTAAAGCTTGATTTTTCTGACTCCGTGCGTGCAGGGGTTCGGGCTTCAGTTCAGCGAGGTTAACGAGACTCTGAGTTGGGGGGGTAGGGGGTGGGGTTCTCATTGATTCTACGGCCTAAACACCTAGACCCCTAGATAGCCTAAACCCCTAACCTAAAACCGTTATTCCGAATGAGCAACCCAATGTCCCGTGCCAGCAGCAGACGCCCTGATAGGCTTGTTTTGATCTCCTGGGTGTAGTATCGTCCGGGATCTTTTGGCGATATGCAAGAAGAATCTGCATGCCACTGTCTGCAGCCTGTCCAGCTCAAGGGAGCCAAGAACAGGTATGAAGGTGTAACTGTATAGTATCACTAGTCTATATATTTAGTTTGCAAAACTAAAAAGACAACCGAGACTGCTGATCCTTGACCCCATTCTTGTGAGTTGTTGAAGGCCGGAGCCCTACCCTAAGTTATAAACCCCAAACCCTAAACCGTGCCGGAGCACTTGCAGCACCAAACCGGAAGGCTTAAAACAACCTGAACTCCGGGACCCACAGGGCCGAACCTTGCCCCAGCCGAGCCAAACCCTAAACCCCAAAGTCAACCCTGGCAGAAGTTCAGTCAAATAGACAAAACCAGCTTTAAGACCCAAGCCCGAAACACTCCTAGAAATTGGCCTTGAACCCGAAGCTTTAATTAAATCCGCGGAGAAGCCAACCCAAGACCGCAAAGCCTAGTTCCTAAACCTCTCAGCGGAACCAGCTGTAAACCCTCAACCCTAAAACTCTGAACCTCTAAACCCTAAACCCGACCCCTAAAACCCTAAAGCCCTAAGCCCTGATATAACCCCTCCCCCCCGCACTCCAACGCTCATCTCGGCGGATGGTCCGATCGAAACGCAACGCTGCGACAGAAGCTCCCGAGGCTGTAGGGCTGTTGACCGTTATAAGGGTTCGGGGTACATAGCCAGGGTCCTCCTTGTACCCTCAAATAGGGGTATATGGTCCCAAATAAAGGGCATTTAGGGTCTAATAGAGCGTAGATGAAGGGTCTAGGAGTACATGGTTTAGTTTAATTTTCGGGCATAGGATATATGACCAGCAAATATCTCCCCCCCGCCCGACGGAGTTTGGGGAGGCGTCAGCCACATGTATACCGCCGTTTCTGGTCATGCCAGCATGGGCAAAAGCCGCAACCCGGACATGATCAAGCTAGATCTCCAGGTCCGCCACGCCACCTTCCGCCCAAAAAGGTGGAATTGGCGCATATGCTCAAGAAGAGCCGCCACGAGTGCGCCGAAACTGCTAGAGGCAGAGGTCCGTGAGAGCTGTCGGAGGAAGTGTCGTCGTGTGATACGCTCCTCTGCGATACGTCCTCCAGGAGCTCCACCGACTCCGCCGAGAGCAAGGCATTGCTGACGCAATAAAAGCAGCGATCCGTTTACTCTTCCCGGTAACCCTTTGCGTGGAAAACCAGATGCTCAAGGCATTCTGTGCCCGGGGCTTGCTGAGGAGCATCTCCAATACGGTGAAGCATGTGAAGTTCTTTGCCGTGGGTTTATCCGAACGGGCAAAGCTCACATCGATAACTGTCGTTGGCGATCCAAGGGGTAACATCACGTGCCATCGGGAAAATGAACCACAGCAGGTTGCATCCGGAGCATGTGCAGCTACGGAAGCCGATGGACGTGACCCGCTTGCATACGTATAGTGCAGGCACCGGCTAGAGGCCATTTATGCTTGTACTACATGCCCCAAAATAAAGCTGTGTAGTTGCCGCTACAGAAAGTCGGCGGAGTACGCAGATAATAAAAATCACGAATTGACTGGGCCTTGCTAGCGGAGGAGGTGTCGCACTCGAATGAAACTACGACGAAGCCAAAGCATCTGTCCCTTCACTCCGATGGCATTGACATGGACCAGTGTATTATCAAAGGATGTGTCGCTCTTCGGCTAGATGCATCCAGCAAAACAGCTACGGTCAGCGACGGCCGCAGTGTCTACAAGCTGTCCAATCGTCTTTTGGAAGAAATCTGCGCAGCGGCTGTGGACGGATCTACTGTGGAATGCTACTGGAAGCGCGGCCCTAAGGATTGGCTGCGGATTTGCGACACTGCTTGACATGGTGGCCCTTGCTGCACCCGACGACTCGGAAGGCGATGCCGATGATGGACACTGTGGATTGCCCAGCAAATTTTCATTTGCTGAAGACGATGACCGTGTCCCGTCTGATGGATTCAGAACCAAGCTGTGCCAGGAGACCCAAGATGCTTTGCAGACTCCGCACATGATGTCAAGCAGAGTTGATGGTCGGTGATTGTGCCCGTTTTGTCATTGCAGATCGCTTGCACAGCTGTGCCAAAAAACATCACATGGAGTCCAACGAGCACGTCGGTTCCGGCACTAAGCAGGTCAAAGTCATAATTATGGGTGTTGTTCGACCATGCGGCTTCGTGACAAGTGGCAGTGTGCGATCTTGCAGAAGATCTAGAGTGCTGCCCTGCTGCCGGATGCTATACGTCCCGCTTTGAGCCACAGCATCAACCACAATCATATTGACAAGCCATATGCCATATGCGCTTGAGCCGCTTGATGTTTGACGCAGTCGCTATTGGTAGTGGGCAGAGTCTGGAGGTCAGACGAGTGAAGAACGTCTATTACATTCACTCCTTTGCAGATCCCGTTCTTCGTGAAGCAGTGCCCAATCATGCGAAGGTGGCCGTCTAAATCCACTATGTTTTCCAGGTGATGTCTCCAAAAGGGACGACGATGACGATGGGGATGGAGATGGGGATACGGATGACGAGGAAGAGTAAGATGATGGTGTTAATGAGGAAGAAGCTGATGATGACGACGATGGTGATGATGTTGGGTTTATTGTTCATGCTTAATGCTGGTGATAATGGTGATGATGCTGGTGGTGATGGCGATGACGACGTGACAGGAGGGCACGTATGTGGGGTGGGAGGGTCCTGGACCCTGGAAGGATGGAGGAAGGGGTGGGGTGGGGAGCGCGCGACTGTGCATAATGTGGTTTAGGGCTTGAATGTTGACGAACCCCAAAACCCAAGACCCTAAACCGTTTAGAGTTTAGGGTTTAGGGTGTTTCGGGTTTAGGGGTTTGGGCTTCTTCGTTTCCCGGACCTGGCCATGCAAAGCACCGAGTTTAGTTTAGGGTCTGGCGGCTTAGGGTTAGGGTGGAAAAATACAGGGTTCTCAAAGGGTGCTACAATTTCTTCCTGTCAACAGGAGATTTGCCACATTTAACTTTAGAGGACGTCGCCTTTTAGGTGGCTTACGGCTTAGCAAGGGCATCCGTCTCACTATGGTGTGTAAGGAATACTCCTCCTTCCTGGACACAAATGCAAGACTTATTTTTTCCAGGGCTTGCATATTGAAATCTTAACAACGAACCCGTAAAAGGCAGATTGGTTTCGGGTCTAGATTGCTTACTTGGGTGCTGTGTTGTGTTGAACTTTTGTAGTCTTGGGGTGCAAGGTTTATGGTTTGTGTTTGGTGGCTTCCGGGTTTATAAACTCTTGGGTTTTGGAGCTGAAAGCATTGTGGCTTCAGGATCTGGAGTGTGTTGCGGTTTACGCCGTTTCGCTGGTGCAGTCGAACTTCGTGATGCGACGTTGGGACCTTATTAGTATGACTATGATGGTGTCTCAGCGTGTCGGGGCTGCGTGAAGACGGCCGCGACTATCCAGGCTTTGTCCTTGCTTCAACCGGCTCAAATTAAACATGTAGAACCGTAACTCATCGTATGTATTTGAACTTAAGTGCTCAACTGCAACCTGAATCCTTCAAACTTAAAACCTTTAGGCCCTTATCCCCAAACCCCAAGCCTCAGCCCTCAGCCTCAAACCCTGAACCAATAATCGTGCAGGAGGATGAGGAAAAAACCCCAGGGCCGTCATCTCGCTCGTCGAAGACACTGGGCTCAGGGTTTTTTGTTGGAAGGTGTAGGTTTAGGGTTAAAAGTATGGCTGTATAGAGCGGGCATTTTCGGCCTTGGGCTCCCTAACCCCCAAAAAGCTACCTTGGTGTAGTGCTTGCTAGTTTTGAGATTTCTTGTGCAGGGCTTTTCAAGCTCTCACATGCATCGTACTTCGTACCATTGGACCAAGCAGGAAGCCCCATTCCAAAGAATCTGTACCATGTGTCTGCGCAAATCCACAGCTGTTTTGGTGTTGTCTGATCAAAGGGCTATACGGCTATACGTATATTCGCAGTACTGCAGCGGACCATAAGAGCGAGAACATGACCTAGGCAAGTTCTAGTTTCCAAGGGCTAGTATAGAAACAGTGACAAAAGGGCCCCATCTCAGGAAACTTTATCAGAGCTTTGCCTTGCTTGCATGAAGGGTCCGCATCCTGACCCTGAATTCTGCTAGCCGAACTCGCCGATGCTACCTAAACCCTGAAGCCCCGAGACGTAAGAACTGTGCAGCAAGTTGAACATGTGGCTTGTAGCTTGTTGACTGTCGGTCTACCTGCAGTATCTCACTTAGCCGGCTCATGGCTTGCGGCTTTTGGCTTTGCCACTATTCCCAAGGCAAAGTATATCATACTTTGGCAAAAAAATAAAGAGAGAGAGAGAGAGATATATATAAGGACTACGGGCGAAGTATATACTAGTAGCTATCTCTAATACTGGACCCTTGCATCTTCAGTCGCTAGAAGCTGCTTCCAAGCTGCTTCCGAGTCCATAGCGCCGGGCCAGGTATGTAAGTTGCAGAATTCGTTCAGGGTATACCATTCAGCATAAGACAGTTTTATGTAAGGACCCTGAATCTAGATCCTGAGTGACAAGCTCAGGACTGCTGAACTTGGCCTCTTCATGTACAGCTGCTCTACAAGATAGTAGGTTCTGACCCCTTAGTTGGGTATAACACCGAAGAAAGTATTTAGGTTTCTGGACCTCCAGATAGTCTCTGAAAACAAGATGAGTTTTGTTTGTCGTTGTTCTGCCTGCTCTGGCCCTGCAGAAGCCTCGATCTAAACCCCTAAAACGCTAAACCCTGACCCCTAACCCCTAAATCCTACACCGTGAGCCCAGGCCTTCAAAACGAAGGAAAGAGCCCGGCACGCTCAAGGCTTGGCAAGCATAAATAGGAAGCCCGAGACCCCGTATTTTAAGAATGGATTCATTGAGGCGGAGTTGTTTTTTTTGTTGCACGCCCTCTTTTTCTGAATGCAGCATGCTTTGGGTTGGAGCGTTCGGGGTTCAAAGCAGGGATCGGAAACTTTTTGAGTCTTGCTACCGAAATGCTCTTGCCATCGGAATGTACTGACCTCCAGGCCTACACATGATAGATGTGAACGGTCCAGCTTCTATGCGGGACCCTGAACCCTCAGATCATGGGAACCCCTGTATGTAGGGCTCTCGATTAGGCTTCCTTTTCCGACAGAATGAGCACTTTCGAAAGGCATAACAGCACCTTAAATCTTGTATATCCCGGTGACCTAAGACCTAAACCTTAAACCCTACCTACATATCACAATTGGTGTCCTTTTTCTTCGCCTGCAACTCCATGTGTAGCAGGAGCAGCTCGATGAAGCCAAAGAGCGAGAAAGGAAGAGCTGTGAGGAGCAGGTCCTTAGGGTTTTGGGCTCCTGGGGTTCTTGGGGGTCGGAAGAACTACTCATAGTATTCCTAGGGTTCCTGTTTTCATTAATAGTATTCCTTGGGTTCCTCACTGTAACTAGTAGTATTCCAAGGGTTCCTTATTATAATATTGAGTATTAATGTGCCCCAAAACCCAGTTCTTGTCATTACTGCGCCTATATTAGGATCTGGGTGTACAAGGGCTGTCAGGTTTGTCAAGCTCAAGCGTTGTCACTGTCCTTCGTCGGGTTTCCGTTTTGAGATCCCCGGCATAGTACCCTTCGTCGCTTGTATTCCAAACTGAACAATCCGAACAATAATCTCAATAGGTTCCACAACAGACTGTTCTATAAAAGGGCTGTTGCGGAGCCTTGCTTTGACCACGCTTGTTGCTCCATAGTTCCCCTGCTGGCAGCCTTCCTGCAATCTGAAACTTATGCCGGCTTATGCCCCAAGGTCTGGATTCGTTTGGCCTGGGACTCTAGTTATGTTACTGGGCTTTGGAGTACCACACTTCAATACCTTTTGTTGGACCTGTTTCTTAAAGGGAATCATTATGAACCAGAGACCAGAGTCACTCATTGAGGGTCTTACCGTCCGGGCCTTGGGGTTATATAAGCGCAAAAACGCGCTTGAGATGACGGATTGAAGCTTCAGGGCTCTTATAAGTTGTTTCAGGTTAAGGGCTTAGGATGTGGCCGTGGCGTGGCTCTTGTTCGCGATCCAGCTCTAAAGCTACGTTTATCCTACGTTTGTGTGGTAACTTTTGCAAGTTGAGCTCCCAGCTGATCCAACAGAAACAGCACTACGCCGCGGACCTGAGACCACGACCTAAATCCGAAATCCTGGACCCAACTCTACAAAAAAGGACTTACAGTAGGGACTCAACGGCCCCCAAGCCCTGCCGAAGCCCCCCCAACAGCAGGCAATGCCTGCAGACCGAGCCTACCCGAACCCTCCAGCCGAAGCCCCCAGCTCACCAGCAGAAAGAGCTGAAAGAAGCTTCAAGTGAATTCTGAACCCCTACAGTAGAAGCCCAACAGTTGGAAACCCAATAGCCTCAATCCTTAAGAGTACTGTATACCCATAGGCCCCATAGTAGTTCCTTTTTGGGGTTCATATTTAGAATTTTATAAGGTAATCCCAAAAAGGAACTACTTTGGGGCCTATGGGTAGGGAATCTGCAGAATCCCAGCACTATTTGGCCTTAATCCCGTTTCCAACTTTAGGGGGTTTACTGTAAATCTCTCAACCCCCTGGGGTGAACAATTTAGGTTTGGGGGTAGGGTTTAGGATTTAGGATTTAGGGTTCAGGGTTTAGGGTTTAGGGTTTGAGGGGTAAACCACTGAACACCTACATCCCTAAACCTTCCCTGCAGGGCCGAGCCTTCAAGCACCTCAGCCAGTCTGAATCGGCTATGGTCCAGATCCGACACTACCAGCAGACCCATAGCACCTCCGGCCCAACGCATTTGGGGTACAGGGGTTTCGGATGCAGCGCATGCTAGGATTTAACTCTGAGGATTCAGGGTTCTGGTTCTGAGGTTTGCTGTGATGCCAATGACGGTACCCAACATAATTGTCTCGAACGCTCGTACCAGCTAGTCCCTGACTTTGGTGTATCGTAGTAGGTCGGCATCGCAGGACGCATAGTAAGTATTTGAACTAGGACTCCCAACAAAAAGCCCAAGCGTCTCGCAGACCCATGAAGTGCTCCACCCCCATACGTAGGAGCGAAACTCGAGACCACAAGTAAGACATTTTGCTGACAGCCAGCTTGGCGAAGATGCGGATCGGAAGAGCAAGTGTACTACTGCCACAGCTGCACCCGCTCCTATCCCGTCGTCCCGACGATGGCGACGACCGCCCCCCATTTTATTGGATTAGATACAACTACACGAGAACAAGGGAATTGGCGCAACCCCTGAAATTGACCCCAGACCCTCCACCCAAAGGGTCCCATGTACCGACATGATATAGTAGAATGTAGGGTTGCCATATCAGGAATTACGACTATGACTTAGGGAAGTATCCCCTATAACAGTACATAGGACCCTTTGGGCCAGTTCCTGATCCACACGAGCCGCAAGCTAGATAAGCCCTAAACCGCGCGCGCATCCCCATGCCCGAGACCACAAACCGAACTTGGACCCTGGACGCTAAACCGAAAACCACCAATGCAAGCCTCCAAGTCCCAAGTCAAGAGACCCGGATCGTTAAGTAAGTAGGTGCATCAGTATGATTGCTCTTTATTTCTAACAACAAACAGATGACTTGAAAGCTACTGCCAAAAAACTCTAGCAATAACAACAGTTTGAATATCAAACCGATAAGAACCGAGGCTTGCAGATACCGAAGCTCCGGTTTCAGCGGGTTGTGCGCGACATTTGCGATGCAGTGTCCAGCGAAAGAGACTTGAAAGTCATTGATTGGGGTTTAAAGTTTAGGGTGCAGTGTTTCGGGGGCTGTTTAGCGGAGGGTTTAGGGTTGTTTTAGGGTTAAGGGCTTGAGTGTATAGGCTGCACGGGTAGGGTCAACGGCTTGGGGTTTAGGGTGTAGGATAGGTTTAATGGTTTGGGCTTTGATTTAGGGGGGGGGGGTCTGAAAAGTCCTTTCTCGGCTGTTCAACGGGGGTTCATGGGTAAGACAAGCCGTGATTCGTACCTGTGCATGGGGGGTATAGGCATTTGAATTGAATTTTGCAAGTAGTGATTGATTCTTTGAGTTCGTCCTATTGTAAAGCCTCATATATTAAGGCTTTTGGCCCAAAGACCATGCTATATAAGTCTTTTGGGCTATTTTGATGCCCAGGGTTAGGTCTTGCAGAATTTGGGACCGAGAGTTTAGCTTTGAGAAAAGCGCCTACTTCTCCAAGAAGCGTTGAGAAGTCTCTGGGTTCGTGGAGAAGGGGATGATACGGGCCTTAATGATTAGAACAGTCGGTTTTTAGTGTGATACGGTTGATGGACAAAATCCTGCATTACCTTAAGGACCCTAAAATATGGGAATTATGGTATATTCCTTATTATGGGTCATGCAGGATTTTGTCCATCAACAGTATTACTGCATGCTCAGAATATGAACCCCGAGAAATAATGTTGGTAATAATTTATGCCTCTTTAATAGTGGTGATTGGGTTTCCAAGGTTCCTATAGTCTCCACTGTAGTTCCTGTTTTTGTTTAAGCAACGTTATACTTAGTTCCGGGTTAAACTTTGTGCACAATTGTCTGCTCGTCGACATGGTTGCGTTGGAGAAGTAAGGATACGAGGAGTGGCAGCCTCTCGTCTACCATGGGGGGGGTCGGGTCCGGGGAATTGATCTTGATGTCGCCGCGGCCTCTTCGGATGTGCCAGTTTCATGTTCATGTCGCTTGGGGGACATTAGCCTTACGGCTTTCAAGCCTGAAGCCCATGACGGTGTGAGAGTTCCCGGTTTGTCAGCTCGTTTAGGGCCTGGGTGGCATCTTGCTGTCGCCGTACGTCGTATGCGGCTCCAATCCCGAAATTTGTAGGCTGACATGATTACCAGGTTTGGAGGCCAAGCCGGGAGGGTCTGCCTCTCGACAGGTAAGTCCCGATTTTTGTCGGGTGCTGATTCTGAGGGCTTGGATAATCACGAGCACCGAAAGCAATAAGAAATTGGGCCGCCGCGCCTCCTGAACGCGTGGCCTGCTAGTTCGCAGAAGCTGCTGCTGCAGCTGGTCAAGGTATTCTAGCCTATCAACTTTGCCGTGAGGTACACATAGACGTGCTTTGTCTGTTCAAAGATGCACACTCAGAAATTTCAACCGTGTCGAAAGTCGGACGCGGCATTCAGGGTTTAGGATTTAGGGACGAGGCCCTAAACCTTCGTCCCCGTTTTGGGGGGCTACCTATAGTCTCCATTGTAGTTCCTTTTTTGGTTTAACCAAATACATAATTAGGAGCCTATAAGGTAACCCCAAAAAGGAACTACAATGGAGACTATAGGTAGGGTACATCAACCTTCTTCCTGCCAGCATCTCGGAAGCCCTGCCCCACAAACTGGCCGGAAGATCAAGGGCTTTAGACTTACCCAAGGGTTTAGGGTTTAGGGCTTTAGGGAGGGTTGTAGAGCCGAGTTAGTTCCCCAACCTTGAAGCGAAAGCCCAGATTTAGAGCTACTCGAGGCAAGGACGAGCGGACCGCTGTCGAGTTATACCCAATCTGCAGGAGCCGTTGCCAGGGTTCTAATTAGTAAGGTTAGTATTACTAGTAATGACAATATCTTTAGTTTTATTATTAGCATTAATATTACTGTTAGTATTATCATCTATAATATTATGTGTTATCTGCCTTCAGAGGGACCGGCCACCGAGATAGCCTTTTTTGGAACTTCAAACTTCTTGGCCTGAACAATTTGATCTATCTTACAACTGTTTTGGGCCCGGTTAGTGAAGAAGAGCAAAATCGTAGTCGCCTGGCTCAAGTCTCTAGAGGCCCGTGTTTTGGGTCATTCAAGATGTAGACCCTTCAACCGTGAACAGGGGACAGATACATTCAGTAAGCCGGTGTTAGTTAGACCCGCAACCTGTGCGATCTTTGACCCTACACATAAAAGCCTCTAAACCCTACACCTTAATGGTCGAAGGCGCCGGGGTTTGCAACCCCCTCCCCACCCCTAAACTCTACACCCACATGTGAGGAGCCTCCGGATGACTGGGAGCCTCCAAAGAGGCGGACCCTACTGAGTATATAGGGTTATAATTTGGGGTTTAAGGCGGTTATAAGTACTTAAACTAGCTATAGGCCTATAGCTCGATTTGTATATTGTATGATTTTAGTTCTACCCTGATCCGTGCAAGTATCTGCAAGTCTTGGATACCGATGTCGGGTTCCTGGTCTCGCCTGGACCTTTTAAATGCTGGTGAGCCAAAGGCCCTTCTGTGGAGAGTCCTTAAACCCAAAACCCCTAAACGCTAGACCCGAAGTCTACTGAAGACCGATCGACTATGATTTAGGAACCCAAAACTGAAGAATTGCTCGGGGTTGGATTGGATTGTATTCTGCTCTACGCCCTCAGCTAGGGCCACCTTCTGACAATTTGGAGTGTGGATTGTGGGTTGGGCTTGAATCCTACGGCTGGTGCAATGCAAACACATCAAGGATTGAGTGTTGGTCTTAGGTTGTGCTAAGGGGTTTCTACTCTCCATCGAAGTCGTAGTCCTTCTTTGGGCAGGCTGGCTTTGATGATGCGTGTTTGCATCTTTTTTCGCTGAGCCTTTTCCCCTGCCAGACCCCAAAAATCCACCTTTCAGGGGCCAGGGAACTCAACCATTCTATAATATACGGTTTAGAGAGTTTCTGGGTGGGGTTTCGGGTATTGGAAATTGGGTTGGATAAGATTTGAGAGTTTCCGAAAATAGGGGACCCTTTTTATAGTACCCTAAATAATAGGATCCTTATTATAAGGACCCCAAAATAAGATACCCCCAATTTTCGGAAACTCCCATTTGGGCTCCGTCGGCTTCAGAGTTTCTCTTGATCCTTTTCTGAGTCACGAGAGGCTTTTCCATGAAACCAATGGTTTTATAGGGTTTAGGGTTTAGGGTTCACGGTTTAGGGTTTAGGGTTCAGGGTGTAGGGTCTCCAAGGTACCCATGGAAAGCCGGGACAGATGAAGCAGACCCTTTATTATTTATAGGTGGTTGTCAAAACTATGGTCCCTTTTTTTGGGTCCCTAATATAGTACGGCACCTATTGATTAGGGTACCCACAAAGGGCCCCTAATTTTGACAACCACCCTTATGGAAGTTTCAGAAAAGATTTGATCCTCGTACAGACCCGACATAGCAGGATCCGTCTCAGAAGCTCCCTCCAAGGCGGACCCGGGTTTTTCGGAACCACCCACAAAAGTCGTCGTTCACTAATTCATCAATGAGTTAATGACTGAATTTCACCAGGACATAAATGAGCAATTAAGTGTATATATGCACAGATCATATGTGTACATATGTATAGTATATGTATACACACAACCACATATAGGCCGTAAGCCAAGCCCCACGACCTACGCCACGAACAAAGTCACGATGCCTTTAAAGCCGCCACACCGCAGCAATCAAAACCAAAAGAGTTTAAGGTCTAGGAAAACCCCGAACCCTTTCAACCACCTGACCTTCGAAACCCTAGGAGCAGGCTTAAAACTCAAGAACGCAGCATTGCATGTCCCTAAACCATCCCAATTGAAATTGAAGGCCCCGTACACTGTCAACCCCCCTAAAGCCATAAGGCCATATAGACCTACAGAACATCCTATCCAAAGCCCTATCCAACACACATCATCCTACAACTCCTACAACCACACAAAATCGAATCGAACTAAGCCACAGACACCCAAAAAGCATTAACACCCAGAACTAGGCTCACAAGGATTCATAAAACTACGTCCTAACCGAACCCTCAAGCCGTTACCCTGTATAACGTTAGTAGCTGAGGGGTAACCTTTAACCTTGTGGTGTTTAATTATACAGTCTTACCGTAATTGAAAAGGTGAACCTCTTTTGGGCTCGGGTATTCAGCCCCGAAGATACAGCCCAAGCAGGTATCGCATGGATACTCAGGGGCTCCTGGCACTGCAAGAGGCCTGCGAAAGTATGCTCGTTGGACTCTTTGAGGACATGACCCTGGGCTGAATAGAGTTGAAGGCTTACTATAGGGGCCTCAATAATTACCTATACTATTTTGATACTTTCGTAATATGATTACAGTATAATGAATGGGCACCAAAACCCTATTCTGATTATTAAGGCCCCGGTACTAGGCCGTGGAGTTGAGGTTTTAGGGTTGAGGGCGAAGGTCAAGTTCTTGTAGGCTGTTAACCCGATTGTGGACCTTTGTCAGGGTTCTTGGAAATTCCCATGCGGTCTTATAGAGGTATGTATGTGTATATATATATATACATACGCGTTTGATAGAGTTCTGCATGTAGGCTTTTGTAATAGTGACCTTGCAGGAACTAGTGAAGTCACACCCTAAACCCTTAATCCTTAGTATTTGCAAGACTTGACTCTGGAGCTCTGGCTGAGGAATGTCTGTGCAGTACACTGCAAGCGCGTGACGGTCATGCCCAATGACCTCGCCGCTAATCTCAACTTTCGGTACAGGGCTTCGTGGTCAAGGTAATTTCAACTTAGGGTTTAAGGTTTAAGGTGGGCATCCGAAGGGTAAGATTCCGAGCATTGCCATCCCAGTGCTCACCCGAACGACTCCTCCGCTAATTTACGTCTCGCCCCAAGTCCCCCCAATCAAAACTTCTGCCTTCCTTACCGTTCCATCCTCATGTCAGGCCATGACGCTTCGTGAGTTTAAGGCCCAACGGGTACTAAATCCGAGGTAGTCAGCTGACTTCCCACAGTCCTTCTGTCGCCAAGACTCAGGTACCCTCACCCCTAAAAAGCCCACTGAAATCCACCACGTGCGTTTTCCCAGCACGCCTCCAAAAACAAGAACCATGTGCAGCCTACTCTGAAATTTCCTGGGTAGTACCCTTTTGCCCTTTTGATTTTGGGGTCTCCTTATTAAAACAGTAATATAAGGAAAAAGGGTACCCTTATACTGACTTTTAAGGGGCTACGCAGGAACCTAGCTCTAGATTGAACTGAGAAGCCACCTCAGGTCCTCTGCCGCCGGCTGAACGGCGCCTGGCAGTGGGAACCCACCCAACAGAAGCGACTGGGGCATCTTTGGCTTCAGGGCTTCACAGTATTATAAGAGTACAGCCTCCCAAATACTAACATCATCATGTGCAACAGTGTGCCCCAATCTAAAACGTGATTGAAGGTTGGTGACGGAGAAGCATGGTCATGGGGAAAGTAGCTGTCGTTTGCTACTTCTGACCCCGGTACCCGAAACCTGCATGGGCCTTCAGTAGAGGGCTCCCCGAGACCCCGAGACGAGGAGGATTCAAAAAAGTATATCCTTTAATGGGGGTTCCTATAAAGTACCCTTTGTACTATAGGGCCCCAAATTAGGGGATCTACTTTGACATAAATGTTATCATCTTGCTGCTTGCCTCCTTCGGGCCAAAACCCGGCCAGCACAAGATCCAACCCCAGAAGCCGCACCTCAGAGCAAATCAAACTTTCATGAGCGAATTAGGGTTTAGGGTCCCTAGACCCATGAACCACAAAACCCTGATAGAACCCTTCCTGTTTAAGCCTGCAAGTAGAAGGTTTCAGTACTAGCCGTCCAAGCTCAAGGGCTCGCTAATCCAGTCCAGGAAATTTGCCTTAGGGGCAATAAAAAGGTTGTCTTAACATCTTCTAAGGGCGCTTGTGTTCACAGGGGCTGAAAGATTTCTATGAGGGCTTTCTATGCTTCCACAAGGGTTGTATAAGGGTCCAAGTACCCAACAACGAGGGCTCCGGGGTTTTGAGTAGCATAATGTTTTAACGGAGTTTTGAGGGTCAGTAGTCTAAGTGTGTGACTTTTATACCCCGGGTTTTGGATGTTCGTGCGTGGGTGTTTGGGTTAAGGGTAACCATTGTTGCAGGTACGTCTTCAGGGGAGTACAGGTTTTTGGATTCTTCCAACCACTGGGTTGCTCAAAGTCCTGTAGCATGTAGACCACTTTACGTCTCCATGTTGTTGGTGGGTTGCTTCGTTTGTCACCACTACAAACAACGGAGTTCTAATTGCCCACTCGTCTTAGACGTGTCGAGCATTAACCCGAAATCACCCTCACTCGCCACAGAAGTAAGTAAACTGTGTAAACTAAATAAACCCTAAACCGTCCTAAACCTGCGTCCCACTTTGAATTGACCGAGGGTCCCGCACGGGAGATGACGTGAACTGCTCGCCCATTTCCAAGCCTGTGATGCGAATCAACCCTATACTAAACCTGAACCCTATCAAAACCGTAGGCTTTGAGAAAACGGGTTCAATCAAGTTTAAGCAGAACCCTCGCAGAAACGAACAAAGAAACCTTTGAAAAGGCAGTGAGCAAATTAAAAACCACTAAAACCAGGCCCGAGAAGTGCAGATGAGCTCCGAAATTGGCGAAGCACGGCAGAGGGTTCCCGAAGCAGCCTGGCGGCTGCGAAGGGAGTGCTGGAGCAACTGCGGAAACTCCACGTGCTGAAGTCGCCTCCATGGTTGGTTTTACTGGTGATTTTTTCGGGAAGGCACCCTGACGTGAAGCTTACGGTTTGGGAGCAGGATTTTACGGTTTTGCATTCAGGGTGCAGGGGTTTGCATTCAAGAGATGTGGATCACCCCCAGCCCTGTACCAATTATTAGTCTGAGTACTGACTGTTTTTCAATATGAACTATCGCTGTTACTGTTGCTATCATTGTTGCGGTTCTTCTTATTGTTCATATAATTTTTACTGCTATTACTATTGGTATTAGCATCATTAGTACCACTACTATCATTAGTACTACTACTACTACTACTACTATACTACTACTACTACCACTACTACTACCACTACTACTGCTACTACTACTACTACTGACTACGACGACTACTACTACGACGACTACTACTACGACGACTAGTACTGCGACTACGACTGTGTGTATTAAGTGTTCTTGTTGTCAGTAATGCTGTGTTGCCCTAATATAGGGGCCTTAATAATTATAGATATTATTCCTAGGGTTCCTTTTTATACATATAGTATAGTGGGCCCCTTGTTGTCAGTAATGCCGTTGTGTCCTATGCAGGCTTCCTGGGTTCGGGTGAGCAGGGTCATGATCACCAGGGCTTGCTTCGGGAGAAGGCAAGTAGGAAAATCTGAAGCTAAGACTCAACGGGCTTCGATGCCTCACGATTTCAGAAGGGTTGCCGGTGTTGTTGGTTTTTGTCGCCAGGGGGCCCTCTGTAGCGTTTCGATAGGGTGTCACAGCGTCAGTCTGCGGCTGCAGTTCTGTATAGTTTGGAGACGGATTAAATTGGGGCTCTGCAGCGGTTTTATAAGGGTTTATATGGGGCTTTACAGGGTTTTATATCGCTTACGATTTGGGGTGCCCTCCCCAGCATCCTGAATCACATGCCAGCGTGTTCACAGGCCTTTGCAAGATCCGGTAAAGCAGCCCTGCACAGGTCCACAACCCTCGCAACCCACTCTAAACCTTAAACTCTCAACCCTAGACCTATAGACCCTAAGGCCTGAATTCTCAACCCTAGTCCTGTAGACCCTAAGCTCTAAACTCCAGCCCCGAGCCATAAAAGCCGAACGCTTAAGATCCTGGAGCCCTAAGTCTGCGGACTCCGTTGTGAGAGAAGTCTCAAAGAACCTTTTTCCCGAGTAGCACCCATTTTGCGCTTTTTCTTTTTTGCTTCCCTTATAAGCACATCCAGCAGGAACAAGCGTGCCTTATTGGTGAGGGGCCACTGGGGAACCAAGGGATGGTGATTGAGCCCTGTGAGACGGTTGGGTTCAGGCCTTTGGGTGCAGGGAAAAAGGATTAAAGGGTTGCAGAAGGGTTTATAAACTGAAGAACGCTCAAACCTGCGATCAAGAAGCCTATACTATACCCTGAACCCTAAAACGCTCAAACCTGTTATCAAGAGCCATTAAAAGCCAACGCACTGTTGCACGAAATCCCCCATCTTTTGAAGGCCTCAGGACACCTTGCATGTGGGGGCCCGGGTAAGGCTGGCTTGGCACAAAAACAGAGACGTTAACCTCTGAAGTCTTAAGCAATGGCGATGGTATTGCTAATAGGTAGTGTTCGTAGTAATACCCTTAGCCCTAAACCCAAAATATACGAAGTATACTGTCGACCGGATGTGGGATTTGGGGTGCAAGGATGTGGGGGTACAGTCTTTGAAGCAGGAGAGGCCTCCTTGTTCTGTCTGAAGCTAGATTCTCTTATTAAAGGGTCTTGGGTTCTCTGGGTCACAGGTCCGGTGTCTTTAGGTGTAAAGGTACGAGGGCAAAGATAAGTTCGAAGAAGGCTGGTGAAGTTTAGAGTTTAGGTTTCTTGAGCCGAACGTAGTCGGTCCGCTGTTTCTATTGGGGGCTACTGGAGCCGCAAGAAATCGTGTGTTGGGATGTGTTGTGCAGTAGCTATAGCTACACATCGGCTTGTAAAGGAGTGGAAGGAGTGGAGTGCAATGGGTCGGACCTGTTTTTATTACTTTGCTCGTGAGGGTTGTGACGAAGCCCGGAAACCGTTGCACTACCTTAAAGTGGATCTGCTATGGTCCTTCATTGGTTCACGTTGGGATGTAACAGAGGGCCGCTGGGGCGTCTGGGTGGACGTGGCAGTTGGGTCTAAAGTTCCTCCAACACTTGTGCCGAGCACCGATCGGATTGATCCATGAATCGATGCCTTCCCCGAAACATGACGAGGAGTCGCAAGAGTTGCAGATTTCCGGGTATCCTGGTGGTCTCACAAACAATTCCCAACCCCCAATTACATCCGATATGCCGCAACCAGCACACATATGGGAGTTTCCGAAAATAGGGGACCCAAATATAGCACCCTGAATAGTAGGATCCTGATTATAAGGACCACAAAATAAGGCACCCCTAATTTGCGGAAACTCCCATATAGTATATATCCAAAGAAGAACCCAGCTTCTTGCTTGACGCATGTTCCGGCAGCACTTCTGAGCGCATCATGTTGCCACGCAATATTTGTAGCTAGTGGCTGTCTTGTCCACTGCCATGATTCGATTGTTAGTTATCGGCCTGCTTTATCTTGCTGTTACACCTTACATTTCTCAATGCTTTGATATTGCCGTCTGTTCAATGTATCGCTGCGGCAGCAAATTGAAGTTTCATCCTTTGCTGCCCTCGGAACTGTGCTAGCACACGGCTTCCAAGAGTACTGTTTTTCTTGCCATGCACCGCACGGTTGTGCTGCTACTGGAACCCTGAACCCTAAACCCTAAACGGTTTTCGGCTCAGAAGGAGCCCCGAGGATCAAGATTGGTAATCATGTAGGCCTCTGTATTAAAGCCTCGGGATACATTATGCCACAATCATACTGTCATAAGGAACCCTAAATTCCGCCCCCTTCATTCAGGTCTTTCGGGGCCTTGAACCCAAACCGCAGCTTGAGAGTCAACCCTTGTGGCCTCCTCGTATGCTGTGGGAGCGGAATGCTCCGGCGATGCTGCTACATTTCGGAGTTTACGGATATTGGGGTTCCTTATTCTGGGGTCCTTATACTAAGGATCCTATTATTTAAGGTACTATATTAGGGCCCCCTATTTTCGGAAACCCCCATTTCGGAGTTTACGGTGTATATCTTGGGTGTTAGGGTTCAGGTTCTGCCTTAAGCTACTGGAGCCCACTTGTCAGCAGCCCTAATACAAGCTTTGGTATATGACGAAAACACAGGAGTCAGGGTTCTCAGCCTACCAGGCTTTCGTTACGGCCAAGATCTTTACCGTTTGAAGCTTTCTCTCATTATCCTGAATACCGAATCCTCTTGGCACGATGGGGTTCAGGGTCTAAGAGCTGGTGGAACCGAGTCGGGGTCTTTGGTTCGTTCCATGGGACACGAAGGGCGCAGGGGCCTCAAACCCTCAACTCAAAACCTGAAACGATTTGAACGTGGGAGTTCCAGGAGAACCTGTAAGCCCTAAACCCTAAACCCTAACATCGTAAGAAGCCTGTCCAATGGACCCCTTAAAGTTCCTTAAAACTTAAACCTGAAAACAGTACTCGTACTTACATCCGGACCCACCGGGATAGTTTGGTGTTCCTGTTCTCTTCAGTCTGGGGGTGTGTTGTTCAGTGTTTAGGCTTAAAGTTTTTAGAGTTTCGGGTTGAGGTCTTCGCGTTTAGGGATTGATGGTCCGCACTTTGTAGCAGCAAGCCTGCCCAAGTCAGCCACGTGGATTGGGGTCCCAATGGCTCATCTCGCATTGACCATATCACAGCTTGAGACCTGTGAGACCCGCTGTTCCAGGATTTCTGATTTCGTTTATTGGGGTCAGGATAGACATCTCACAGGTGACTCACGTGCTGTTTTGGTTGAAGAACTGCGTGTTGGACACTTCATCTAGCTCCACCTAGCCTGATCCTGTCATCGGTCGATCTTGCAAACCCTAAACCCTAAACCCTAAACCAACCGAAAGTCCTAAGTATTCTGAAACCGAAACTGTTAGTAGACTGGAAACCTTAAGGTCCCACAGCAGTCTCAGGTGTGCGTTTCCTCAAGATTTATACAGTGATACAGTGCCCGGTGTCGAACTGGCATGGGCTGAGGAAAAGTTGCCGGGCCCCCGCCCAAGGTACCCTTAAAGGAACCCTCAAAGGAGCCCTTAGTGGATGTATGGTTAAGGGCTGAGGGCTTAAGATCCAGAGGTTCGGTGATTGCCAGAAGGTTCACCAGTAGACTGCATGCGGTTTACACTGAGTAACTGGAACTCACATGATTTGACATCCCAGAATGGTCTATGTACAGCTTGATGATGCACTTCTGAGGGCCGGGGGCAGAGGTGTACAGATTCCCAGGTCCCACACCACTCTCGACTCTTACTTTCAACATCTTTCAACTCCTCGAACCTCTTCTTGATTCCCCCAATATACGACGTATATGGACACCGCACGACCATAGGTTTTGGTAGCTCAGCCAACACTTCTAGAACCCTCTCAACACCCTCAAGATACCAATGCAAATCTCCTGATTATCTATATAGTCTCCATGGTAGTAATTTGTATATGTAGGACCCAAAAAGGTATCCCAAAACAGGAACTACAATGGTGACTAGGTATGACCGTCCCAGGATTCAAAATCGAGGTTCCCGAGAAAGCACTCACGAGGAAGGTCTCCAGGCGCTCCGGGTTTAGGAGCTTAGGGTTTAGGAGCTTAGGGTTTAGGGTTTAGGGATTTGGGATACGGTTGAGGGGTTTAGAAGCTTAGTTGCGGGTTTAGGGTTTGCAGGCTTTCGGGGTTTGGGGAATTGTGACTTCGAGGTTGTCGGTGTTGCGGTTTATAGGTTCCCAGGGCTATCAGCTCTTTCCATGAAACCTGGCCACCCTACTTAAACCCCAAGACCTAAACCCTAAACCCTAACCGTGGACAACCACAGAACCCAACGTATCCGACCCCCCACCCCCCCCCGGGCAATTCACCCTTATCTGGAGCCCAAATGTGTGTAGGATTGTCGCCCTGTTGTACAGGTGTCGGGCAATAATTTTACCGCTAAGCCCTAAACCCTAGACACCAACTTTTGCAGTTTAGGTAGCCTCTCTTCAGGCATTCGCCCTAAACCTAGAGGCAGAAGAAGAAGAACGCGAAGAAGTTACACGGAATGCAAACGACATTTCACGACTATTCATAGTAGTAATCATAAGAATGGAAATGCAAAGAGTAATCTTCACGTTTTTTATTCAGCCATATCGTAAACGCCATAAGGCAGGCAGAAAGACAACCCCAAGGGTCCACTTACCCCAACGGTATATACTTTGAAGGCCTTAAGTCTATGGATACTTTGGCACCAAAGTATATATATATATATATATATGCTATTTGGGCACGAACCCTTAAACTCTAAACCCTCAAGCCTCTATAGAACCCTTATAGTAAGAATCCTTGACGGAGCCCTTAAAGGATCCCTGCTTGGGCACATGGAACCTTAAAGTAGAAGCCAGAAAGTTGGAACATCGATATCCTCATGCCTTTAAGGTAAAGTATAGGGGATCCCAGCATCAATCATCCTAAATCCATGTTCCAACTTTCTGGGGTTCACTGTACCCTAGGAATCTAAGGACTCATATATTAAGGCTTTCGGGCCCAAAGACCATACCACATAAGGCTTTGGGGTTCACTATATACTAGGGGAACTGCCGATCCAACCATCGGGGGAGGTCCTCCGGCCCGGGTGGGCAGAGTGCAACTTGGCTTTCTCGTACCATTGGGGGTTTAGGGTTTTGGGTTTAGGGTTTAGGGGGTTGGGGGTTTAGGGTGTAGGCTTTAAGATTTTAGGTTTGGGGGATTGAGGGTTTAGGGTTTTGGGGTTTAGGGTGTAGGCTTTAAGATTTGAGGTTTGGGGGATTGAGGGTTTAGGGTTTTGGGGTTTAGGGTGTAGGCTTTAGTTTAGGCTTTACGACTTAGGGTTGAGGATTTACCTCAACCCTGAAGAACCTACATTTTTCAGGACTTATATAAGGAGATCATAGTAAGGAGCCCTAAAATAGGTAGGTTCTGCAGGGTTGAGGTAGGGTTTAGGATGTAGGGTGTAGGGTTTTGGATTTAGGGTTTAGACCTTCGTTCTGTTCGGCATCGGTTCAGATTTCGGCTTTAGTCAGGGGGGAGCAGACGCTGCGGTAAGGTTTGGGAGTTAAGGAGTTTTGGGGACTTCCAGCGGTTTAGCTTTTGCAAGGTGTTTAGGGCTGCAAGTGTCTCAAGTTTTTAAAGTTTCAAGGTCTAGGGGTTTAGGGTGTAGGGCTGTAGGCTTTAATGTTCATGCTTGGAATTTTAGGGCTAGGCTTGGGTTACGGTGGACGGGCCCATCCTAGACAACAGTTCTTTCAACAGGGGTCTATTTGGGGTTCCATGCTATGTTGCTATTTAGGCGAGGGTACGTCAACGTCTTTTTGCATATGGCATACAGTGAGTCAGATGTTTGCGGTCTAGGTTTAGGCCAGACCGTGTTATTGGTTATAATACTGTTCCTTCAGGGTTCCTTCTTATAGATCATAGTAGACTGCGCCGCTGGTGGGGCTTCTGAGGTGGAAGGTGGAGGTTGTTCAAGACTTATCGGGTTCTTCGCTAGCTTGGTCCCTAAATCCTACCTCGGTTGGGGAGTTTAGGCTTTTTTAGTTTTAGGGAGCCTTAGCACTATGAATTCCCAGCCCAACTAGTACTCCTGTGCCCTTGTCATGTTCGGGGTCTCCCTGTCAACACTGAAGAACATGGAGAAGTGTATCCTTCTTGATGAGGAGGCGCTACTGGGTGAACCAAAGATGTCAAGGCCTCAAAGAATGTCCCTTATGGCCCCCATACTCCCGTACTAAGATATGAGCCAAAACCCTAGTCTAACCAATAAGGCCTCCTATATTGGGTGAACATATTAAGATAATATGAACCAAAACCCTAGTCGTACCGTTAAGGCCCCTTATATTAGGTGAACATGTCGGACAGCCGCGTGCAGATGAGCTTCTCGTCGGGCTGGCACGGTTTGACTCGAAGCAGGGCTTTGGTGAAGAGCCTCAAAAGGCCCACCTAGGCACTTAAGTCAGGCCTACAGCCCCTTAAGTTGAGGCTTGAGGGGTTGAGGGTTGTGAGGGTTCAGGGTTGCAGGCTGAGTGACAGGGGTTGTGTTGTGAACCAGGGTGCATGCATGTGGGCAGAAGCTTCCGGACGGATCAGCGACCAGCAACGGCCCAGACGAGCTTCAGAGCGATAACATGAGCCCTTCAGAATCCTAAAGCCTCTGGGATTCAGGATTCAGGCCCCCCTTCTGAAATTAGGCGCATGTGTAAGTTGGGGCCGCGACAGCATCCGTAGCAGCAGCAGCGGCAGCAGCAGGAGCGGGTGCGGGAGCGGGAGCCGGAGCAGGAGCAGCAGGAGCAGCAGCAGTAGCAATTGTAGTAGCAGGAGTGGGGGTAGGGGTAGGGGTAAGAGTAGGAATAGGGGTACGAGCAGAAGTGTAGGAGCAGCAGTAGCAGTAGGAGGAGTAGTAGGAGTAGAAGTAGGAGTAGGACTAGGAGTAGCCGTAGGATTAGCAGTAGGAGTAGCAGTAGCAGTAGCGGTAGCGCTAGCGGTGGCAGTCGCAACAAGATGTTTGTGGAGATGCTTGTCAGTAAGTTTTTTCTATAGTTCCACAGGGTTTTGATTAGAGAAAATTTATGAACATTCCAAGCACAAGGGCCTATTTACCAAACAAAAAGCTCAATGAAACCCAATCCTCAAGCCAACAACCTGCAAGGCAAAACTCTCCATACTCCTCAACCACTCAAGTCAAAACAGGAGCTCCTTTTCCTTCAAATCCTGAACCCGCAGCAAGATAAGAGAATCCAAAGGGCAAGAACTCTGTTAAAGCTCAAACCGCTGAACAATATCACACTTTACCCGGCAAACCTGCAGACAACATCCCCTTGAACTGAACCCCTAAAGCTTGAGGAAGGAGACTTCCTCAACACGCAGCTCCCGAGAAAACGAGTTCCTTCAAACTCCAAAACCTAGAAACGACGCCGACCTATAAGACACGGTTCATCAAAGTCCAAATCCACAAACCCAAAGGCTCCATGTACCTCAATAGTAGATACTTGAGCCTTAAAGGGGTCCCTATATAGGTACTTCAAGGCCTCTATATGGGTACATGGAGCCTTAAGGAAAGAATTCCTTAGGCCCCAAGCCCCGATACCCAAAACCCTAAACCCTAAGCCATAAACCCCCTAAAACCCCTGAAACCGTAGAACCCCTAAAACCCCTTAAAACCCACTAAACCCCCTAAAACCCCCTGAACCCCTAAAGCCTCCAAAGCACTGAAGAATCCACTAGAACTCCCTCTAAACTTTAAACCCTCAACCCCTAAAGCCCGCACAGCCCCCAAACTCTAAGCCCTAAACCCCTAAAACCCATAAACCCCAAAACCCTCACCGGAAACTCTGCAGTTTCGGAGCGAAGCTCCTTGTCGCCAGGTTGAACAAAGCTGACTGGCTTCCCGAGAAGGCGCACACCGGTCCGAGAAGTTGTTTAGGGTTTAGGGTTTCGGATTTGTGCTTAAGGGTCCAGGCTTTGGGGTTGGAGGAGATGAGTGCGTTGATCGACTCTGAGGGAATCTCGGGCAGTTTGTGATGCCAGGTGCGCAAGAAGATGTGGGAGATCCACAAAAACAGGATTAGCAAGGCGGGGGAGCTTTCAGTTGCGTGCCAGCATCTCAGTCACTGCTTGCAGACTTTCGAATAGCACCCTTAGTTTAGGGCTTTGATGAATATTCGCATCCTTAGTCCTTGTTCGGGGAGCTTGGCCATTAATCAACGATCCGTACATGTGCGGTAGGGTTTGGGACATTGTTGCCAGTATCCACAGCCCCCGCAACACCATGTTTGTTCAGCAGGCAAAGAGTTTAAGTGCCCTGAACCTTCGCTGCCCTCCCACCCCGAATCCTAACCCTCAAAACCGAAGAGATAATCTCTAAACCTCGAAGACTTTAACCCCTAAGCCCCAAATGGCCCTTAAACCCTAACCTCGAAGATTCTATGCCCACTTTTCTGCGTGCCTGAGGCCTCGGTGATATAGGCTTGAGGTTACAAGTGATCTCGCGACAGAGGTCAATCAGTTGACTGTGTGAATAGGGGTCCGTAAGGGTTCCTAAGGGTCTAAGGCCAGAGTATATACCTCAGGCGTAGGACTCTATAACGGGGTCTTTGAGGGGTCGATTAGGCACTTCGATAAGGTTACTGCGCAAAGCTCCAGATATCAAAGCTCTCAACGCCCTCTCTATTGATGACCTAAATGTGCTTGCAGGAACTCCAGACATCCATGCTTCTCTGGGAATTCCTCAAGAAGAAAGTCCCTGATACTAAGAGCGCTACCAAGATTGACAAGAGCGACGACATCAAGTTTTCCGTTTATGTCACTTTCGCCGGCAAGAAGAAGAAGTTTGAGGTTTCCAAGAGCGACACCTTCTCTCACTTCAAGAAGTACATTATCAACGAGTTTCGCATCAAGCAAGCAGATGCTAAGTAACCGCAGCCCGGACATGTAAAATGTAAACCCTAGGCCACCTCGCGCCTCATATCCAGGAGTCGAAACCTGAATAGGCGCGCCCGAAGCCTACACACCAGCCTAAAGCCAGAAAATCCTCGCACCACACATGTTTTTTTTCGCGGAGTAACATATGTGCATTCATGGAGTAGGGCAAGGTCGCTATGTGCACTATAATTGGTCTCGTCCCCAACGGCAACTCAAGCGTGAACTCAAAGAACATTCAAGGAGTCCTGTGTACACTCATCAAGCCCAGAGAAATACCCACATGCTCATACATTGCCCACGGTGAGCGCCAAGGTCAGGAGACGTCTTCCCAAATCGACAACACGAGACTTTGCCTGCGCTTCAGGGCTAGCAGGGCATTCAGGGTGGCCTTGGTGCTTTGTGCTTTCTGCATTGGGGTCATCGCTTTCGCATTCAGCGTTCAAGAAAATCACACAATTATATAGATAAGAGCAGGTCGCGCATCCTCCGGGCTTTGGTGCTAGGATGTTGGGCTTGTCCGGGTTGTGCCGCGGTTTGGAGGGATTCTTCCAAGGTTCGAAATCGTGCCTTAACCCCCCTGAAGTAGTAGCTGATTAGGTAACCTTTAACCTTTTGGGGTTTATATACTCCTACCACACTTGAAAAGGTTAACCTGTTCTGGGCTAGGGTAATCAGCCCCAAAGACCTGATGAGTCCGGTTGGAAGCTACAATAGAGAAGCAAGTCAGCTGGTCCTGGACTCGCGGCCTAGATTTCAGTCCACAGCCCTAAAGCCCATCCCTCAACCCAAGCAACCGTAGATTGAATAAGAATCAAAATCTCTAAACCCTAAACCTTACCGTTCCAGCAGTCGACATTTCAGGCTTGGGATTCAGTGCACCCGGAGGATCCAGGGTTTAAGTCGTGTTCAGGGTTGTCAATCACTCCGAAGCCGAAGTTCATGAGAGTTAGAGAATCTCCTAAACCCTAAACCCTAAACCCTAAGAGATTGGACTAGTTCATGAGAGTTAGAGAATCTGAAATCCAAGTTGAAGGAATCCTCTCGTAGTTGTTGGGGGCGATCTCCGGCCCGAGGGCTTGGGAGCTTGGGTTTAGGGTTTAGGGATAACGCCTTTAGGGTGGCTAGTCGGAAGACTTGTCGGTTTTGGGGGCTTCATAATAAGGATTCCGGTCGCAGTATCGTAGCTAAAAAGGATGTTGGCGAAGGATTCCAGGAGACTCTCACGGGTAGTCATCGGTAGAGGAGCAAATCGGTATGTCTGTAAGGGGTCAGGGTGCCCGTAATCGGGATCTGAAGAACCTCACAGCCAGACCCACCAAGCCTCAAAACTCCAAACCCTAAACCGTAAACCCTAGACCCTACCTACTAACCACTATCTTCAAGGAGGCTTGGCTTCCAATCATTGAGGTATACCGTCTTGGGCTCGAAGCGGGAGCTCTCGGATAAGTGGGATCAAAATTTAGGCGGGTAGCATCTTGGTCGTATTGGTTGCGGAGGTTCCATGAGATGTTAAGCTTGCACCGCTGCTGCATCACCAACTCTGCTGAGGAAGATCGCCATCAAAAAGATCGGCGAGCTCATTGCTCAGGCAATGCGGGTTTTGGGTTTAGGGCTTACCTATTTTTCTCGATTGTAGTTCCTTTTTTTGGTTTGACCAAGTATATAGTTAGGATCCTATAATTAAGGTAACCTGCAAAAGGAACTACAACGGAGACTATAGGTAGGGCGTAGGGTTTCGGGGAGGTCAAGGGAGGTCCGGAAATGTGGATGGCAAGCGTGCGCCGCGGCCACGTTTTGCCAGCCGGAGCCCCACAAGTATGAATATGTTTCATGTACTTGGAGGTTCAGGTGTAGTTATAAGTAGGGTTATAAGTAGGGTAACTATACTTATAAACCATATTAGGGGACTCACATCCCTACTTATAGCTACCCCTGAACCTCCAAGTAGCAGATCCCGTAGAACGGCAACTCTTGGAGCGATCCATGTTTTGCAGCTTCTGAAAGTTCCCCATAGGAGAGATGCTCATAGACAAGATCCGGCAAGGTAAGACTGAGGTCTAATCCTTTATGAATATCGAAGACTCCCGAACAACATGTTCCCAAAAATTCGCTGCTCTGCTGCCAGGCATTGTATTCGAAGGACAGAGATCCGAGCTCCAGTTAGTCTTTGTTTCTGGCGGCGACGACGACGACTACTGCTACCACTGCTCTACTGCAACTGCTTACCACTCAGTCTTCTACGATTTCTCTCGCTACGACGAAGATGACCAGGAGGAAGGTCGCTCCGCAGAGGGCAGAAGACTCTGGGCCTGAAGCCCTAAACCCTCAAACCCCTAAACCCTAAACCCCTAAACCCAAACCCCTATGTTAGACCCCTAAACCCCTACACCCTACACGAAACAATCGGGCCACTTGCAGGCCGAGAGAGAAGTAAAGAACGACGACTGGGAGCAGAACGAGAAGCTCGCCGGATTCTCACTCTGGGGTACCATAAGATAAGGCCCTTTCAAAATTGTCTATAAGGCTATAAGGCTCTCTAAAAGGGTTCTGTAAGGCTCGCTGAACATTTTCCAGGAGGCTCTCTTAAAGGGCTTTACAAGGCTTTCTGAAAGGGTTCTAGCTCTCCTAAAGGGTTCTAAGATTCTTTTAAGGGGTTCTATGAGGGTTCAGGGGTCCTTAAAGGGTTCCTCTTCATGCGCTATGAAGGTGTAGGGTGTGGGGGGGTGTGCTGTTGGTTGTTTATGAGGCTTGGGGATCTAGTCTGGGGCCGTACTGTAGCTTGGAAAGCTTGGGAGTAAGGTGTCACCCTAAACCCCAAACCGTCAACCCTATCAACTCGATTCATACTTCGAGTACTGCTTAAAGTTTAGGGTCCAGGTTTTGTATTCTAAAGGGTGTTTCGGATGATGGGTGTAGTTTTTGCGGCTCAAGCCAGGGCCTCAGGCTTGCTCGAGCATTCCGACCAGATGCCAGAAGGCCACATCTCGTGCTCACATTAGTTCCCCAAAAGGGTCCTAGGTATGTTATGGAGGATACTTTCCCCAATCGCAATAGTAACTCCTAATGTCTAAACCCTACATTCTACTACCTTAGTAGCTGAGTGGATACACTTTACACGACAATATTACCCACTATAAAACTAAAAGTATACACTGTAAGGGCGCCTTATGAACTCAGCAACTAAGTAATGTCTAAACCCCACATTCTACTACACAGGTACTTCGGACCCCTTTGGCTGCGAAAGAAAAGAGCTGAGTTTTCCATTGGTGAGCTTGGACCCCAATCCCTAAGGCTCCATGTACCCATATAGTATATACTTAGGCCTTAAAAGTACCTATATAGGGACCCCTTTAAGGCTTAAGTATCTACTATAAAGGTACATGGAGCCTTTGGGAATTTCGCCCAGACTGTACGGTGATGGCTCGCGGCTGCGGATTTGAGTTCAGGCTGCGGTTGAGGATTTTGGGTTCCCAGAGACTCCAATATCCCTTAATTACCCTACTTGGAGATTCATGGGTAGTTATAAGTAGGGTTATAAGTAGGGTAACTATACTTATAACCCATATTAGGGGACTTATAACCCTACTTATAACTACCCCTGAACCTCCAAGTAAGGGTCCAGGTATCTCCTTAATCTTCTAGGGAGAGCCCTTGGGTCTCTCGTTTCCCTGGTATGAAAAAAGGAATATTCCTTAGTTAAGGGATATTGGAGTCTCTAGGTTTAGGGTTTACGACCTAGGATCTGCACCTGACTAAACAAAGCTACAATAAACTTCCTAACGCACCGGATAAATACTGATACTTACTATTCCCCAGGGTTCCTTCTGTATTGTAAATATACTAGACTATACCCCACAGCCACTTTCCAAGTATCAGGGGCCTCGCAACCCTAAACCCTAAACCATTTTGCTGCAGGACTTCAAGGACCACATTGTCATGAAGTTCAAGCCTCTCGTCGTAATTCGGGAGTCTCAGACACTTGAGACCCTCAAATTGTCTTGAAATTGTAGAATTCTTTTCATGAGGACCCCTAAATTGCTTAAATAATGTACCTAGAGACTCCAATATCCCTTAATCAAGGAATATACCTTAAGTTATAGTAGGATCCCTACTATGATTTAAGGTATATTCCTTAATTAAGGGATATTGGAGTCTCTGGGTGCCCCCTCATACCCCCTTTTCAGGTCTTGTTGGGGTTCAGGTCCTGGCTGCACTGAGACGCCCAGGGCCTACTGGGTTTGGGCCTAGGGTTTTGAAACCCGGTGAGCATGATCTGAGCAGCCTGGACCCCTATAAACCCTAAACCGTAAACCCTAAACCCGAATATCCTAAACCCTAAAGTCCTAAACCCCAAACCCTAAATTCCCAAAACCTAAACCCTAAACCCTGGCTCACAACGTCCGACAGCCGTCCCACAAAGCGGTTGTTTTAGGAAGCTGGGGAGGAAGATATGGCTCAGAGCTCAAGTTGTGCCTATAGTCTCCATTGTAGCTCGTTTCTTTGGTTAACCCAGCATCATGACTAGGATCCTGTAATATAAAGCTGCTTCGCCAGAAAGAGCTAGGTTCCCCAGCCCCAGTAGTACCCTTTTTGCCATTCTTCTTTTTGGGTTCCCTTGTTACTGTATCTTATTACTCAAACCGAGCAGTAGGAACTTGGGCGCCCTTCTTATTAAGGGGTTACCCGGGAACCTAACACGATGTGGGAATTTATCCCCCTGATTTCTTTTGATAGAGCCCCTAGTTATATACAGTGTTGGGGACTGTTGAAATCGACACCTAGTGCGCTCCCCAGAAAAAAAAGGGAGCAGCAGTGGAGACGACGGGAGCTTTTCTTGGTCGAGACCACGAGATCCCGAACGCACAATCATACATACATGCATTCACACAAACCTCCCTCTTTGCTTTATCTGTACAGAAAATGCTGTAATGTGTAAAGCTATATATACACACACATACATACATGCATGCATGACTGCATACATACATACATGCAATCAGCAGACTGCCATTGCATATACGTAAAATGTCACAAAGCAACTGTTTTGTTGTATGGTTATCCCGAAGTGCCCGAGTGAAAACTGCAGTCCATCTTGAGCCCAAACGATTGGGGGCCTAAACACGAATATATCGTACTGGGGGGGCCCTTCTGAACCCAATCTGCAAAACCCAGCCTGCAACCCTAAACTCTGAACCCAACCTATGCCCTCTCCTCAAAATAGTAAGGAATGGGGCAGTGGATCCCTATGATAGTGCCTTAAGGTCCCCTATAGTAATCCCAATAACCCATTCCTCCATTCCCTACTAAGAACCAGACAGTAATTCACAGGTAATCTCAGGCCCCAGATTGCCCCGAGGTCCAAATAATCACATGGTATAAACAGCCGCCCCCAAACGCACCCCAAACCCTAAGCTCCTCAACCCAAAACCCTAAACCCCTAAACCCTAAACCCAATGTTAACTGCGAAGTCATCTAGGCCCACTGTAAAATACTAGCCGAGCACTTCGGCTGATGGACAAAATCCTGCATTACCCATTATAAGGAATATACCATAATTCCCATAGTTTAGGGTACTTAAAGTAATGCAGGATTTTGTCCATCAGCCGTTAGGACTCCAATACTTGCCCTTATGGTCTAAAGCCCTAATGGTCGAAACCCCAACCCTGAAGCGCAGTATAGTTACACACACTATATAAGTATACATATCTATATCTATATCTATATCTATATCTATATATATATGAATATATACATATGTATATATATATATATATGCGTCGTCTGAGGGTTTGTCGTCAGGCGAGAAGGCCGCGAAAAAGAGCTTGAGAAGCGCGAGCAGGCCAGCCGACACCAAGCCTGGGTTTAGGGTGTAGGGGTTTAGGGGCTTAGAGTTTAGGGTTTAGGGGTTTAGGGTTTTAGGGTGTTGGGGCTTAAAGGTTTAGGGTGTAGGGGGTTAGGGTTTTAAGGCTTAGGGGTTTGGGCTGTAGGCATTTAGGGGTTTAAGGCTTTGGGGTTTAGGGTGTAGGGGTTTAGGGTCTTAGGGCTTCGGGGTTTAGGGGCTGAGAGTGTTAGGGTGTAGGGGAGTAGGGTTCAGGTTTCACGGGTTTGGCGTGATTGAAAGTTCGATTTTTGGTGTCTTCAGTTGAGGTCCACCCTTGTCCTTTTAGAAAAAATAGACAGGGCCCTATACCTATATCCCTTAGTAGGAAGTATTTAAAGAAGGTCCACTAACCGGTCTGTAAATTCTGTTGGGGGAACCATCAAAAAGGACAAGGCTGTTGAGGTCCGCTAAAAGAGGGCTGGGCCGCAGCAAGTCCCAGAGTTGGCTTGTGAAGCATTCCCAAAAGGGTCCTACGGCTGATGGACAAAATCCTGCATGACCCATAATAAGGAATATACCATAATTCCATAGTTTAGGGTCCTTAGGGTCATGCAGGATTTTGTCCATCAGCCGTAGGTACTGTTATGGGGATTACTTCCCCAAATCATAATAGTAGTTCCTAATATAGAAACCCTACATTCTACTATGTAGGTACTTTGGACCCTTTGGCTTCAGGGTCATCAAGTCTGCAGCTCTCTTGGACCCAAAGCCCGGGGTTTAGGTTTAGGGCCCCGAACCCAAGTTGTTATGAAGTTGCTCTAAACCCTAAATCCTAAACCCTAAACCCTACCTTAACCTACCAAAACCTACTTTTTTGTAGGTTCTTAGTATAAACCTTAATATGGGTTTTATAGGGACCCAGGGCCTGGGGGTGGTCCTGAGGCTTCCGGGAAAGGCTCAGCAATGCCATCCTGATCAGGTTCTCTTGTAGGTTTAGGGTTTAGGGTTTAGGGGCCCTCGAAAGATAAGCGCAGCTACTCAGACCCCCGTAGTACCTCACGAGTGAGCTTCACCAGCACTTCTCATTGACTACTAGAAGTGAACCTGCGGCTCGTGGTCTGATATGGGGTTCATCTTATCCCCAGAGAGCCCAATACCCCTTAATTAAGGAATATAGCTTAAATCATAATATGAATCCCCTTATTATTTAAGGTATATTCCTCAATTAATGGATATGGGTCTTTCTGGGTCTTCCACATGAGCCATACTTCTTGCTGATTCAGGGGTGCTGGAAACATGGAACATACCCTAAACCCTAAGCTTTCATCAGAAGAGAGGAGTATGCTATGAGTCTGAAGCTCCTATGCAAGGGTCCAAGTAAGCAAGAACTGATTGAGTTTTCAGGGCTTAGGGTTCGGGGTTTAGGTTTTAGGACTCGGGGTATATCTTGGATACTGCCCCCACCCTGTAACAGCTGAATAATATTTAGAGTACAGATATATAAGGCCCTTAATCCCATTATGGACTGTTACTGCATGGGGCCAGTACCCTAGGTATATCAATATGAGAGACATTCTGCCGCTTAAACCCTAAGCCCCACAGAAGCAACTGCCGATGCCCTGAGCAGGCTCTCAGGGAGACCAAGCGACGAATGCGTGAGAAGACGAAGAGCAAGAAGATCACCATGTACTAGGATACTAGGTTCCCCCCCCAGTAGTACCCTTTCGTTTTTTTCTCTGTGGGTTCCCTTATTAAAACCAAATAGTGGGAACAAGGGAACTCTTATGATTAAGAGGCTACTGGGGAACCCAGTGTATTAGGCTGTGACCCCTTGTGCTGGCATCCTTACACTCCTGAGCTATTGCCGTATAGCATGAATCCCAAGCCGCATCGCATACCTCCCGATCTCAAGATGTGCCTATTTACAAGGGGCCGGCAGTCTTCCAACTCCAACATGGAGCTGTCTAGGGGTACCCTTCCCGCGGATTTCGAGCCGCTAGGCTCCTTCGAATGAGTTTTCGCCGAGTGGTGATCGGAAAACCAGAGCTTACAGGCGACTTAGGGTTGAATGGGTTTGCAGCTGCTCCCGAATCCCGCCAGGCTTAGCTCTTAGAGACATGCATATAGACCCTGAACCCTAAACCCTGAACCTAAAAAAAACTCTGAACCCTAAACCCTAAACCTACCGGAAATCACAAGGTGGAGCCCGAAGTTCTGGGTTTGGGATTTAGGGTTTCGGAGTTGTGGGTTACGGTTAAGGCTAGTCCCTTCGTGTTCAACTGAGCTCGGATGGTACTTGGTACTTTTTGTGCAGAAGTATAAGCCTTGAAACCTTGTGCTTCTTCTTTATAGTATCATATACTATAAGTTTTCCAAACTCTACTATAATATACTATAATATGTATATATATATATATAATATAACAGAATATAATATAATATGATCAACATAATATAATATCATACAATATAATATATTATATCGTGCCTTGCGAACGGGAACCACACCTCCGAATGAATTCTCTAGCGACAATGATATGGGAGTTTCCGACAATAGGGGACCCTAATAGAGTACCCTAACTAGTAGGATCCTGATGATAAGGACCCCAAAATGAGGTACACCTAATTTTCGGAAACTCCCATATCAACAGGAAGCAGCATTGGAGCGTGTTTGACGGCGTTTGTGCATTACAGGCAGGTAGGTTATACCATAGTTGATAGATTTGGTTTTGTTGACATTAGTTCTTAGCGTTTAACTTGTACCAAAACACTAATACCGAAAGGCCCTTAGATAAGACATCACGGGATGATAAAGAAGCGAAACAAAGAAGCTTGCTGACAGTTGGACCTCCTATATGCAACCAGAATGTTCTGAAACACTCCCTATAGACATGAATCCCTAAACCCTAAACCCAAAAACCCTAAAACCCTAAACCCTAAAACCTTAAACCCCAAACCCTAAACCCTAAACCCTCAAACCCTAAAACCCTAAAGCAATGCCTCGAAACTCGCAGGCACACCCGGCAGTAAATAGACCCAACAAAGTTGAGCATACCAGGGTCTACTTGGAGGTTCAGGGGTAGTTATATGTAGGGCTATGAGTGCCCTAATGTGGGTTATAAGTGTAGTTCCCCTACCTAAATCTGAAAACCCTACTTATAACTACCCATGAACCTCCAAGTAGGGTTGAGGGGTTCAGGGTTTAGGGTTCAGGTGCTAGGGTTCAGGGTTTAGGGTGTTTAGGGTTCAGGGATGAGTGCTTGAGGTTTCGACTACCTTAGTCTGACCCTTAAAAAGTTGGAATCCCCGATTTGAGGTGCACGTTGCTGTCGACTTTCAACGAGAACCCTGGAACTCTTAGACCTCATACACTATCAATCCGAAGCTGACACTATCGAATTACCGAATGCCATGGGCGGGGGGGGGGGGGGNGCACGTTGCTGTCGACTTTCAACGAGAACCCTGGAACTCTTAGACCTCATACACTATCAATCCGAAGCTGACACTATCGAATTACCGAATGCCATGGGCGGGGGGGGGGGGGGTACGCAGCTTGGGTCTCATGCTGTGTGCAAACTTTGACGAGGGGCTAGGATGTGTTCGGTTCTCGGTGTAAGGCAGGGAAGCTTTGATCAGGTTCCAGGGCTATTTGGGAGTTTCCGAAAATTGGGGGTACCTTATTTAGGGGTCCTTATAATAGGGATCCTACTATTTAGGGTACTATATTAGGGTCCCCTATTTTCGGAAACTCCCATTTAGGTTTCAGGTATCGGGGTTTCGTTAGGCTTAGGGTTTCAGCATTTCGGCGTGCAGCCCAGCGTCTCGTTGCCATTTGGGCTCGAACGATTGGCCCAGCCGAGACATTCACAATTTCACAGCTATCCAGCATTGAAGAAGCCGTTGCCTAAATGCTTCAGCTCCTCCGCAAACCTAGAACCCCTAGACTGCAAAGCTTTCTTAATGTCAAGCTCAAAACCAACAGCGCAACACTCCAACAAACACAACGGGTCTTTGTTCCCCACAGGGATTTTAGCCCCGCGGTTGTCTTTCAGCCTCTCAGGCCCTGTGATGCCTTCGGGGCCCTAACTCCCAAACTTTGAATGTTTGGAGTGCAGATCGGACCCCAAGCCGTAAACATTGGGTTAGGGTTTAGGGGTTTAGGGTTTAGGGTGTTTTTGGGCTTGTTTCGCTCTCTGCAGCCTTGAGCGCCATACTGGCCTGCTGTGAGGGGCTTTGCGGACATGTTTGCCGAGTTGGGGCCCTACTTTCATCCGGTTTCAGGGTTCAGAGTCTAGGGTTTGGGGTTTAGGGGTTTTGGGTTTAGGGGTTTAGGGTTAAGGGTTAGGGTTTATAGGGTTCAAGGGTTATAGGGTTTAAGCGTTTTGGCTTTAGGGTCTTGAGTGTTTTGTGGGGCCCTAGTGTAAGTGTAAGGAGGTACCAATACCACAAACCCGCGAACCCGGATAAAGCCCTGGTTCAAATTATTGTGGACCACCCTCGAAACGTGCCGTCGTCCCTCAAACCGACCTGCAAACGTGTCAACCCTGAACCCTGCACTCTACAAACATAAACCCCGAACCCCCTCAGCCCTAAACCCTAAACCCTGACTTTTGCAAGCCTGACCTGCCCGACCTGGAGTCCAAACCCTGAGCCCTGAACCGTACCTAGAGGCCCCTTTTTTCGGCTACCTAGTTTTATCGTTAGGATCTCCTATATAAAAAAGTAGGTACCTTAAAACAGGGGTAGGGTATGATCCTATAGGTACACTTCACTTCAGACACTACGCCCTGAACCCCTCTGCCTTTTCCCTTCATGCAAGAAGCCCCGAAAACCCCGTCATCTCTTAAAACTACAACCGGTTTTGAGCGATCAAAGCCAGCGAAGACAAATCGAGAAGAGCGATTTCAAGGCACCCTTGGATTTCGTGTTGTTTCAATTTGCGCATGTCGTGTATAGATGTTCTGTCGCACGGCTGGCCGGGGGGGCTCAATTTCTTAAACCAATGATTTCTTAAGCAGTGCTGTGGCTGTACGTACTATAGAGGCCTTGTAGAAACCGCATTAGAGCATTTCCGTATAGGACCTCAGGCCATGATCTTTCAAAGCCCCACAAGGCCCATGCAAAATCCTTCCACTTTTCCAAGGAAGCCCTAAACGTTCTTAAACCTAAACCATACATGACCCCGAAACAAGGACCCTAAACCCTGCATAAACCCGGAACCGTTAAACCCTACAGAACCCTAAAGCCCCGAAGCCTGAATCTTTAACCCTAGCGGAACCCGTACAACCGCCGAGCCTCAAGCTATGATCTACATCACCTCTAAACCCAAAAGTCCCAAGGCCCTAAGCCCTAAACTCTAAACCCCACAGTCCCAAGTGGCACCTTACAGGCCTTGTGACACTCAGGCCGAGCGCCAGTCGCGGGAAGAAGAAGAAGGCCGCGCGATCAGGTTTCAGGGTCTTGTGTAGGCGTGGGGGTTAGGGTTTAGGATTAGGGCGAGTGTGAGAGAGATAGAGAGATAGAGAGAGAGAGAGAGAGAGAGAAAGAGAGAGAGAGCGAGAGAGAGATACAAAGAGGTAGAGAGTTTGGGGTTTAGGGCGTCAAGTAGGGTTTAGGCGGGAGGGAGAAAGAGAGATATAGAGAGAGAGAGGCAGAGAGTTTGGGTAAGGGTTTAGGCGGGTGAGGGGGTGATAGTGTGTTGAAGAGAAACATGAAAAGCAATACTATTCCGTAAAAAGAGTATAGTCTAGTACATTATCAGGTTCTCATTAGTAACGGTTGTGGGGTTTCGGTCAAAGAGTTTAGGCGTAGCCTTTTGGCGCTTATAGGTTTTAGGGTTAAGCGCTGTTGCTTTTAAGGGCTTGGGGTTTGGGCTTTGGAGGGTTTACGAACTGGGCCACAGGCCTGTAACTTGGAGTTCCTAGGCAGAACCCATCGGACCCCACCGGACGGATCAACCTGCCCTAAATCCCTAAATCCCAAACCTTAAACCGACGGTTTATGGTAGGGTTTATGTTTATTGACTTGGGATACACTGTCGGGGAATCTGAATTCTTGTTCAGGATTGGGGTGGTGCGGTTTAGGATTCAGGGCTTAATGTCTCAGCTGCACTGTGCAAGCAGCTGGGTCATTGGCAATGGCGCAGGTGGAAAGGGTGGCGACCTGGGTGGCATTGGTCCGCCGCCTGGCCTTGGTCCCCCGGGAGGAACAGATGCTCGACGTCACAGCGGCGTTGCACAACAAGGCATGCGACAGCTCCAACTGTCTGTGGAGCATCGCAACAACCAGGTGGACACCCTCAGCACCGAACTGCACCAAGAGCGGCAAAGAAGGAAGGCCCTTGAGGAGGTCCTTAAACGGCTTCTACCAGACGACAGGCTGTGCACGGAGTTTGGGACTCGCGGACGCAAGGTTTAAGATTTCATGACGCGTCTTGTTGGATTTTGGCTGTCGGCTTTGTTAGGGAAGCAAATGTAGAGACGAGTTGTTCTTGCATGCCATGCTGCTGGGCTTCCGGTTGCAAAACGCTAGAATCGACGACACCGCGAGTTCTTCTCATAGAGAAGGACTACGGTTCTGGACACGAAAGACACAGCTTGGCCAAGGTTTGGAACCACCATCCACCATAGGGACGCTTAGGGGGGAAGGGGGGTAGGGGGGCCTTAATACCCATAATAAGGACTTAATATGAGGCCTGTTTGAGGAAGTATATCCCCTGCCCCCCTCCCCGCTACCCCCCTGAGGGTCCCTATGAATCCAGGTGGAGACACGTCAGAGGCTGATAAATGCTACGTAAGTTGCTCCGAACGACGGCAGGTCACGTGGTGCTACTTAACTCTATATTGTTGAGCAATTGCGAGAGATAGTGTATGTCCTAAACCCCAAAAACCCTAAACCCCTAAATTTCTGCAGCGGCATCACCCCAAGAAGGTCTGGGGTTTTCCGAGCTTTGAGCCAGCTGGGGGAGGTAGTTTTATTCCAGCAAGGTATGTCCTATACGGATGTACAGTGCAAAAGGCATTGTAAGCATCATGAAAGTCAGAAACTGGAACAAGATGGTCCGGAAATACAGAAAATTTTAGCGAAGGCCACCACTGATCATCCTTCATGCATGCTCCAGCCCTTTAGGTTCATTCATAGGTAGCTACTTGGAGGATCATGGGACATAGTATCTAGGGTTATGATTCGGACAACTACACTTACAATTACTTATAGCCCCAATTAAGAACCATACATACTAAGTCCGATGATCCTCCATGTAGAAGTACGGTCAATTTGCCATTCCGTGAAGATCCTTGAAAGTAAAGCCCTTTAACGCTGTTTAATTTAACCATTATGACTTACCCCTAAAGGCTAAAGCCTGGAAAACCCCGATAAAGGAGTTTCCGAAAATTAGGGGTACCTTATTTGGGGTCCTTATAATAAGAATCCTACTATTTGTATTATATTAGGGTCCCCTATTCTCGGAAACTCCCGGTAAAGTCCTTCTTACTTAAGCCCCCCTGAGCCTCAGCATGCCTCAGCCAAAGGAAGCGCGGGAAGTCAATGGATCCGACAAGAAGGAGGCTTGCCACTCCCTGTAACTTACTTGGAGGTTCAGGGGTAGTTATAAGTAGGGTTATAAGTCCCCTAATATGGGTTATAAGTATAGTTACCTACTTATAGCTACCTTATAATATGGGTTATAAGTATAGTTTCCCTACTTATAACTCTACTTATAAATACCCATGAACCTCCAAGTAGCCCTTAAGGGTCCATGTGCCCAAATTCGGATCCCTTCAGGCTCCTGTAAGAGTTACTGTAGGGGTACTATACGGTTTAGGGTTTAGGGTTTAAGGGCTCTCTAAATGGTCTGAGGTTGAAAGGTCCATGTACCCATAAATACGGTTGATGGACAAAATCCTGCATGACCCTAAGGACCCTAAACTATGGGAATTATGATATATTCCTTATTATGGGTCATGCAGCATGACCCATAATAAGGAATATACCGTAATTCCCATAGTTTAGGGTCCTTAGGGTCATGCAGGATTTTGTCCATCAGCAGTAGTATTGACATTGGCCTTAAAGTAGTCCCTATATAGGTACATGGGGCCAAAGTATATACTGTTTGGGTACATGGACCCTTAGGGTAACTTAAGGCCGACCAGGACCCCCCCAGGACCTTCTGAAGGGCTCTGACATTTCTTATCACAAGGTACTTCAGGCCTACAATAAGGGGTAGTTGGGGGTCCAGGGAGTAGGCAACCCGTAATGTTTTGGGGACTTTGTTTATAATCCTACTATCTTTCGGCTAGGATACTCAGCTGCTCCCGGTAACGGATTGGGAAGATTTTCGGGTTTAGGGGTTCAGCGCTTGAGCACGTAGAGGTCTAGGACGCTAGGGGAGTGATGATTTTGTGGTTTATGGTTTGGGGGCTTCAGGGTCTGCCCAGAGACTCCAATATCCCTTAATTAAGGAATATTCCCTAAATCATATTAGGGATCCTACTATAATTTAAGGTATATATTCCTTAATTAAGGGATATTGGAGCCTCTGGTATAAAGGTTCTGGGCTTCAGCATTGTGCACGGATTTAGGGCTTAAGGGGCTGTGGGTTTGGCTTTCGGGCATGGCGTCGAGGTCAAGGGGATGCCTTTCCTGCAAGAGGCTTTCGTTCAGGTTCCCCCAAAGTCCAAGTATGCAAATCGTATTCGCGAGGGGCCTTAACCAGAACCTCCCATGTGGTACATTGTCTGAATTATTGAGTACTCGAACTCCGGTAGAATTACGGGACTCGTGTAGGACAAAGCCTCATGGAAACGCGGCCTGAGCTAAGATGGGAATTAAGATTTTGGGGGTTCCAGAGTTCAGAATCTAGGTGTGGGTCTTTCTGAACCGTCGCTTTGGAGTTACCTTTCGTGTTGAATCTACCTTTCTGTCTACCTTTCTATCTTTACATTTACATAAATCTATACATCTATATCATGGATGCAAGTAAACAGGGCAGGTGGGTGGTGGTAATTCAGGTTCGCTCTGGAACAGTTCGAGTCGTGGCAGCGGGGATTTGGGTGGACATGCATTCCCAGATTGAAAACCCTAAACCCTAAAACCCTAAACCCTTTAGCCTAAACCCTAAAAGCCTAAACCCTAAACCGTGTGAAAGGCTTTCAGATCCTCATCGCTGACTCTAAACCCAAAAACCTGAGCCGAGAATCTGAACCTTCAAGCCTTGCTAGGGAACCCAAAGGGTTTACCTAGACCCCCCAACTACCCTTTAATGTACCCCCCAATTACCTCTTAATGAGAAATGTTAGAGCCCTTTAAAGGGCACTTGGGGGGTCCTGGTAGGGTTTTGGGTTTAGGGTTTAGGGTTACCTATAGTCTCCATTCTTGTCCTCTTTGTTAACCGGCTTCATCTAGTTAGGATCCTCCAAAGTAACCAAACAAGGAAATTCAATGGGGACTATCAGGTAAAGCCGGTAATCCGGTAAACCCTAAACAAAACATCCAAAACCCCTTACCTTACCCTCAAACTCTAAACCCTTACCTGGTACCTCGGCAGGTGCAGCGCGCCACGAGAGCGCAGCGGCGCCAGGGCGGTCTCCGACGCGGTGCCTCGAAGGGATTGGAAGGATGTTTGGTTTAGCATTTCGGGCTTAGGATTTAGGGAGGCTTTGTGTGGGCTTGTTGCAAATTTTGGTGCCGGGGTTTGGGATTTGGAGGTTTAGATTTTAGGACCCAGGGCTCCGGACAGGAAGTTGTATTTTTTGGTTGAAGTACCGATAGTCTGCATCGCAAATCCTTTGTTGGTTTGACACATTTTGGATTCGGGATCCAATAAGATAGCCCACAAAAGGGAACTACAACAGAGACTACCATAGGTTGGGGGTCCGGAGTCGGGGGAGACTGTTGAAGCGATTCTGGTCCTGATTTGTTTTTGGATATGTTGGGGAGTTGATCAAACCTTGTTTCCATAAGCGGTGAGTTTCGGTTATGGACGCGAGGCTTGAGCTGCAGCCCTAAACTTCCATTGGCTCTAGCATTATTTCGTGTGACATGGTATTCGATTTCTTACAGGGTTTCGTCCTCCGATTTCGGACGGAGGGGTTCATACTCAGTTTATCCGGCTTGAAAAATGAATGTATGTCTGTATGTTGTGTTCGACTTGTGATGCGGCAGTTGCAGAATAGGGCCCTTACTCACAGCGGGATACCGTTAGAATCGGACCAAGCGAACGAATCATCTGATAAGCCCCAACTGGGTCGTAAGCTTCCCAAAAGTGCTGAACTAGTTTGAAATGCCAAAACGGCCTTAAAGCACTTCCAATTCGATATCTTGGGGCATAAGTAGACACCGCTTAAGTACTTCGCCGCGACGCAGAAACCTGGCCACCGAGCCCTCGATGCGGCGCCCAACATCGGACCTCTACTCCGACGACTCCTTCGAGATTTGGGTAGTTGTCAAAATTAGGGTTTAGGGTTTAGGGTTTAGCGTTTAGGGTTTAGGGTTTAGGTTTGGGTCCCTTTTTGCGGTGGAGCAGCAGGAACTTGATTTTGCGGTTCCTGGAGACGCAGGCGATGTCGTTCCACAGCCCCGTGTCGAGCTGCGTGATCTCCTCCGCCACCAGCCAGTCCATGTTGCAGTACCCGTTCCGGACGGTGCTCCGCGCCCAGTGGTCGGCCGTCTCCGCCTGCATGCCGAAGTTCTGCACAGAGGAGTGGGTCTTCGTGATGATCTTCCCTTCTTCCCGGAGGCGGTCACGACTGACGCGCCAGTGTCTTGAGCGTCTGCACACACACTCGAAGTAGCATTTGTTTTCGGAGATTTGACTGTCGAGGCAAAGCCTCTGGGGTATTTGGACCCAAAGTCCGAGTAGTAGACGTGGCTCTGGGAGACTTGACTGTGGAGGCAAAGCCTTTGTGGCGGTCTTGGGTGTCTGGACCCAAGCCCCGGTAGCCCGTCAGCAGCAGGCTTCCGCCCTCGAGGCGCCAGTTCACCGTGCTGTAAATATTAGGCGCCGTATTATAATAGGGACCCCAAAAAGGGACCATAATTTTGACAGGTCGAGACAGGTTCAGGGCTTAGGATTAAGGTTTAGGGCGTAGGATCAGGGGCTTAGGCTCTAGGGTTTACTATTGTGGTGCAGTGGTCGTGTTGGAAGTTTTGCAATTCGATGGGCTTTAGGCTGTTGCTGCCCAGTTCAGTTGGAACCAATACACCCAACGGTTTAGGGTTTAGGGTTTAGGTTTTCAGTGAAGACCTGATGCCCCCTCTGAAACCTAGACCTACACCCTCCCTGAACACTAATCTCTGAAGCCACAACTCCAACCCGAAAGCTTAATGCCGTGATCCCTGCGGAGTCTCGATTTATCGATTGAGGTGCAGACTACGAGGTTGAAGATGTGGCTGCCTCGCACCCTGGCACATCTGCCGTAGCTGAATAGAAAACTTTAGGGTTCAGGGTGTAGGTTTAGGCTTTCGCATAGCTCAGTAAATGCTTGAACCGAAAATTTCGGGCTTCAGGCTTTCGTGGTTTAGTGCTGTTCGTGACAGCAGCTGGCCATACCATGATGAGAAGGCTACTCCTTCTCGGGGCCAGAACTCACCAGCCAACATAGGTTACAAACAGCCGCACTGCATTCTTCCAGCCCCCGGCATCAGATTAACCGAATTTCCGAAAACTCTATTCTTATGATTTAGGCCTTACCAGCCTTACCATCACTGCTTGTGATACCTTTTCGAACCCATGCAGACCCCATAAGACCCTTGAAATAAGCTTATAAAGCCCTGAATGTTGACTGAACCCCAAACCCGAAACGGGCCCCTGTGTTAGCTTCTTTGGGGGGGCACCAAAAGGTTTGTGATTAGGGCCGGGCCAACTACAGTGCGAAGACCCCGTTGCAGGGCCTAGAGTTTAGGGTGGGCGGTTGAGTCGCAATGCCATATCCGTCACAGCCTCTCTCGCCAACCTTCATGCCCTATACAGTGCCAAGATAGAACCCATTATTGAACCCTAGAAAAGAGGGTTTTGGAGACCCTGGTAGGGGTGTGCTTTGAGATTGCTCTCCGAGGTGTGTGCCCGTTGAGCTCGCCGAAGCAAAAGCGTCCAGCGAGGACCCGATGAGTCCCTAAGGCTCCATGTACCCGTATGGTAGGTACTTAGACCTTAAAGGGTTCTCTATATGGGCACTTTAAGGCCTAAGTACCTACTACTACGGCTGATGGACAAAATCCTGCATTACCCATTATAAGGAATATACCATAATTCCCATAGTTTAGGGTACTTAAAGTAATGCAGGATTTTGTCCATCAGCCGTAGGACCTAGAGTAGGCCCTTATTCCCTTTTTTCAGGTTCAGGTTCCCTTATAAATCCCCTTTTAAACCAAAAAGGGCACCCTTTTCATTCCTAGGTTACTCTTAGGTCTAGACTATATGGGTGGTTGTCAAAGTTACGGTCCCGCTTTGGGTACCCTAAATATTAGGTGCCGTACTATATTAGGGACCCAAAAAGGAACCATAATTTTGACAACCACCCATATGAGCACATGGAGTCCAGAGGGTTTTGGGGTCGAAGGAGTTTAGGGTTCAGGGTTCCAGGGTTGCAGAGTTCAGGGGTTTGGGGAAAATGCCCTGAAGCCTCCTACCCCGAAGCCCAAATCTACACCCCCCAAAACACCATTAACCCCCATCAAACAGCCCTAAACCCTCAAAACCCTAAACCCTAACCCTTTTCTGAAGCCTTGCAACCAAAAATCCCCATGAGGCCCTAAAGAGTAGGCAGAAAAGCTCTCGTAGCCCGATCTGCGGCCGAAATTTCGGACCTCAACCCTCAACCGTCCTAAACACAAACCCCCTGAACCCTATAACCTTAAACCCCGCACCCTTGCCCCAAAACCTTTAAGGGTGGTTCCTTTAAGGGTCCTTTCTGGGTTCTTTTAAACGGGTTCTGTCAAGGGGTTCCCTTAAGGATTCCTTTAAATGGAGGGCTTTCTAGTTTCATACTGCTAGCCCTGACCTCCGACGATCGTAGCTTCGCAAACCTCAAACCACCCTAAGTGTCCTAACTAAGAACTCAAACAGAGCAGGTTTTTGCTGTGTTTTGTTGTGAGGGTTTGTGTGTTTAGGTGGGTTCAGGGGTTTTAGGGTTTTGCTTTCAGCTTTTTTGCGGGGTGCAAGCGTTCGACTAAGAGCTTGCCCCGAGGCTCAGCTTTTTCGAAGAGACGCAGACCATCAAAGTCCTAAAGGTGATGGGTTGCAGCTTTTAGCAGGGTTTAGGCTTCTACCCTAAGCCCTGAACCCTAAACCGTTCTAAGCCCTAAGGGTCCATGTACCCAAATAGTATATACTTTGGGCCCAATGTATCCATATAGGGAGTACTTTAAGGCCAATGTATCTACTATTTAGGTACATGGACCCTTAACCCTAAACCCTAAACCCTAAACAAACTAAACCCTAAGGTAGGTCCGAAACCTCGAAGGACGAAGAAGATGAGGAGGAAGAGGAGGCAGACTCGGACGTTCCGGATGCCACGGCCACAGCGATTCCTGACCAGTGCATTTAGGGGTTTAGGGTTTAGGGTCTAGGGTTTTGGGTTTAGGAATTAGGGTCCAGGTAATGCAGCGGCCGAATAACTTGCTATTGCATTCCCGTATCAAATATATTATATATATATAGTTTCAAGATAGTTACAGTATACCATACTTCAACAACCTTTTCCAACTGTGAAGGCCCTTATACTATAGTACCCAAGAGTCGTGTTCGCAATCAAAACAGTAGCTTCAGCTTTACTATCCCCTGAACACAAATACCCAAGAGACCCCTAAATCCTAAACTGCCGTATCGATTATTGTGCTTCCAGGCTTCGGCCCGTTGCGTCTCAACCTGCCTTGTCAGCTTCATGCCCTGACCCCGTTAGAACCCTACAGTAAACCCCAAAAAGTTGGAAACCGGATTAAGGCCAAATAGTGCTAGGATTCCCTATACATGACTCTTAAGGACGGACGCTAGGGGGTTTCCAACTTTCGGGCTTCTACTGTAAGTTCCTCGTACGCAAACAGTATATACTTTGGCCCTTAAAGTCCCTAAATAGAGACTACTATAAGGCCAAAGCCAGCACCCCCCAAGTACCCCTTAATAGAGCCCTTATGATCCTTAATAGTGGGTATTTAGGGTATAATAGAGGGTAGTTGGGGGGTGCTGGAGTACATACTATTTACACCACCGCCTCAGCAAATCAGAATTTTGGAATTTACGGGTTTATGTTTTCGGGTTTAGGGTTTCTACCTTTGAGGCTTATGGTCATCTCTCACCAACTATAAGCACCATACGGTGCACAGTTAAAAGTTAAGTTGAAACGCTACTAATTCTTTACAGCCCCTCACAAGCCGTTGAGACCCTTCCGAAACGTGAAGCCCCGAGGACAGCCCAGGTAATAAGACCCCGTACTCCCACAACCGTGAACCCCTACACCCCACACCCCAAAACCCTTAAACCCTAAAGCCTTAAACCCTCCACCCCAAGTCCTGAAGCCTAAACCCCTTAAACCAGCAACCCTTTGCACCCTACCAGCACCCCCCAGCTACCCTCTATTATACCCTAAGTACCCACTATTAAGGGCCATAGGACTCTATTTAAGGGCCCTTGGGGGGTCCTGGTATAGTCCTGAAGCCTATGCGTGCTCGAGGCCCAGACCTCCCCAAAGAGGCTTCCAGAAGCGTCTGTCGACGAGGAGTCGGACGAGGAGATCAAGGCGCCACGGGGTTTCGGGTTTAGGGTTTCGGGTTGAGGGTTTAGGGTTTTGTTTGTTTGTCGTCATTGTTATGACTGCGATTCTCATTGCCATCAAAGTGGTTTGTTCTTAACGGTGGGGTCGGACATGGGGAGCGGGTTAGTGTCTTGATTTCACGCTTAAGTTTAAGTGTAGAGTGTCAGTTCCCAGGTCAGAGAAAGGGTTAGAGCCCATAAAGAAAGGGTTCTGAGCAGATTTCTACATTCGACTTTTGAGTGAGTGGCTACAAGGCAGCTTTCTCAGCGGGGATCAACTTCCACGGACCACAGCGGCCCTAAAGCGCAAACCTAGAACCTGAGCCTGCTAAAACCAGACCTCCGTCATAAGACTCTTGTGAGAAGATAAAAATATGGGAGTTTCCGAAAATAGGGGACCCTAATATAGTACCCTAAATAGTAGGATCCTTATTATAAGGACCCCAAAAAAGGTACCCTAATTTTCGGAAACTCCCATATCGACATACACTTTGCACCATCCCTTAAAAAGCCCGAGCCCTGAGCCCTGACCCTGAATCTCAGTCTTGCAAAATTTTTCCCTAAACCCATAAAACCCTAAACCCTCGAAGCCCTATAGGGAATCCCAGAAAGTTGGAACATGGGTTTAGGAGGATTGGTGCTGGATTTCCCCTCTCTTTTGTATAAGGGACTTAGGATACTGATGTTCCAACTTTCTGGAGTTTACTGTAGAACCCTGAAGGAACCCTTACAGACCCTCACTAACCTTATCTTTCTTCTAGGCACCTCACATAAGCCTTAAACTGCCATAACCTACTTTTTGTTTACTGTATATAAACCCTATAAACCCCAGAAGCCTGAAAGCCTTGGAGCTCCTCAAGCCTACTACTCCCTTTAAAGGAACCCTATAGATCCCTTTAAGGGAACCCCTATGACTTTAGTAGCTGAGTGGATACACTTTACACTTTTGGGTGTAATATTACCCACTATAAAACTGAAAGTGTAGACTTTTGAAACCTTATGAACTCAGCAACTAAGCTATAGACCCTACCCTAGGACATCAAAAGCGGCATCCGGTCCCAACTGTTGAGTTGGGCCAAAGACCCGGGCATGCCGATGGATGAGTCGCTGGACAGTGAAACAGGTTTGCGGGTCGTTGGAGTTTTAAGGTTTTAGGGTTTAGGGTTTAGGGGTGTAGGGGTTTAGGGTTTTAGTGTTTAGGGGTTGGGGGGGTTTAGGGGTTTAGGGTTTAGGAACAGGTTCGGGATGTTTGGAGTTTAAGGGTTTACTCTTTTGGGGTCTTGAGCGTCTATAGAAGTTTTCATTCTAAACATGAGGGTTTCGGAACGAGTTCGATTTTTCGGAGTTCCGGCTTTCTTAGGCGGCTTGTAAAGGTTCTGGAAGCGGCCTGTAAAGATGAGGGTTAAGGGTTTAGGGTTTAGTATAGAGGTTTAGGGTTTAGGGTATAGGGGTTTAGGGTTTAGTCTTAAGGGTTTAGGGTTGAGGGTTCTTGGCTTTGGGATGCCTTCAAGGGGGTTAGGTCCTCAAGGGTACTACGGTTTAACTTTTTCAGGTTTCTCGGACCTAGGTTAGTGGCTTAGGGTTTAGGGTTTAGGGTTTAGGGTGGGGTTGGGACCTTTTGGGGCTGTGGGGCAGTAAAAGGGAGTTCGGCTTCGTTGCAAGGACGAGCGGACCTATAGTCTCCATTGTAGTTCCTTTGTAGTTCCTTTTTTTTGGTTTAACCAAATGTATAATTAGGATCCTATAAGGTAACCCCAAAAAGGAACTACAATGGAGAGTATAGGTATATCTCGTCAACCCTGACTTAAATCTTATAAGCCCCGAACGAGTCTTGTTGTCTTTGGAACCAAAAGATGCAACGCAGTGTGGCCTCGATGGATCGAAACCACTGTAACCCTAAGGGTCCATGTACCCAAATGGCGCATACCTTGGCCCCAAATGTACCCATGTGCGGACTACTTCTAGGTTCCTGGGTAGTACCCTTTTGCGCTTTTTGTTTTAAGGTCCCGTTATTAAAACTGAATATTCTGAAAAAGGGTACCCTCATTATGAAGGGGCTACTCGGGAACCTAGACTTTAACTTAGGGTACATGGACCCTTAGGGTAACTGAACTGACACTTTCGGCACTCCACCCATACTAGACCTCTGAAGCGCGAAGTCCGAAACCCTGGACCCAAAGTCACAACGCTACACCAGACCTTCGTATGGGAGTTTCCGAAAATTAGGGGTACCTTATTTGGGGGTTCCTTATTTTAATAAGGATCCTACTATTTAGGGTACTATATTGGGGTCCCCTATTTCTCGCGTATATGTGCTGTCCTGGAGGGTTTGGTTCGTGGCTCTGGACAGTGGTGAGCAGAGAACATGTAGCCAGTGCAGACAACAGTCGAAATATGGTTCATCCGTAGAATTCGAACCCCTTCTTGTTCCTCTCCTTGTTAATATTCAAATGATTAATATTACTACTATCATTGCATCCGTTATATACGTATAGTCGAGATGGTAGTATCATAACCCCCGCCAAAAAATCTTCGTCGAACTATTCAGCTCCCTACATCAACAACCGAACCCCTAAACCCAAAACCCTAAATCCTAAACCCTATAAACCCTAAACCCAGCCTAAACCCCTATAAACCCTAAACCTCTAAATCCCAAACCCTAGACCTTAAATTCTATAAACCCCACACCCTATAAACCCTCAGCCCTAAACCCTACAAAACCCAAACCCTATCAACCCTAAACCCTGAGGCAGAAGCGCTGCGTCAGACAACTTCTGGCTCAATGGCACCCCGACAAGCGCCCCGACCAGGGTTCTGGGTTCAGGGTTTAGGGTTTAGGGTTTATGGGGTTTAGGGTTCAGTTAAGGTTTAGGGTTGAGGCTTTACGGTTTGGGGTTTAGCTAAGGCTCATAAGGTTTAGGTTCTTGGGCTTTAGGTTCAGGGTTCAACTTTAGGGCGAAGGACTTGTAGCTTCCTCAGGGCATTGGGTCTGTACGACTCCTACGAGTCAGTCCCTGCCGCCAGATGATTGTATATATTTAGACCCAAAGGAGGTTCCTGCACAGGTTAGGTACTTTAGGATGATAGTATATGCCATCTGGGTATGTGGACAGCCGAGTGCAGTGTCAGTCCCCGAAGACGAACTTTGAGGAACCCCTAGACGCGCTTGAACCCGTATACGCTGAACCCTGAACATCTGCATCGGCCTTCGATTTTTGTCGGATCCCTTTATGCCCCAGGACGAGGTTGGGTTGGACCTAAGCCCTATCCTTGAGTGTGTGTGTGTGTGTGTCTTGGGGGGGGGGGGGTATCCACAAACCCTGAATTCTAAATCGAAAGTACCTGCAACTCCAGACAGTCGAGCCACAAAGCAGAAAGCCTCACTAACCGGTTTCTCAGAGTCAATTGCTAGGTGCAGCATGTTAGCTTTGGTGTGAAGAAGATTACCAAAGTATCCCCGAGTGCTGCCCCTCCGCCCCCCGGAAGAAAAGGTACGCCAGCCACTTTCCTGGCAAACTTTTGTGCCTTCTATAGCCCTCAACCGGAAACACACTAATTTCACAGCTTGCCGATGTAGAGGTCTAAGTAATTCCCAACAGCATCCCTTGATTTGATATGTTAAAAATCAAGGTCCCGAATTATAGGACTTCCTTAAGATGTCGCTATCTTTTCTTTCTCAGGAACCGGCACATTGGCCCGACGGCAACACGCATCTTCCAATTTATCCAGGAGGAGGCGACGCCTTCGGGGTGGCTAGGGTTCAAGGTTTTCGGGCCTAGGGCTTTGAAGGTTAGGGTTTAGGGTTGCCCATAAGAAGTATAAGGAATATACCATAATTTGCAGAGCCTAAGGTCAGTAAGGTAATGCAGGATTCATACTATCATCAACGGTAGGGTTCAAGTTTGTCGGGCTTAGTTATTTTAAGGCTTTGAGTGTTACATGGTGTAGTTTAGTGTTTAAGTTGTAGTACTGTAGGGGTTCAAGGTTTTCGGGTAAGTATGTAAATTTTTAGGGGTTAACAGCTTGTTTTTTTGGATTCAGGGTTCGGGGTGTAAGGTTTAGGGTTTGGGGTTTAGCAGGTAAAGCCCCAAAACCTCAAATCCAAGACCCGCACCGAAGCGCGACGTCCCAGCTGCTAACCTCTCAAACTTGAAACCTCTAAACAACCCGATAAGCGGTTAACTCTTTAAATCTTTCCGCCTACCCAGACCCCATTTTCCCTCTCCCGCATACCCGCGATTGAAGACAAGAGAAAGGGCTCTAGTTCGGATACCTGTTACGTTGGTCTGGTGTCCTGGGTAGAAGCCCAATTACCTGCGTAGTGCATTGCGGTTCCTTCAGCCTTAGAGTACACATGGCCCAGCAGCCTTCCATATAGGTTACTGGGCTTGAATTCCGCAACCATTTTTGTAGTCCTTATAGTACCGGTCTTTTGGTGAGCATTGACATCAGCCCTATACAGCTTAAACCGTAAACCCCAAAGCCTAAACCCTAAACCCTTAATCCCCTAAACCCCTAAACCCTTAAAACCTTAAACCCTAAACCCCTAAACCCCTAAACCCCTAAACCCCTTAACCCCCTAAACCTCTAACCTATAAACCCTAAACCCCTAAACCATCAAAGCCTCAAGCGTTGAAGCTGTTGGAGGTGGAGCGCATCGTTGCACAACTGGGTGCCGCCGCAGACGCCGCCGCGAGGCGGGATGGTTGGTTACCCAGAGGGTCCATATCCACTACTATTATGGAATTCGGTCCCAAAAGCCATAATGGGGATGGTCTTTCAGGACCTGATTCCATACTGGTAGTATATCTGGACCCTCTGGCTTAGAGGATGTTCGAGCCCTAAGGCTCCATGTATTCAAACAGGGAGCCTTTAAAGGTTACTACAAGGGCTCTATAGGGGTTTGGGGTTCAAGGGTCCATGTACTCATAGTAGGCACTTAGACCTTAAAGGGGTCCCTGTATAGGTACCTTAAGGCTTAAGTACCTACTATATGGGTACATGGAGTCTTAGGGTGGTTAGAGGATGTTAGAGGAAACCAGCCGGGTTCAGGGTTTTGGGTTTGAGGTTTCAGATGGTTTAGGGTTTTAGGTTTTAGTTTTGTGGTTTGTGGTTTCAAAGGGTTTAGGGTTTTAGGCTTAGGTTTCAGAGGTTTTTGGGTTTTAGGTTTAGGTTTGAGAGGGCCTAGGCTATACGGTTTACAAACAGTTTTACTCACGGGATCGGGGTAGCTAGTACATACATATAGGGATATATGTGAACATTATCAATGCTCGTCTGGTTTGCCCTAAGCTGAAAGTTGGGACCCAGCAAGAACATACGCATAAGCATTTTACAAGGATATCCCAACCTTATTGGGCTTCATTATCAGAGGGTTTATATGCGACATCCCTGTCCTCCTTTTTGCTTATGTCCTTTCCCAGGCCCTCCCAAGACCCCGCGAGAGAGGTAACCAGAGGCTGGTTCCAAAAATTTGGGTCACCAAGCCTGGTTCGCAAAAATTCGGGAACCAGATTTGTTTAGGAACCAAGTGGTCCCGGGGAGACCTTGAGCAAACTCAAAAAGACATGAATTAGACACAAAAAGATGTAACTAAGCATAGAAGTCTGATAACGCAGCATATTTACAGCTTCGAGCATGCTATACAGGCTGTATCTGATGCCAATTTAAATACATGCAACATTCATGGATCACCCATCATCGGCATTCATCATCATCATCATCATCATCATCATCATCATCATCAACGACCATCACCATCATCGCCATCATCAACACTCGTCACCACTACCACCATGATCATGATCTTCATCATCATCATCATCATCATCTGCAACCTCACGATCACGATCATGCTTGGCCAATATCACATAATCGTGTTCGTCAATTTATCCCTACGAAATGTAAGGTACTGGAGTTATAGGCGACTGCGATGCACTTCTAGTGCCGAAACAATCGAAGCTTATAAATTATAATTCCTCAAAAATTCCTCCGAAATTCCAAACACCCCAGAACTCCGAATCGAACCCTTAGCATATAGGGTGTTAGGGATTCAAGCTTTCGGATTGCGGACTCCCATAAACGGTTGAAGCTTAGCATTTCTATCTAATATGTTGTTTAGTTTATATGGGGTTTCTTGCCAAGTGGTCTTTGACCGAATCGCCTGCTGTTGTGGATGTCCTGGTTTAGGGTTTTGAGGGTTTAAGATTTCAGGTCTCTCACCAACACATAATAGGTAAATACCAAGATCTTATCTCATGGCTCAGGGGCATCAGGGCTTTGTATGGGGTCGCCTACAACATGAGGGTTGGATTTTGGGGGATTTCTATTCGCATTTCCAAGCGTTGGGGATTCAGTGAATTAGCTAGATACCGGATCGCTGTTTTGGGGCGGTAGGGCTTTGTATGGGCTCGCCACTACAACATGTACATTCAAGGTTGTTTAAGGGTTTAGGGGATTGAGATTTCCAAGTGCTTGGGACTGAATTGAGCGAGTCGCTGTTATGAACTTACCGGTTTAAGGGTCTGGGGCTGTACAGTTTCAGGTCGGATAGGTGATTCAACTGTTCGGGCTTGGTGAGTCTATTCCTCAAGACATAGACATCCTGAAGTAGCTCGAGTCTCAGGGTTTACGGGCTTAGGGCTTGAGGGGCTTTAAAATTTAGGCGTATTTATTGGGAAGTCGATCGGCCGGTGATTTCCTCCGAGTGTGCGAGCTCGCGTTGCTGCTTAGCAGATCTGCACAGGCATATACGCACAATGTAGAGCGAGAATACAAAAGAGTCATCCACCAGAGCCAATATGATCATATGATCTTGCAAAGCACTTGGACCACGGAGCAAAAACCTGCAGGAAGGTTGGAGGATTAGGGGTCCTATATCTGGAGCACAACGCAATTATCTAGATATATAGCTAGCTGTATACGGCTCAAACGACAGAGATGAAGTGTAATGCTGTGTCAGCAATGCAGCTTCGAGATGCTGTCCTGGCAATGCGGAGCAGATCTACGTGAGATGTCGTCGTCGCAAATTTCGTTCGACACCAGCAGGGTCATCGGAGAGAATCCTGAGGTGTGTATGCAAGGCCTAGGGCTTTAGAAATATAATGTCAAGGATTGTGCTTCTTGGGTGGAGCATGATATAATAATTGATCATGCGATTTCAGAACCTCCCACCTCAAGAGGTACCCCTTGAGCATGGCACACTCAAAGACCCGTGACGTCGCCGCCACTGCCTTCAACGCAAGAGGCTTGAGGAGACCGAGAAAGTCTTCCTCGGCGTAGTTTTGATAAAACCTGGGATTGTATCGCTCCATCAAGGCACCCAGCAGCAGCTCATCCAGAGCGTGTAGTTTGGGCCGCAAGAGAAAGCGCAACTGCGATCGGCCAGCGAAGATCTTTGCTGCCTCTCTGTAGAGACGAAGGCATAGCTGACCTGCAAGGGGGGAAGACAATCCACGCTGCAATATCATAAACACTCTTTGAACGACTGGTGGGCCCGAAACCTCTGCTGTAAAGCTGCTCACTCTGGTTGGCACTTAAGTAGCGGCCCGCAGTTTCCAGATCATTCTGCACTTCGCTCATGAGGAACCTTTTCATGATCAAATTCATGAAACCCCGAATCGACTTCGAACGGAGGGGGTGAGATCCATACTAAAATTATAGCTGCCGTATAACGCAGCCAAGTCTCACACAGGTCGTGATGATATCACTCAAGTCGCAGCGAGATTGGAATGCATCATCCGACTCTCCATTCCTGCGCTGGCAGATCTTCTGCTGAGTGCGCGAGTCGCAGAGCATGGCCTGATCATGGACCCAGACCAAGATCTAGATCTTATATTTTTTAAAGGCTGCTCCAATTAGGGCATGAGGCTGGAAATATTGAGCTGATCAGCCAAGGATCAGCAGACCATGCCAGCACGATGCGGCAATTGAATGCCTTGTAGCCCAGCCACGGGTAGTCCACCTCGCTGACATGCAGGCGTTTCGAGGTGAAGCATCGCCCGCTGCAGGACAGCTTGCTCCTGGACAGCCAGGATTTGAAATTCATAAAGCCGTGTCTCAGCTGCTCGTCCAAGCCCAGTGCGGCATCGGAGAAGACGTGGTGCTCGGCCATCCAGAGTAAGGATTCTGCGCAAAGGGTTTGAAAAACTCCTAATGCCAAAACATGCATCGCACAGAAGCGGATGATTCCTGGATGGAACCCCGGAGTCAGCAGCAAAGGGCAAGGCGACGCTGGCATCGCAACCGTCACAAACTCTTCGAAGCTGCGACGGCCGAAGTCCGACCCAAACAACACAAAGCATTTCCCCCACTTCGATGTCCTCGATGCCCGGCACATATGACAGACCTGCTTGGCATTCCAGTGTGTGCGCATTTGCCACAGGTGCATGTGCCACTCCCAGTCTCCTTTGAATTCTGCCACAGCGTATTTCCGACACAAATTTAGCTTCAATCCCTGGTGAAGCTTCGGGATCTGCAAGCAGGGATCCAGCGGGTTCGCTTGTGGCCGACGCCCATAAAATGCTGCTTGCAGGGACCAACAGGTACGGTGGAGGATCGGTCGCATGGTCACCTCACTAGTTGTACATGTGGGATACACTATGCTATACCCAAGACTTCCCATTTAGATTTCAAGATCCGAGATGCAGCACCAGCATTTCGGTAAGAATTCACGACAAAGAACATGTTCGTCTTGCGCCAGGGTTGTCCTGGAACAGGGGCACAAAAAAAAAAGGGTTATTGGGTTTAGGGTTTGACTTCCCCTTACAAGCAAAGGCCCAGAAATATAATTATTATCTACTTGTCAACGTAACACCTGACATGGGGCTCCTTTTTGTTCGAAAGAGCGGAAAGCCCAGCAGCAACGCAGTGAATTTGTCGCCTTCTTTCGTGAACTGTGCGGAATCGCCATATACCTAGCAGCGCTGGTGGAGCGTAGCTCTAGCAATAAAGGGGCCTTAATAATGGGAACCCCAAACAGGGAACCCCAAGAATATAGTGGGTGTATAATACGAATAGAAGGACCCAGATAGGTATATACCTATATATATATATTATATTCCTACTATATTCTTGGGGTTCCCTGTTTGGGGTTCCCATTAAGGCCCTTTAAGCAATATGTACTCCTACAACGTAGATCGAAGCCAGAAAGTTGGAACATCACTACCCTCTATAAGGTAAAGTATATTATAATAAGGGATCATAGCACTAATCCTCCTACAGTCATGTTCCAACTTTCTGGCTTCTACTTATATATATAGCTAATTAGATTGAATCGACGTCATGGCACAGAAATCGGCACATGCTCGCTGGAAGCCGGGTGCTTGCATGCCCAGGTGGCACCAAGATTTCGAAAGTGCTCCCAGAAGCACCTTGCAATAGGGCCTAGGCCACCTCGACATACCTCGATCCTGCTTTCTAGCTCTAGATGTATACATGACCCAAATATTTTACAAAATGATCATGATCTCTGATGTCCGGATCCAGTCACCTGATATCATCGTCCCGAATGACAACCTTTTCGTTGACCCACAACCACTCCAGAAGCTCGTGTGGGTCTATCATAGGTAAATTTGCATCCATGAGTACACCAGCTTCTGCAGACTTGTTGTCCAGCACTTGTGTTGGAACGTAACTGAGTGCCTGGGGTGGGAAGGTATTATTTCTATCAGGGTTGAATTCTCAATTATCTAAAGCCCTACCCCCAAAACCCTAAACCCATAAACCCAACCCGGTAGGTTTAAAGATCTGCTAAGCCGCGAGGGGCAGCGACACAAATCTAAATAGATCCCTGCTGGCGTTCTTCGAGTCCTTTCGTCTCATGGAGGCCATCTTTTGTGTGGCACGGTGCATATTCTTCTGGCCTGCTTCCTGTCGTCGTTAATTAGGGATTGTTTGGGATGGTGCTTTCGACCGGGGTCTCTAGCAGTAGAGTTATTTAGGGCTTCATTTCAAATATTAATGTTTCGACAGGATAATAGTAACAATCAGGGCCTAGGGGTCATAAGAGCTCCTTTGGATAAGTCGGCAGGATTGGGATTGTACTTGGAGGTTCATCGGTATACCCGTCTAAATAATATGTAGCTTATATTCTAGCTATAGGGGACTTCAAACTCCAATTATATAACACATATAACTATACCTCTGAACCTCCAAGTACGATACAGGGTTAATTAGGCTTCATGATTTTTAAGGATATCCAGACTGAACTTCAAACAACGACTCAAAGTCCCCATCAGATGTCCTTTGCAGCAGCTTCGGCAGCCTTAACAGCAGACCACGCAGAATCGTGTCCTTCACCGACTTGTCTCAGCCTGGCAATTTATTATGTTGTAAGATAATAACGTATATTCGTCGGTATTTGTGAACCACGGGGCCTGAACATATAATCCAATTGCAAGCCCAGACACATGTGAGAAGCGAACGGCATTCGGTTGTCCAGCCCGCGGTCTTTGCCTGCAGCATCGATGGCATGTAGATAGACGTGTGTAGGTACTGGACACACTGCATCAACACAACACATAAAAACCCCACAAAAAGCCTCCGGAGCCGTGCAATGAGTACGTATAATCAAATTCAATTTAAAGCTGCAGGCCTGCTGGAGATCTGGAGTTTGCGCGCTGGAGGCCTGTTGGATTTCGGATTTATAATATTTCAATATACGGTTTGGCTCATGGCCTCTTGGGGACCGTGACCTCGAAGGGCTAGAGGCAGCTTCACGTGGGCCAGAGCGAGATCGTGATCTCGCTTTTTTTTGGATCTAGCTCTAGAGCTGAATCTAGAGGCAGGCACTGGTCGGGGAGGTCGTGGTTTGGCCGAACGCCGTCCACAGGTCGATGAGGTGCGGGTCTCCGAACCTCGGGGCAGTACATCATGCGATCATGCATCCTCGTACGATCTTGAGAAAAAAAAATTATAGCCCTATAATTAATCCAAAACCCCCGAACCTTAAAACCCTTAAACCGTAAACCTGAATGCAATATACACCACTACACCCTAAACCCCTGAACCATAAACCCGTAACCCTTTCTATCCGAACCTCGGGGCAGTACATCCTGCATCCTCGCACCCGTATGATCTTGAAAAAATAATAAATCAATAAATTTCTATAGCCCCCTTAAAACCTAAACCCCCGAACCCTAAAAAGCCTTAAACTGTAAACCTGAACCCCCCGCACTAAACCCCTAGATCCCTGAACTAAATATATAATTGACAAATCTGCAACCCCTAAACCCCAAAGCCCCTTAACTCTAAACCCCTGGACAGTACGATTATATATGATTCAAATACCCCTAAACCCAAAACCCTAAAGTACTATTATTGCAACAGCCTGGGTGAGCACGCGATTTCTTAGATGATGAAGCAGCATGATCACCTGCGTGGGGCAATTCGAGGAGATCTGGCATAGTATTTATTTAGGGGAATAGACTCTGAATAGACTATTTACTCGGGGTTTTGCTGTTTGGGGTTGAGACTCGGGTTCCTGCTCCAGGCCCTATCGAGTGGGACCACTTTCGCGAGGCAGCGCTGCTTCGATCCATCTTTTGGTTGTTCCGGGTCCTAAAGGTGCATCCAGGCTAGGCATGCGAGAAAGTCGTTGATAGTTAGCGGCTTTAGTGTGTCCACTACAGCTATAGGACCACAGGAACATACATCTCCCTCGGGGTCTCCCGATGCTTCACAAAATTTGGGTGGCTGTCAGGTTCTCCCGACATTGACAGAGTAATTTAAACCGATGCCTCCCAGCACACTGCAGTGCATGGCAGTGCACTTGCATCTCACTTCATACCCAGCCTTTTTTAGGCTTTGGCCTTGGCCTTCGATTTGCCTTTAGCTGTAGCCTTAGCAGTTGCCTTTGGGGCCGCTTTGCGGATAGCAGACCTGATCGGCTCAGCAAACTTCTTGAACTCCAGGAGGGCTTTCAACAAGACCTCGTCACGATTTCTTAGCGGGTCCTAGATCTAGAAGTACATATATCATCTGTTGCAACTAGTAGTTGTACAAAATCTGCACCTGCAACTTTAGCAAAGAAACCTCCGTAGGACCTTGAATGGCATCTTCATCCTTCTTCTGACCCAACACCACGGCCACAGCTGCTTTGGCATTTCGCAGGTCGTGGAGGGCCGGCCGAAGATCCTCCATCATGGCTTCCATCATCTTGGCGCCCCTCAGCAGGATCTGGAGCTATATATCTAGGGGAATCGATTGGAACATTTAAGCACTCTTTCTGGGATTCGGGTCGACCATACATGCTTTGGGCTTAGCTCAGGATCATGGCATGATCAGGATGATGACATGATGATGACTACATCCGGGGGCTCCAATGTAGTTTTTTGCCTAGTAGCACTCCAGAGCTCAGCAGGCCTTTCTCGAAGCCTTCCTGCTCCGTCAATTCCATGTTGGCTTTGTTGTTGGCCTGCAAGGGCGAAAAATTGCAACCCATAATTGCGCTATAGGTATGAGGGGGCCCGGGGTTGATGATATGGATCTAATAAGTCGGCCTGGTTAGCTTGCTGCTTCCACGTTTTCTCCTTCTTGATCTTCTTCTCTTTGGGCTTTGGTGGATTCGGGCCGGACCCTGCCGGCACATTCTGATCGTCGAGAAGTTTCTCCCTTAGCTGATAGGCTCATAGGGATGCCGGGGTTAAGGGTTAAGGGTTTAGGGTCTAGGGGTCTAGGGGTGTAGGGGTTTAGGGGTTTAGGGGTTTAGGGTTTAATAGGGGTATTAATAATAAGCTGGGATCGCCTAGAGATTTACAGACGCAGCTCTTAAATGCAGGTAGTTGACGTAGCTTCAAACATGTCATCTTCCTCGACATCGGCTGTGCACTCGAACTCGGCTGACGTCTCGAACTTCTTGCGCTTGTAGTCAGCACTTCGGGCATAGTTCTTGTAGCGATACATATCCTGAGTGAGCTAGCACTCAGAAGAATATATGGGCTATAGGGTATACTAGTAGGGTAGCATTAAACGTACACACGCATATTCACATTCCACGTGACTTGTCGATCCGGGAAATCAGGATGCCTCAGATGCGCTATTGCAGCTTCGCTTTGCAGGCTTCAGGTTGAGGGTTCGAAGGAATAAACATTATTCGATCCAATTGGCTTGCGAATGAATTTCCCGGTAATGAGCGGGTCCTGCTGCTGATGCCTGGAAACCAAATCATCTGCCAGCTCCTGCCCGAGTTCCTGAACCATGTACTTGTAGGACCACCATTCGAAGGTATCCTCACTCTCCTGCTCGTTCGTCGTCCTGTTTAGGGATGCTATAAATAGGCGGAGAGCAGAGTACGAGATATATTGCAATATCAACACATACCCCTGGCCTCATCCTCATCACCATGGTTGAGTTAGACCACACCGACTTGCACCCCAAATAATGGAGGTACAGCTGGTGCATTCGATGATGATCTAGGCTGGGCGGTTGTAGCAGTGGGACTAAGGTTTTCCAGGGTTTCAGCTTGGGTTATTAGCTGGGCTTAAGTTTTTAAGGGTTTGGGGTTGGTGGCTTTATGTAGCGACTTACTTGTACCAGGCCACATTATTGGAGTGGAACACATTGGACTTGATAGTAGGGTTAAGCGATGGACGTAGGGGCATTCGATGATGATCTAGGCTGGGCGGTTGTAGCAGTGGGACTAAGGTTTTCCAGGGTTTCAGCTTGGCAGGTTATTAGCTGGGCTTAAGTTTTTAAGGGGTTGGGGTTGGTGGCTTTATGTAGCGATTTACTTGTACCAGGCCACAATATTATTGGAGTGGAACACATTGGGCTTGATTATATAGGGTTAAGCGATGGACGTAGGGGCATTCGATGATGATCTAGGCTGGGCGTTTGTAGCAGTGGGACTAAGGTTTTCCAGGGTTTCAGCTCGGGTTATTAGCTGGGCTTAAGTTTTTAAGGGTTTGGGGTTGGTGGCTTTATGTAGCGATTTAGTTGTACCAGGCTACATTATTTATGGAGTGGAATATAATTTTGCTTGATAATAGGCTTAAGCGACTGACGTAGGGTTCCTGTTTTTGTGGGTACTTCAAGGCATTATATTGCTAGCTATCCTTAAGCCTTGAAATGTTAAGCTCTGAAACCTGACTTTTCTCTTTAAATATCACAGATCCTAGACATGTACTGTATAAACCCAAATGCGTTCGTGTGGCTTCCCTCGGCTTCCAATCGCTTCTCCATGACCTCTGGCTCCACGTCACCACCTGGGATAGCAGTCGCTTTGAACTTTGAGGGTTTCAGGGTTTCTAGCTTCAGGGTTTGGGGTTCCGGGTTTCAGGGTTTCAGGGTTTCGAGTTTCAGGGTTTTGGGTCTCGGGGTTTATTAGGGTCGTATTATATATAAATATAATCGAGGTGCGTCGGATGCTGCGATAGAATCTCATGTATAGCGCGTGCGGCTTTAATAGCTGTCCCTTTTTGTCACACCTCCACTCGTCTCCCGGCCCTCCCATGCGTGGCTCCTCCTTGACCGTGGTGCCCACCTGCTGCTTCGTCGGCTGTGTGGCTTGGTCCTGCTCTGGATCTGGATTCCCTGTCTCCTTGTTCGTCGCCTGTGTGGCGGAGCACTGCTCTGGAACCGGATTCCCTGTCTCCATGTTCGTCGGCTGCTGCTGCTCCTGCTGCTTCCTGGGCTGTGTGGCGGGGTCCTGCTTGGAATCCGGATTCCCTGTCTCCATGGGAGTCGGCTGCTGCTCCTGCTGCTTCGTCGGCTGTGTGGCGGAGTCCTGCTTGGAATCCGGATTCCCTGTCTCCATGTTCGTCGGCTGCTGCTGCTCCTGCTGCTTCGTCGGCTGTGTGGCGGGGTCCTGCTTTGGATCTGGATTCCCTGTCTCCATGTTCGTCGGCTGCTGCTGCTCCTGCTGCTTCGTTGGCCGTGTCTTGGGGTCCTTCACCGGTGCAGCTCCTCGTACCTGATCATCAACTGAGGTCGCCTGTCGACGCAACATCGCCTCGATCCTCTCTGCCTCAGTTTCGCCAGGACTGGCAGCTTGAAGCCACGGCACCAAGTCTGTCGACTGTCCTCGCGTAAGCTCCGATTTCCAGTCCTCTTGCTTCCATGACATCTCGGACTCACGGGACCACGACCGATGAGGCCAGCTGGAGTTCCAGCTATCCCAGTGATCCCACTTACTCCAGTCGGACCACGTTTGAGAGCTCCAGCACTCCCTCGCCCACTCTTCTTTCTTCTCGTACCAGAATGCAGGCTCATGATCCTTGCCGCCGGTGGCCTGCAACTCTGGGCAGCTCGGGCTATCTGGCACATCTTTCTGGGTCGCCTCTTCCATGTCGTCCATCATCTTCTCCAAAGTCACCTCCAGCTCATCTCGATCTCGTCCCGGAGATTGCTGGCTCTCCAGCTGGGTGTCACCTGCCAGGTACGTATTTGTAGCAGTACACCAGTACAGTAGCAGTAGTAGTAATACTGCTGCTACTGCTACGGCTACTGCTACTGCTACTACATGATACATACTACTAGCACAAGAAGTACTAGCAGTATAACTAGTACTTTTCTAGTAGTAGCACTAGTAGCAGTACTAGTAGTAGTAGTAGTAGCAGCAGGAGTAGTAGTAGTAGTAGTTGTTGTTGTTGTTGCATTATGTTGTTGTTGTTGTACTACTACTACTACTACTACTACTACTACTACTACTACTACTACTACTACTACTACTGCTACTACTACTACTACTACGACTGCTACTACTACTACTACTAGTACTACTACTGCTACTACTACTACTACTGCTACTACTACTGCTACTGCTAGCGCTACTACTACCACTACTAACACGACTACCACGGGTACTACTACTACTAGTACTAGTACTAGTACTAGTACTAGTACTAGTACTAGTACTAGTACTAGTACTAGTAGTACTAGTACTAGTACTAGTACTAGTACTAGTACTAGTACTAGTACTAGTACTAGTACTAGTAGTACTAGTACTAGTACTAGTACTAGTACTAGTACTAGTACTAGTACTAGTACTAGTACTAGTACTACTACTACTACTACTACTACTAGTACTAGTACTAGTACTAGTACTACTACTACTACTACTACTACTACTACTGCTACTATTACTACTACTACTACTACCACGACAACTACTGCTACGTACTAGTAGACTACTACTACTACTACTACTAGGCCTGCTAACATATACTACTACGACTGCTACTACTACTACTACGACGTACTAGTACTAGTACTAGTACTAGACTAGTACTAGTACTGGTACTGGTGCTGGTACTAGTACTAGTACTAGTACTAGTACCAGTACCAGTACCAGTACTATATATAAAAAAACATACGATAATATTATATACATGCTACCACGTCGACGACTGTAGCAGGCTTCGGGTTTATAAGGTTTTGGGGTGTGGGATTTCTAACTACGTGTATACATTAGCCCTGGCCTGCCGAGACTTTGGCGGGGCTGGCGAAAAGCTGCTGCTTCGTCGGGGTCTCGGGCACTGCAGCCGATTCTGTATTCTTGCTGGCTTCGACTGTCGTCTTCAGCGGGGTCTCCAGAACAGTCTTCAGCGGGGTCTCCATAAGAGTATCCGGCCTTAGACCTGTATTTTATTATTAATAATTTTATTAAATATATATTTATATATTATGAACACTTATTAGCTTGCTATGTGCCTTAATAATATAAGCTGAAACCACAAGCCCCAAATTCCCTAATTATCCTGGGTTTTTGGATCGCAGGGGTTCTGGGCTTCGGGTTCGAGGCTTCAGATTTCTGGCATCTTTCGGCCTATCCGAGAGCACCTGCGCGTCTGGGGTTCGGGGCTAGAGCTTTGGGGTTTACGGTTCGAGGTTTATATACGTATACGGTTTTAATTAGGGCCTCAGATATATAGTTTAGGTCAAGATCTGGAATACCCAAGACCCGAATGCGAGCCCTAAACCGAAGAGTGCTAGGAGGCCCCGGGTACCTTGAGATTGTAGCGGTACATTTATAGTACGGAACGATAGGCCTGCACAAACACACCCCTCCCTACGACTCGGTGCAGGCGTGTATCTTGGAAGATGCGTTCTGGGTGGCCTCCTCGGTCTTAACCTCATCAATCCTGAGCTTCTTGATGTCGGGGCTCCGGATCGGTGTCCTGGGATGGTATTAATTTCCATTCATGCTACATTTTTGGGAGGCATCTACCAAATATTAAGTGCCACTAAGCATCGACTTGGCAGTAGCAGGAGTGGCAGGTACTGACATCTTCTCATCAGGGGTGTCTGGGACTGCATCCGTTTGCTTTGAGGGCTTCGAAGGGGTCTTGACCGGCGGTTTCGGGGGCTTCTGCTTGGCTTTGGCAATCAGAGCTGCAGCAGCAGCCAAATCCGGGGCCACGAAGTTTCCTCGCTTGCCCATCCTGCACCAGATTTAGGGGGTAATGGGCCCTAAAGAAGCCCGGAAACCGAATTTCACGAAACCGCCCCTGATTCACGGTTCCCGGCCCTTTTTTCACGGTTCCCGGCCCTTCTTTCACGGTTCCCGGCCGTATTTCACGGACCCCTTTTCTAGCCCTCTAGGAGAACCTACATTTATATGAACCTAGCTACCCGCATCGTGAGGCAACGCGTGTCTGAACGCAAGTTTACGCATCCTTTATAATTAATGACTGCCCGCATGACGTGGCGCAATCTAGCGAATGCTCTCAAGATCAATGCTGTCACGGGTTTCACCATCGGGTTTTAAAGATGCAACTAGATACCATGAGACATTTCTCTAGGGCCCCTAGATCATGACAACGGATAATGTCGATTCCCGAGGTGGTGTGCTTTCCAATGCCAAGATAGGCACAGCATGGAGTGCTGAAATGTTCGGAGCTTCGATGGGTATAGCAATATCAGTTATTAAGAATATAATATAAGTGTATATATATATATATGTATGTATATCCCGGGTATGTGTATATATTATGTATAATAATATAATATAATATATTAAAATGCTAGCTATATATATATATATATATACATATATATACATATATATACCCGGTAAAGTATATATTATGATTATACATATATAGTTGTATATCTTTAATTTGGGGTGTTGGGTATTATTAGTGGCTATATGACACCATAAGACCAAGACATCGCTAGACATCGCGCTCGAGTTTTGCCCGATTGTTAACATTGCAGCTATAGTGGGGAATCGTCGGGGTGACGCATTCGAATTTAGTCCGATCCCGAAATTTAATGTATTATAGGGGTTGTCCCAATCCGCTGGCATTTAAGACTTATTGGGAATATGACCATGCATATATATATATATATAGCTATATAGGGATGTTAGAGTACAAGGTTGGGGCTTCGGGGGGCCGTTTTCGAGATTTCATTAATGACAGATTGTGTCGCCACATGTAACAACGCAGCTTGAGCATGCCAGACTTGCACGAAGGGATGATCTGGGATTTTAGCGCTCCATCCCATATGCCAGTTGACGTCATTTGTCGCATGATAAGATTATGAGAGCCGTGTGCAGGTCAATGTTGATCATGGAAGTGCTGGTATAGTATCGGTCATTGCATAGAGGGCATTATGACATCGTAGGACGTCACTCGAGGCCTCACAACACCCCCACACCTTGAATGTATTGTTCCATCGTCCGAGATACCAGTCCATGGAGCTGTGCTATGAGCCGTAAACAACCCCCAGGTGGTCATGGTATTGCACAAGGCTTATATAGCTAAAGGTCGAAACACGAAGCCCGAAGGCTTTTTTGCATCCATCCCCTTATTATAGTTGTCAAACCGAATCCCAGCTCGGAATGAACGAATCCCGAATACATCCAAGAACGGAAGGCACTTTACCGACCCCGGCTGGATGCCTCGGCCTCTGGCTCTTTTGGTAGTGGTTTTAGGGGACAGGTTTTCGGGGGCGCTGATCAGATATTTATCCTGGATGACCATGATGATAGGAACCATGTGGATTGTTTACCTCATCAACCCCCTTTGCAAGTTTCAGGGCATAGCCATATTGGCTTCAAAATCTAAATTGACTTGGCTTGAAACCTCGAGGCCAGGATCTCACTGGGTACATATATGGGTCTTGGAGTCAATTATTATTCGTTCGCGCTTCCACCACATCAGAATCGACTCCTGATCTCACATGTTCTTATAAATTATGTATTTATTATATAATTATATAATAATACATAAAGAACATGTGAGATCAGGAGTCGATTCTGATGTGGAATATATCAAGACCTTAGGTTTTGGGGTTTTGGGGCTTAGGGGTTGGGGGTTTAGGAGCTTAGGGGTTTAGGGGTTTAGAGGTTTATGGGCTTATTAGGGCATTTATTATATAATTATACAATACATAAAGAACCTGTGAGATCAGGAGTCGATTCTGATGTGGAATATATCGAGACCTTAGGTTTTGGGGTTTTGGGGCTTAGGGGTTGGGGGTTTAGGACCTTAGGGGTTTAGGGGTTTAGAGGTTTATGGGCTTAGGGCTTCAGGGGCTTCCGGGTTCAGGCGTTAGGGTTTTTTGAGTTTTGTGTTTAGGGTTTAGGGTTTAGGGTTTAGGAGGGGGCAGGCCGGGGCAGGAAAGGGTTCGGGGTAGACTCTTGTAAAATTTAAATCTGTTCTGCACAAGACTCACTAAGCCTCTTTCCTCCGAGAGGCTTTAAGTTTACCTGAACCTTAGACCCTCCTCCAACTTTTCTCGAAGCAATACAAGCCTGCAATTCAAGAACCCTGCTTATCATCCTGAGCACCTAAAACCTCCCTATAAAGTACCTATATATATATATATATCTATATATATTTTTTTCATCTAATAAAGGAACCGTATATACTATAGTAACCCTTAGTACTCAAGCCGGCCTCCAAAAGGTCTGCTGCCAGGGGCTCTCGGCAAAGTCGTTGCCAGGCGGGAAAACAAATCATAATCTTGAGCAATCATGTTATATCAGCATTAGTCAGCGCTAGTTGTTGAGAGGGTTCTCGAAGACATGACTCATGCACGGGAGCAGCTTTCGACACCGAGCTGTGAAATCAAGTTAATTGCCTAGCCACCTTGTGTGCAACAGTGGAGGTCGAGATAGCTAGAGATGTAACTGCATGGATCAGAGTATTTGAATGACATCGGCCACGTGAGACAGGCCTCCAACCACACAACGATGGATGTCGCAGGCTCGGACCCTCTTTCCCGGGATGTACTGATCTAACACAGGCTGATAGTTTTAGGGGTTTCGGTGAGCAGATAGTTTTAGGGGTATAGGGTTTAAGGCCAGGAAAGAAAAGAAGTTGCACGAATTACACAAGACGTCACTGATGGGGTCTGTATACCGTGTTTGCATGCAGCTGTACGGCCCTCGACGATACAGATCTACGCTCTCAAGAATTAATTGTAAGAGCACCACTATAGGATATGATGGGGGCGTGTAAGTTTCGGGTCTGCAAACCTTATATTTAAGAGCTCTAGACCTCGAAGATCGATTTATTGCTAAATTCCGGGTTTCAGCCCACAGCCACGGTACTCATACCTCATCGAAAGAAGCACTGGGTAACACAGACACGGTCAGCAGTCAGTGGCAGCTTCCAATACTTCATCGTCCATTTCCCAGATCTCTGTGCTTCTTCCAAAAATCGCACAACTGGCTCCTCGTATCATGGTTTCAGATGTAAAGGAACTCCTAGATTTCATCCCGAATGTATTTTGCGACCGAAGCACAAGCAAAGCATCCTGCCAAAGCATCTTTTCGTCCTGCCCGAATGTAGAAGATGCGCTGTGCAGGGGGTTCGTTGAGGGTCTTAGTGGTTCTATTGGTCTATCGTATACGGTTGACAATATATTGGATCGTTTTGAATCTGGTTTGCAATTAATTGTACTCTTATTGAAACAGGCCACATGATTGCAAATATATAGGTTGGGTCCTTTAAAATTAAATTTGGGGACAGCATGCATATGGGCATGATGTGCATTCAACAGGAGAGTTTAAATCCACTATATGCTAATATATCTATATAGCATAAACCCACAACCCAACCACAAGCCCTGAACCACATCAAAACTTAAGACAACCTGCAGGACTTTCGGCGACCCTCTGGTAGTTTTAACCCCTGCACTGCTACATGCAGCCCGTTATAATTATATAGACGACCCTACCTTAGTACTGCCACGTGGGGGTTAACCCGTGTAACCAGACATCATATAATTAAACAAGGATCCAATAAACTCTAAAGCCCGGACAGCCTCGCTACCAACCACCCTCGAGCTGGACTAAAATTGAAATCGATATCGAGAGCCCATATATAACTATATGTACCATGTGGCTCATCATTGTAACCAGGACCACTACGCCTATCCTGTTTAAGACAAGCGAGGACTGGAGTATTTAAACCCTTTATTATATTAAAGCCCCATACACCCGAAACACCGACACCCGACACCCTAATCCGCTGAACCCTCAACCACGATCCCTAAACCCGAAACCCGCAAACCCTAAACTCTTATAATATAACCTGTCGACGATAGAAACTCGGCAAGCAACTCTATTGAAACTGCTGGCGACGGGCCCGCACAATCTGCCTTTGGAGCGACGGCACACCAGATCGGCATGTGCATGCTGACGCGGAGATGCGATCTTGTCGGAAGAGTCGAATGCATGAGGACGACGTGTACATCAGCACTGCATGCGATGCTTGACGCCATGGGTCCCACGTAGCAGAACGTTAGAATACAGTGTAGGAGTACTACGGATGAACATATAAGTACGTAGCTACATAGCACATCGCGATCTTGCACAATGCAAACTTGCATGATAGTCGTCGTCATTATTTGCATCATCAGATGGCGGATCACGTGAGCATGTAGATGAAGCGTGCATGGAAAGCCAGGTTTACAGTTTGTTGGCCGTGGCCGTGCGATTCATCACACCCCCTGAGGTAGCTTACGTATACTTGGATTTTAACGCTTATATTTATAATTAATTATAAACCGAAACCCAAAAGCCCAGAACCGTTAAGGTTCCCTGAAGCGTTAGGGGTTTGGGGATTAGGGCCGGGGCTCAGGAAGTAATGCGATGCCAACTAGTAATAGGCCTCACACACTCAAAGCCTACACCCCTGAACCCTTAACTCTGAACCCGCCGACATCGTCGCACACACCCTTAAGTAGGGAAACCCTACACCCCAAAGTCCTAGTACAGCTCCGCCAAGTTGAATCCCTGCTCCCTTCACTCGACACCCTGATAATTAATTATATATAACTACGATTTATAACACCCCTATATGCTATAAGCCCCTAAAGCCCAAAGCCTGTAAACCCGTAAACATTGGAGCCCGTCTAGAGCGGGCCTCTGTCAGCTCCGGAATGGGCTCGGTCGCCACCAGGTCGGTGTTGGAGCTCGGGCTTTCGGCGCTCTCCTCGGAGATGTGGTTTGTGGGTTTTTAGGGTTTGGGGTCTCGGCCTTGCATTGGGCTCTCTGTGTAGACTTTAGGGTTTAGGGTTTAGGGTAGAAGACGTTCATGGTTCTGTCTTGGGGTATTGATGGCAGTAGGGTCTGGATTTTAGGGTTTAGATCGAATTAAATATTCTGGTATATTATAATTAATTATACGGAGCACGTACAGGTTGTTTATAAGTAATATATTATATTTATAAAAAATATATATTAATATATATAATATTATATATATATATAGAAAAAATGCAACCTGTACGTGCTCCGTATAATATTATATTATAAGGCTGATTCAACGAGATAGCGGGGTCAGCTAGCAAGCTTCAAATTTATAAGGGCTTTATTATAATAGGAATGGGCATTTCGACTCTATGTGCGGTGCTCTCATCGGGTTTGGATTTGGGTTTTAGGGTGTCACGCCTCAGCCGGTCTGGGGTATAATATTATGATTAGGCATGGGGGTACACTTCAATATTTGCCAGCTAGCATCCGGATTCATCAGAAGCTTGCCATGTGAAACAGCAACATAGCGACAAAAATTGTATGGATAAGCTTGGGTGGCGTTGAGCTTGGACCCGCCAGTCCTGGGCTAGAAGTATCTAGAGTGCACACACATTCGAAATTCGATTGAACTGGACATCTTAGATTATAGCTGGGCTGCGTGGTCTTTTTGCCGGTGCGTTTGCACACACCCTTCTTGCACACACCCTCGGATGTCCATTGGTGCCTGCTGCGATCACCTCTTCGAACCCGGGATGCCAAGGATAGCCCACTGATCCAAGGCCTTAGGTGGTAACAGCACTAGCGCTAGTTTTAAATTAAATATGTTCCTTATAAACGTACATGTCTCATTCGCAGGCATGTGGCACTGTAGCCACAAGCACAGTTCGTTTCATCGACTTCGCACCGAGTAGACCCATCCAGCTGACAGGTACATTTAAATTTAGGATGCACACACATGTACATGCACCGGCAGCTGCCCAGACACGCACAGTACATGTACAGATTGAGGCGAGGAGCAATCGGACAGCTGCGGGCTGGGCCAACCCGAGGCGGGTCATGCTGTTCATCAAGTGTTCCATGACCGGCAGATACACCATGACGGAGGATGAAGGCTGTTCCAGCAGAAAGTGTACTCCCCTGGCTACTCCCAAGAGCAAACCCAGGACTGTCCTCGTAGCCACACAGTTTCCCCGAATGCATGTTTCGGATGAAAGGTCTCCTCGAGGGTTCCACTTCGATTTCTTGGTTTTCGAAGAACACATAAATACATGAGGTCCACATGGAGGCCCCGCTGAAATCAGCCCGCCACGACGCATCCTCAAGATGGTGTGGAGCATAAAGAAAAAACCCATCCTGATGCAGGGCTCGAACTCACAGTTGACCCTCGGGAAATTGCAGGCCCCACCAAATTAAAGCAGGCTAAGCATCGTCTGCTCCAGATCATGGTCAGGGTTGATGCGTTCTCTATCGAATCTCGAGGATCTAAACCCTCTGCGTCCTCAGTTGCTGACTCGTACATGTACATGTTCGAGCTGCATGCGCTTAGGGTTTAGGGTTTAGGGTTTAGGGTTTGCTCAGTGTGCATGTTCAGCTACACATGAGAATAGTGTACGTAGATAATAACTTATTTGCAAGGTACTGAAGGCACGGTGAACTCCTCCCCAGCCACAGAAGAGGTCGAAGGCGTCCAGCTCCTTAGAATGAGAATGCTAGTCAGCTTCGAATCGGGTATACTAGCTCGGGGCTCCGAGGTTGATTTGGGTTACTTCGCATGAGTGTATATTGGGGATTGAAGCATGTGGTACTTCGAAGCCCGAGGATCCGAAACTGCAAAGCCGATGGGCCGATTTATTCCCAAACCCTCTAAAGCCTCCAAGCCTGAGCACCGCTATAATCGAACACCCTCCAGCTGCTAAATCCGATTTTAAAGCCAAGGGCTAGGTATATATACGTTATTGGATGAACACCCCGATGTAGCCGAATAGCCTGCCACGAACCCAAACCTAGGGGATAATGGGAAATGCTGCCAGGATCCTCGGGGGCGAAGTGAGTGGCACTGTTTTGCAGGATGAAGTCGATGGCGTGTATCCTGGGCCAAGCTTTCCAGAAGACAGCACATATACATGTGTACACGCGCAAACTCACGCATCACTTAAAATGTGAAATAGCTAGCCGAGAAACAGCACTCCGGGAGCACCCAAGGACAGAAGGGTCATGACTTCGATTCGGGAAATCGAAAGAACCATGGCGAGCGAGCTAGTAGGCCTCTAGGACCTGTATAGCTAGCAAGCTATCCACACATAAGCCTGGCAAGCACTGGGGCACAGGTACAGTCAGCATGTCGAGAGCACACATGCATGTGGAGTACAGTCTTGGGGCATCGTGTACATTTGGATTTCTTCGCAGGTTCCATCCGCCCCATCATCACAAGACAGTTCTGACCTATTGCGAATTGATTGCAAATGTACACATGTACATGCTGGCTGCATCACACAACACATCCAGCTAAGCACACACGTAAACCCTAAACCCGTACCCCCCAGGCCCGGTAGCACCTATATAGCTAGCTAATTAAATATATCGTATATAAAATTATAGAACCAATGTCTAGCCTGGTCTTCGGGATGAGTCCTGCACACTCTGGCTGACTCGGCATTGTACACACAATGACAAAATTAACTAATAGAGCCCTTGCTTGGCTCGCTCAAACTTCGCCTTGACAGCAGTAAAGTCCACCCCGTTCTCCAAGCTTTTGGCCTGAGGATTGGACTTTTTCTGGAGCTCGCGGATAAACCTTAAAACCCCAAAACCTGAAAAGCCTCAACCCTAGCTAGCGACCAGCTTATAAAGTAATTACTCCGAAAACCCTTATAACCCTTAAACGTGCGATCTGATCATGAGATCCTGCAGTGTGAGCTGCATGCGGTTTTGCTTGTTCGATCGAACGTGAAGGTCCGGAGACCTGCCAAATGCATGTATGTACTCATCATCCAAACCGAAGCCCAGCCACAGCTGTTGCACAGATGTCAATCATATTCTGCATCGCGAGTGCGGCTGTCTCCGGAATGACATTGTTGGGGCCCGAAATGTGCAGCACCTGCCGATCGACTCTTACACTTCGTCTCTTACGGGACAGACCTTGGGGCTTCTGGGGTGTGGGCTAGAGGGTTTACAAACGAGGCTTCGGGGTGGGCCGGTTTATCAATAATGCAATTGCAATCCAGACCTGAAACATTTGGGTCTAGATCTAGGTTTACACCCTCGAGGTCATCAGGGTTTACTATCTAATTAAATATATGGGTATTAGGGTTGAGGAGTTTTGGGTTTAGGGTTTGGGAGGTTTGGGTTTAGGGTTTAGGAGCTTCGGCTTTAAGGTTTAGGAGTTTTGGGTTGAGGGTTTAGAAGTTTTGGGTTATAGGTAGCACCAGTAGTAGTAGTAGTAGTACTAGTAGTACTAGTAGTACTAGTAGTAGTACTAGTACTAATAACTAGTACTACGAGTACTAGTAGTACGAGTAGTACTAGTAGTAGTACTAGCAGTACTAGCAGTACTAGTATAGTAAGTACTAGTAGTACTAGTAGTACTAGTAGTACTCGTAGTACTAGTACTAGTACTAGTAGTACTAGTAGTACTAGTACTAATAATACTAATACTAGCTAAGTATATAGGGCTAGTAGTAGTAGTACTAGTAGTACTAGCAGTACTAGCAGTACTAGCAGTACTTGTATATGTACGAGTAGTAGTACTGGTAGTACTAGTACTAGAACTAGTAATCGTACCAATAATAGTACAAGTACGTATTATTAAATATTACACACACACACACACATCGACACCCAGCCCCCCTCACATAACACACGACTCACTTACTCACTCACTCAGTCACTCACTCACTCACTCGTTGCAATGCAAACACACACACACACATTAATACACAAATACACGCAACCCGGCCCAATTCTCCCGGCTCGGACCTGCTTCTTCGAACCGTCGAACTGCTTTTGGACCAAACCAACACAGCTTCGGCTCCAGTATGGCATCACCTTATATGAGACATCATACAGCCTGCTAGATATATGCCACTCCATGACATGCAGACAGAGAGGATACATGAACGAAATTTTCAAGCTGTCCAGTCGCGAAATAGTCTTTGAAATTCGGAATTCGAATGTCTCCGAAATCGGCACGCTTGAACCTGCGCTTGGCTGGTTTGTCCTCGCCTGCGGGCTCCTCAGCTGGCTCCTCCTTCTTTGCTGTCGACGTTTTGGCCTTGGCCTTCGGCTTCGGTCCCCCGGTTGTGCTGGAAGAAGCCGGCTGCTCGGAGAGCCCTTGCTGCTGCTTTCCTTTGCCCTTCTTGCGCTTCTTGGTGTCTGCTGTCTCCTCGGGAGTTTCCTGCGCATGCTCCTCGGTGATGGCACGTTTTTTTCCTTTCCCATTCCCCTTCTTAGGCTTCTCGGTGTCTGCTGTGTCCTCCGTTTGAGGCTCCTCCTTTTCAATCTCATGCTCGTCGGCACTCGCACGCTTACGCCCTCGCTTGGGGACAGCAGCGTCGTCCTCTTCAAAATCCTTCTTCTCATGAGGGCCCGGAACCGGAGTCGGGCTGTCTGTCCCCATGATAACAAATAATTTAAAGACTAATGGGCTGTACGATCGCATGTATGATCACGACATCGAATCTTTGAGCTGAGCCTCGTGGGTTTCGCACCCCGCCCACCTTTGCCTCTACCCTTTCCACCTCGACCACGCCCGCGACCTCGCTTGCCACTGTCATCCATGGGCTGGGCCCTGGCCTTCGCGGCAGCTCGCCTCAGCAGATATAATTAATATAAGGGTGGGTTGCAAGGGATATTATACATGTACCGGTATATATACACATGCAGGGTTTGCATATGTGCGGGGAAGTAGCAGCTTTGACTGAACCTCCGGCATATTGGCATACTCGTCCAGCTCACCCTGCGCATGCATGTCCTTGATATACCCCTTAGCCTTCAACTCTGCAAGCTTTGCATCCACGTTCCACGCCGGGCGTTCTTGAATCAGTGGCTCGCTCGCTGCCTGGTACACATCGAGATCTATATTGCTAAAATTTTTATAACCCAGCGTACAAGCTTAAGTATATGCCTTCTCTGCAGCACGGGTCTTCTCCTCCTTTTCAGGAAGTTCCTCGGGATTCGGAACATGTGCGAAATTATGTATATTTGCAAAACAGTCGCACATGGCTTATAAAGGCTTATCATCACATTCGATTCAGCCTAGCAGCATCGAAGGTTGGAGACTTTGTTCCGGGCAAATTGGGCTCTGGAGACTCTGGGTTTGCGGAATTGGGGCACTGCTTATCTGGGACTTGAGGTGGCACTGCTGCCGCTGGGGCCTCGGATTTCACCGGATTGTCGCACTCTGGGGCCTCGGATTTCACCGGATTGTCGCACTCTGGGGCCTGGAATTTCCCCGGATTGTCGCACTCTGGGGCCTGGGATTTCACCGGATTGTCGCACTCTGGGGCCTGGGATTTCACTGGAATCTCAGGGTTGGGGGCCATGCTTGAGTCTGGGGCCTCGGATTTCACAGCAATCTCATCAGGGCCGGGGGCCAACGACGAATTTGGCGCATCCGCCCCGCCAATGAATTTCGGCACTGGCGGCAGAATCTTACTCTTCGTACTTGACTCCTCGGCACTGGACTGCATAGGAACCTGCGTCTCACACGTATCCATGTCAGACCCTTCTGCAGCGGCTTCGTCGCCACCGGACTCCTCACCTGCAGAGTCCTCAGCACCTGAATCTGATGAGGCATCGGAGGCCCCATCCTCGACACCCTCGCCGTCTGTCGCCAATAGCGTCAGGATGTCCTTCAACAGCTGCACCACCTTGGACCTTATTATATATGCGAAACAATGATGATGTATGTACACGTGCACTAAAACCATCAGGCACATACATTTAAACATATTCAAATATGTTGCCAGCAGACAATGATCTGTCAGGTGTTTTCCTCCACAATCGGATTCCATACATGGCCCTGCTTCTCAAAGAAGCAGCTTGTATCTCGACCCAGCCCTGCCAATCAGGTCTGAAATTCCAATTCGAAAGTGAATGCCGGCCGGAGCGTGCCTGGATCTCCTTCTTCATTGCAGTCACTGGCAAAACACTGTACTCATCCTGAACCCACTGAAAGGCAGCCTGAGAAATTTGGGAGTTGTTTATGCTTGTACAATTACGTATACTGCACATGTTGCATACAAGTAGCCCGGTATTTGCTAAGCACTGGCTGCTTGGTGCCGAAGTTCACATACAATTCTTTGAGAATATCATGTGCTTCCTGCACTGCAGTCTGGGAGACAAACTCCACCAGCTTCAAGCAAGAATGGTCCTGGCACATGTACAATGACAATATATACATACATATATATATGAGAGAGAAGAGAGACAAAGAGAGACCGAGAGGTGTATAGGTGTATACGTGCAGGCCTCACTCTTTCGCATCCTTGACAGCAACGAATGTCGTGCATCATCGGGCTTGCTAGTCAGCCACGTGGACAGGATTTCTCGAAGGGATAGCAACCTGGGACATATGTAGAATTCGAACATATCTACATGCATGCACATGCAAATAAAGCCAAACAAAAATATCGCAGTAGAACTGCCTAGTGGCTGCTCGTCCTCGAAATCTTTCATATCATCATGATCTGCTGCCGGCACATTGGCATTGGCAGCCATGTCGTGACAAGTACACCGTGCACTGCAAAATGCAGCGCTCAGATCTAAACCTTTAAACAGAAAATCCTGCAAATCATTCGCGACATCACGGATATCGATGGTATATACGCTTGCACAGCCAGACCACAAGTACATGTACACACACAGACACGCACAGGAGCAGCAGGGCACAGCAGGGCGGAAAGGGCGCACCTTCCGATCTCGATCGCTTCTGAAGCTCAGCTCGCAGTCGGGCCCGCAACATAGCCAACAAGTCGCCATCGTTCTTTATATTTATATACACACTGCGACCCTGGAGTAAAGCCTGCATGGCACATCTAGCAATATATGGGTACGAGGACTGGTACAGGAATCCCGGCCCCAAGCTATAGTGATCGTGCGTACCCGGGTCATGGTCAACTTCTCACCTCGCACTGCGATGTACTGATGAGCACAGTTTGCGCACTTGGAGATTCGACAGATACAGAAATTACAGAGCAAATGCATATACTCTATATAGCTATTAGCTCATACGCACACCACACCAACGAAATCCACCTTGAAACCTTAATATATCCAAGGCAACACAAGCGAAAACACAACAAACACAAAGGCAAACCCTAAGAACATGCCTCTTACAAGGTCCGGAGGAGAAGCTAAGAACTGGTTCCCGGAACTGTGGGTTTGTCTTACAGTGACTCTGATTCTGGGTTACCAGATTGGTGACCTCAAATTGGGGTTACCGGACGGCCCGGGTTTTTTGGAGCCTAAGACAATGCCAAAATCGTAACCTAAGCTAAAACATCAAACCCCTCAACCTAAAGCTCCCGAAACCCTATAAACCTGCACTACGCTGTAATTTGGTTCGTGCAGACCTCAATTTCCCTAAGGCTCCATGTACCCATACAGTAGATACTTAGGCCTTAAACTGCCTATATAGGGACCTCTTTAAGGCCTAAGTATCTACTATAAAGGTACATGGAGCCTTTGGGTTTCTGGTTGACTCGAAGCCTGCCGGCATGCCCGCTCGTTTACAGCTGCTCGCCCATTCACTTGTGGAAGACATGCCCCTCCCTTAAGGACGAAATGAACCCTAAAAGGGTTTAAGGTTCATATACCATATAGGGATTCATAGTATATGGGTATAGGGCCCCTACTTTTAAGGGTCATTTGGTCCTTCAGGTCGACTCCATGTCTTCTAGCACGCTGGTTTCGTGCGATGCAGTGGGAATCGTAAATTTGCTCCGAAGCACCAGACGGTGCAAAGTTGGTATACTTAAAGCTATTTAAGGCTTAAACCTTGATCCCTCCCCCTATCACCCTGAACCTAAATTCCCTATATCAAGCCCTACAACCTTCACGCCCTAAGCCCTTAAACCAGGAACCTCAAATTCCTAGCTACTCAATATCCGAAGCTCAAAGCTCGACATGTTTGACCTCGGAGCCTGGTTTAAGGAAAGAGGCTCTTCACAACCAACCCGCCCCCCCCCCCNGCCACACGCCACGCCACGCCACACCACACCACACACAAAACATAAAACACAAAACACAAAGAACAAAACACAAAACACAACACACACACACAAAGCATACACACACACACACTCACGCACCCGCACACGCATACGCACAGTTGCACGCAGTTATATGTATAAGTGTTATGTATTGAAACAGTCTGTATCTGTAATATGATAGCAATTACGTTTTTATATAAATATCATAAATATAATGATATATATATATATATATTTATATATATATATATATCAACATGCTTGTCTGTAAGACAAGCTCTAAGCCCAAACAGCACTTGCAGGCGGCAGGCTGATGCAGCTGAGCGGAAGGCCATCGGACCAGAGCGACGGGGTTTTGTTTTTTTTTAAGCGTGTTTGTTTACCGTTTACGGTTTACGGTTTGAGGGGGCTTTCGGGTGAGGATTTGAGGGGCTAACTTAGGGTTCACCCTCAACCTCTTTAACCTGAAAAATTTCGGGCTGACGCGATCAGCCGTCCGGCGGTCACAACAACAATGTCACTTGTTGCTTCCGCACGAATGACACCGCTTGTCCTGGCGCTCAGGTACGCACTATCCGTGGCGGGCGTAGAGTCCATGCCCGAGCTGACCATCGAATTCAAGAGGCAGTCCGCTGGCCGGTTGGCGGTCAAACAGTCCGGGGACCTATCTGAAATTCGCAAGGATCCTCTACATTGCAGGCGCCGGGCTCCTGGCAGGTCAGTGCATCCCTACTATCGGCAAGCGCATTGCCATGTCCCTCGAGGGAGACAGGTGGGCGCAAGTGAAGCTGCCCGTGGGATCCATGGAGTCAACCGTGTCGGCAGGAGTGTCTCTCTGCAGGATCCGATAGGAGCGGAGTATAATGTACAAGTGGCGATATCCGGAGATCCTTGTCCCTATGCACGAGATGACGGGCGTACATGAAGCCATTGAGCTTGAGATCAGTTATTTTTACTTGATATTTGCGATGGTAAGGTTTTCCAGTGACAGATCTTATTGGTGTAGACATAGTAGGTCTAGGGATTCGGTGGTTGGGAATCGTGTTTACTTTTTCAGGTTTAGGATTTAGGTTTCGAGCTCTAGGCATTCGGTACAATGTATCGACTTTTGAAACCCGAACTAGGCCTTATATATAGACCCTTATAAACCTGAGTAGCTGAGTGGATACACTTTACACTTTTTGGGATAATATTACAAACTATAAAACTGAAAGTGTACACTTTTGGGGGCTTATGAACTCAGCAGCTAAGAAACCGTTTATACGGGTCTATAGGGCAAACCCTTACAGCTCCCCGTCATTGTGCATGCAGGACCTGGGGTTCTAGAGGTCCTAAAGCATCTACAAGGGCGAATCGAGCTTAGTGGCGTATTTCTCCCTTCTTTTAGAGCGGTTCGAGCTTAGTAGTTGTTGTTCTCCCTTTCAGAGACCGCTGCAATTTTTAAGAGCACTCAGTCAGTTGCGTAGCGGCTTCCAACGAATCATTAACACCCCAAGGCCTGGCAGGTCTGCGCCAAAAGCAGTGCGCCAGACCGTACAACCTGAGCAGAGACCTAGACCCAGAAGTCCTAAGCCCTACGACTGGGCTTTGGACAACCGTTATGAAATAAAAGTTTATACCTTTTTTTTCTCCTTGGTTGCTTAAAAGCCCAGAAGACCTTAAACCCCAGAGTCCCAAACCTTGAGCACCAAGCCCTCAAACCCCGAAGTCAACCCTGCATAATGTAGGAACCTGATTAAGAAACTATAACCCCAAAATAGTAGGATTCATATAAGGAACCCTAGTAAAGGCCCAAGGTTTCTTAATCAGGTTCCTACATCAAAGCCCCCAAAACCCTTGTAGTACCCTTATGGTACCCTTTAAAGGAACCCTTATAGAACACAGACCCTAACAAAGGCCCAAGCTTTCTTAAACAGGTTCCTACATTACCAAAAACGCCAAACCCTAAACCCCTTAATCCTAAACCCTAAACCCCCTAAACCCCTAAACCCTATAAACCCTAAACCCCTTAATCCTAAACCCTAAACCCTAAACCCTAAACCCCAAACCCCAAACCCCTAAACCCTATAAACCCTAAACCCCTAAGAAAGCTACCTTCGACTCTTCAGCCTCAGAGCCGAAGCCCCAGAGCTTGAAAAGCCCCCAAAACCCGTAAAAACCCAGAGCCGCTGAATTAAGGAATCCCTAGGGCTCCTTTAAGGGAGGAATCCCTAAGGCTCCTTTAAGGGATCCCTAGGGCTCCTTTAAGGGATCTACAAGGGATATATAGGGTTCAGGGTTTAGGGTTTAGGTAATTGAAGGTATATATTCCGTAATTTTGGGAGATTGGAGTGTCTGGGTACGTACCCCTAAACCCCCCGCCCTTCACCTCGTTTATAAGCCCAGGCTTTTTAAATCCTTAAGCACTATAGCCCCAAAGCCTCACAGCCCCATACCGGCAACCTTTCCTTACTACCAAGATTATACAAACCCGAGAAAACTCTTGGGTGATGGCATCTAGAGCGAAGATCCTCAACAAGAGCCTGTTGGTGTTAGGCTTTAGGTTTTGCGTGCCTAGAGAGCCCAATACCCCTTAATTAAGGAATATACCTTAAATATTAAGGGGATTCATATGATGATTTAAGCTATATTCCTTAATTAAGGGGTATTGGGCTCTCTGGGTAGAACGCTTGTAGTACCGTCCAAATGAAACCCCAGTAAATACGTTTGTACAACTACAGGCTGCTCTGCAAGACCACCATCCAACAGTGATGAGACATCACATACCACAGCCCTAACCACAAAACTCTGACCTCTTATCTCATATAGTCAGCCCCGAACCCTAAACCCTTAACCCACAACCCTAACCCCTACATAATCTCTTATATGAAGCCCCTAAACCCTAAACCACTACAAGCCCCTAAACCTTTCACGGGGTATGAGAGGCCAGCCTGGAACAGCGACTCTAGAAAACCTTAAACCTAAACCCCAAAACCACTAAATCACCAAAACACCAAAATCCTAAACCTTCGAACCTAAAACCACCAAACCCTAAACCTTAAACTCCAAAGCCCCGAAACCCTAAACAAACTAAACCCTCAACCCTAAACCCTAAACGAACTAAACCCTGAACCCTAAACAAACTAATCCCTAAACCCGAGAAGCCTGAACCCGACAGGCCCAGCGCTCGGCCGAGAAGTCGGCAAAAGCCTCGGCGCTGGAGGTCCCTCTTCGCCCGGGGCATACCTGGGTAGGGTTTAGGGTTTAGGGGTTTAGGGATTAGGGGTTTAGGGGTTTAGGGTTGAGGGGTTTAGGGGGGTTTAGGGGTTTAGGGTTTAGGGGTTTAGGGTTTCAGGTTTTAGGGTTTTTTTGCTTCAGTGCTCAGGGCTTTACGGTTTTAGGGCTTTTCCGGCTTTTGGGGTTTAGGGTTTCAGGTTTGGTGGGAGGGATTAAGGATTGGGGATCGTAAGGTGTAGCAATACACAGGTCTCTGAGGTTTCAGGTTGTGATGGGTTTAGGGGCTGGGGGCGACTCCCGGGTCAAACTCTTGGGTTTGTAGTGCTTGAGGTTCAGTTTGGTTTCAGGGGACAGATAGGGTTGATTGTATGTGGGGGCAAGGGTTACGGCTTGAGGAGAGAGGCTGCATACGGTTGAGAGTTGTCAAGATTCAGCAGGCAAGTGAAGCGTCAGTTCCAGATGTCCTGCAGTTCTAGTGAAAACTAAGGTGTGCTTCCTTATATACCTTTCGACAGTTCTTGTGGCGAGACAGACAAGCTCTCTTGCTGCTTTCCAGAGGACAAGGGAGCTCTTCGGTGTTTCTTGTCCAGACTTACAGGAGCCTCCGCAAGCAAGCCGGCATACCGGACTCTGTTTTCTTTTGGCCTTATTTTGAGACAGAGGCCCCCCAAACCCTAAACCCTAACCCCCGTCCTGTTGACTGTCAGCATGAACGAGCGCTCGTGTTAGATAGATGAGCTGTCTCACCGAACCCGTCCTTTATCTGGAAACGGAAGATGTCTATGTCTATGTGCGTCCTGCCAAGCGTGAAGGTCGCAACTCTCTTAGAAAAGCGCGTTGGGTCTTACCTAAACCCTAACCCCCAAACCCTCTAAAAGGGTAGAGGAGCTCTCCTCGTGTTTCAACATGCAGGGAAACAGCAGCTTTTGAAGGTCTTGCTGTTTCTTTCCCGAGGGTCCAGTACTCACTTAATGTTTGGGTACTCTTTTTTTTGGTTGTGGTAGGGGTCCTAGAATATCCACCAGCGGACGGGCAAAGCTTGTCAGGCGGCGAGACAGGAGAAGCAGCTTGAGATGCATTCATTGAGGACTTTACTTTAACTTCCCAGAAAAACGAAGGCCACCTGTCTCTTGTCCCTGCTATGACAACTTCAATCGAGCTCCTTAGCATCCCAGTTCCCCTTGGTATCATCCTTATGACAAATGCAAGGGCATAGAAGACTCAGAAACCTGTGCAACAACTTAGAATTCCCCTAGACTACACCCGGCTGTTCTCCTGAAGATGCGGGCCTTCGGATTCCGAACTTGTAGCAAATGGGGCATTCGGGTTTTAGTGCTCGAGGTTTAGGGTGACGGTTGAACGTTTCATGGGGCTTCGGATGCCCAGGGGGCTTAGGGTGGCAAGGTTAAATTTCACACTTGGGATTGAGTACGTCCCAGCCGGAATCCGGAACCCTGGACCCCGGTTCTGCACATGCATATGAGCGGGATAGGTAGATAGATAGATAAATAGATGAATAGATCGATCGATAGATATCTAGATAGATAGGCAGACCGATAGATAGATAGGTCGATAGATAAACAGTCTGATTGATGAACAGGCTGGCAGGCTTTAACACATAAACATGAAACCATTTTTTTAAGTCAGGCCTTGGCACACATATGTGAAAAGATCGTGCAGTTCTTCGATAAACTGTTTTGCAATCCCCACAAGTTGACGACAAGTGGCTCTCCGGATCAGTTCGTAATACTCTTCCTTATAGGCTGCCTTTTTAGCATTCTACTGAACATATATCTCCAGACACTTCTGACACCATTATTTTTCACCTTGATTAAGGAGAGTACTTCAACTCACAGAAGGGATCCTTCTTCGTTGTGGCATATTCCGTAACGAAGGAATATTGGAATACCTGGGGACGAATAAGGCCAGATATCCTCTGCATTTACACCGTTTGCAGGTACCATGTTCAGTTGTTCGCGACCCGTGTGCCCCAGCTTGAGAGGAAAATTAAGGCTTTCTTGGCATTGTGTCTCGTGTTGGACACACTTTGCAACATCGGCAAGATCCAGGTGTTTGGTCGAGACTTAGACCAAAAGGTGGAAGCAATATTCAACGGTTTCCTGGAAGCCAAGTGCGGGGACGTGATGCCGACCAAAATCCACTGGTTATTGCATATGGGGGATTCCCTGGAAGAGCTGCAGAAGAATACCATGCTGGTGCATGGAACGGAAACACAAGCAGGTGACAGCTGTGGCAACGAAGATCACAAACCTTTCGCATTTCGAGCAATCTGCTTACACGGCCCCTATATTGGACACTGTGCACCCGAAGCCGGAATCGTCCGCACGCCCTCAAGTCACCGTTCTCAGAGCACCAAAGTCACGAGCTCCATGCAGTGTCGATTTAGGCTTAGATTTCCGGGTTTAGACTTCTGTTCCAGGGCTTAGCGCCAGCTGTTCAGCGTGCGGATACTTTCGTCTTCAGTGGCTTTGGACATTCAGTTCCCTTTCAACCGAAAATCCGAAACCCTAAACCCTAAACCCTTTAAGTCCCAAACTCAGGCAGACTGGCAAGCGGTCAAAGGGTGCCACAGCGGCCCCTGCCAGCTTCTCCCCCCAGGAGGCTCGCACGCTTTTTCGTCCGCGTCCCCATGCCCTACTAAAGAAGCTTCATAAGGACTCCTGGTTATAGTTGTCTGTAGTATATCCCAAAACCCTATTCCAAGCATTTTGCTTTCTCTGCTCTACCGACTTCAGCTCCGTTCCTGATTCCTAGGTTCTGACTCCCTGACTCCCTGAAACCCAAAACCCTACACACCCTAAGGCCATGACTTCGTGAGCCTTAAGATCCTGAAGCCTAACAACAGTAATGCGAAGCTTCCTGTAGTGCTAGCCCTCACAAGGTATGCTGTTTCCCCAAGGCTCCATGTACCCAAACAATCTATTCCTGTATCCCCAAACCCTACAAAATAGTAGGTTATGACTCGTTATGACCCCGTAATTAGAGGGTTTAGGGTTTAGGGTTTAGGGTTCCCTAAACCCTAAACCCTAAACCCTAAACCATTCATCCCCCCCCCNCCCCCCCCCCCCCCCCCAAAGCAGCGGATCTACAGTCTCAGGCGGCTCGGGGCCCCTAGACCTAAGACCTCCAGATGATGTCTGTAAGGGCCTTAAGAATTAGAACAGGGTTTTGGGGCCTCCTTATCAATTAGAATTATAGTGTAAAACTAAAAATAATAATAAGAAGAAAAATGATATATATATATATATATACATACATATATATACCCCCAAGCCTATTCTAATTATTACAGCTCCTACATTATACACTGGACTCGACACACGGTAGGCCCTCAAGTGCATACCCGAAACCCTTCAAGCCGCAAACCCAACAGTTTACTTACTTGACTTGACACACGTTCAATGTCCCAGATCCCTGTATACCAGCCCCCCTCAAGTACCCTTATTATGGGTATTTAGGCTCTTGTATGGGGTAGTTGGGTGGTGCCGGTAAGCCCCTAACTAAATGGGAGTTTCCGAAAATAGGGGACCCCAATATAGTACCCCAAATAGTAGGATCCTTACTATAAGGACCCCCAAATAAGGTACCCCGAATTTTCGGAAACTCCGAAATCCCGAAGTGCCCTCTTCGTCAGAGCGAGGCTCCGGACGCAGACCTCACAGAAGAGAACGCACAGGACTGACTTCGAGTCGTCAGAGTTCAGGGTTTCGGGTTCCCGGACTTTTCCCCGGCAGCCTAAGCTCAAGACCATCACCCCGCAACGTCCGACCTTGCAAGGGTGCAGCTTTTGGCAGTTTGGTGGTCCTAAACCCTGAACCCTAAATCCTAAACCCAGATAGGGGATATCCCCGACACCTGAGCCCAAAGGCTCTACGAGCCGCTAGAGGTTTAGGGTGTAGGGGTTTAGGGTTTAGGGTTTAGGGTTTAGGGGTTTAGGGGTTTAGGGTGGATCGCATGCCATGGACCAAATGCCAGGCCGTTTACAGGAAGATTGGGGTGGGACTGGGAAAGACATGGGATTGGCTCTGCTCCGTATCTACTTCAACAGGGTTTCTTATTCTCATGAGGACCCCGGCATGTGACTTCGAACCCCAAAAACTCTACTGGGAGACTCTAATTCATACTGGGCAAGTATACGCAAGTAATTATATAAGTACTTCATAACACACCCTGCAACCACGCTTTGATTATGAGGGTCACGATGGGAGAACTCCCAGCTATGAGCACTCCAGAGCTGAACCGTATCTGCCTCAGCTTGAATCGTGATGGATTCCCTCCGGAAACCATTAAAACGTCTTCCAGTTACAGGACTTCGAACACACCTACATGTAACTGCGGTTTATGGCTCATGCGCGCAGACACAGTCGGCCTTGACGTAAACCCTAAACCCTAGCTGGGTTCTTGTTAATTAAGGAATTTAATCTAAGTTACCATAATATATGGATCTATCGTAAATATATAAAATGGTTCCTTTATTATGGTAACTTAAGCTAAATCTAAATCCCTTAACAAGTACCCAGCTAAACCCGAGGCAGCCCAACACCCGAACCCTACACCCAAAACCCAAAACCCAAAGTCAGCAGTCAGGAGTTCTCCCTCGTTGTTGGTCACGGGCCAGCCACGACCTCGTTCCTCCGCCCTTGGCCGAGGCGGGATGCCCTCCATGCATAAAGTAAGAACCCACTGGGGATCTTCTCAAGTTTCTAAACATGGAATACCTGAATAACATGGATGATATTTTCGGAGGACGTTGAGAATCCGAATTTTGATTCATCAGGCTCTAACGTTGCTCTTGTTTTGCTTTGGGCTGACGACGGTATGGCATGAAAGAGCTTGCTTTGAGTGTTATATACTCATGGTCTATGTAGGAACCCTCAACCTTCAAGATTCTGCAGGGGTCGCACTGCTTGAAAAGGACGATTCGGGCTTCAGGCTTTATAGGGGTCTTGATGTGCTATATTGGAATTGCGACGGGGTTTTCCTGATTAGTTTCACCCTTATGCCGCAGATGAAAATTCAACCTCATGCGCACAACTCCGACGGAAAGTTCTGCCTCCGTGGCGGTTTCGGCAGGAGCCATTTCTCCATCACCCGAAGCCTCGCTACGGGCCGAGGAGGCACGACGTTCGACAAGTAGCCATAGTTACAGCTGGGGGGGGGCTTTTATATAGGGCTTATGAGGTTTGGGGAAGTGCAAACTTGTGAGTTTGGTGCTTGCAATTGCTAGGTTCGTTTGGTCAGCGCCCGTGCATGGCGTTTAATTAGAGTCAAAGTTGAGGGTCAGGGCACTACTTTCCTGCCCCAAGCACATTTACCTAGACCCTCCATCTACCCTCTATTGGACCCTAAATGCCCCTTATTTGGGATCATATACCCCTATTTGAGGGTACAAGGAGGGTCCTGGTATTATTGGTTGCTAAGCAGCGTGCAGCAGGGATGCTGACAGGGAGGAGGAAGTCCCGCCAGAGCCCTCATAGGACCTCTCGGCCTGAACCCTAAACCCTGCGAGGAATCCTTCCAGTAGTGCCTCCAAAAAGCACGAAACCCCAAACCCTAAGCCGAAAACCCTGAACCAGCCTAAACCCTAATCTCTTAGCTGTTGTCTCCGTTGTAGATCCCCCGACCCTGAATCTGAAAATCCTAACTCTCAACTTGTATAGGAACCCTATAGCGTGTCCTTGATCACAGGATCCCTAAACCCTGAACCCTCAAACACTTAAATTCGATGCTCTTGTAGAGCCTTTTGGCTCCCCTAGAGGACCTCGTTAAACAGCCCTAAACCCTGAACCCTAAACCCTAACCTGAAACCCCCTAAACCCTCAAGTCTAAACCCTAATCCCTGTATTCTAATCCCCAACCCCCCAAAACCCTAAAACCGTAAACCCCTAAACTGAGCTTTGGAGTACCATACTTTAATGCTTTTTTCTGAAAGGAACCACTATGAAATAAAAGTTTATACTTTTTCTCCCTGGATACTTAAAGAAACCCTAAACCCTAAACCCAAAACCCCAAAACAGTAAACCCCTTAAAACCCTAAACCGAGAGCCCGCTACAAGGCGAAGAGATTCTCCTCTTCGGAGGCGAAGCCTACGACGGCCGCGAGTTGACCTTCTACTCGGAGCCCGGGCTCGTCATGGGTTGTTCTTTAAAGGCTTTAGGGTTTAAGGTTTATAGGGTTTAGGCTTCTATAAAGATCTATAGCGAGCTGTTGGGGTTTCGGGTTTAACGTTTATAGGGTTAGGGATCTATAAGGGATCGACAGGGTTCAGGATGTACCGTAAGGATGCTTCGAGGGTTATGGTTATGGTCGGCGCACCTTGGGTGATCCCTTTAAACCCCCAAAACATTAAATTGCAATAAAAATGCATAAACAAAAAAAGCATTTCCTAAATGCCCTGCTGGCAAACCGTTGTTTCCAAAATGCATCAAAAATGCATTTCCAAAATGCCCTGCTGGCAAACCACTGTTTCCAAAAGTTCACCAAAATGCCCAAAAGTTGCATAAACAATGCAACAAAAATGCCTTCAAATTTTACCGAGCTGCCGGCATCCGGAATCTGATTTTCTTTGCAGTTTCCTAGGCAAAATGCGAAAAATGCATTTCCAGCCCCGCGCCACGAATCCTTGGAAAATACATTCTTGTTTCATTTTTCCTAGGAAAATGCAAAAAAATGCGATTTCCAAGCTTTGATGCATTTTTGCTTGTATTTTGCATGTGTTTTGTATTTGCTGTGTTTTTCGCATTTCTGTATGTTTAATGTTATTGCATGTTTTTGCCATTGTTTTGCTTGTTTTTGCACTTTTTGTTGCGTTTGTGTTGCCAATTTTTTGCTTTCCCAAAATCCAGAATGCAATTTAAAATCGCATTTTTCCAATCGCAATTTTCAAACGCAATTTTTGCATTTTTCGCAATTTTATTTATTTTGGGTGGCTGGTATACCAGCCAAGTGCGCCGACCATAAGGTTATGGGCTTTCTGGTGGAAGGTTCGGGCTTTGGGGGCCAGGATGTATGGTATAAATACTAAGACTATTCGGGGTTTAGGGTCTAGGGTTTAAGTCTATTCCTTAGGGATGTAATTACCGCTATGCAGCAATAATATGGACCACTGTCCTGTGAACAGTGTACTGTATGGAGTTGCGCATTGGCTTTAGAGAGGGGATAGGTTCAGCGCCAAGCTCAACACCCCGTTGGTTGTTTCTATCCTCCAGATTCAGACCCTTCAGCCGCAAACCCGAAACCACAACGCCTTTTGCCCTTGAAGATTTGTATGTCAAGGTGGTTGAATCTTCAGAGGTCTCGACCTGAAGCCACCGCTCCTTAGATTGCTATTTCAGGGCCTGACAAACAGTAGGATCAAGTAGGTTAACCGTCTCCCTTAAGATTAACCAGGGACCCACCCCTCTTCATTGTCACTTCTGGGTGATGCTGCTCCTTCTCGCGCTTTGACTCCTGCTCCTTTTCCCGCTGCGGTTCTTGCTGCCGCTCTTGCTCTTTCCCTTGTTAGTGCTCTTGCTGTTGCTCCTGCTCTTGCCCTTGCTCCTCGACCCCCTTCAAATCAGAATGGGTTTCAACATACGATGATGATTTCAGGGGGAGTTCCCGAAGTATGTTTGGTTGTTATGAGAGTTGTGTGTAAAAAGCGGAAGATACTCTGTCATAAAGTGCTTCGGGTGAACCCTGCACCCAGGCAGTTTCCCAAACCCCCGCTGAAGCAGGTCGGTGAATATCTGGGCTTTGGAGTACCATACTTTAATGCTTTTGGTCTTATTCAACCATTATGAAAAAAAGTGTATATTTTTCCTCTCTGGTTGCTTAAACGCCTAGATATTGCCATTGTCCCCAAAATGACACCCAAACTTTGCACCTACCAGTATCCCTCAGGTACTACTCACATAACTCCTAAGCAGCAGTGCTCCAAATCAGGACCTTTACCGACTGGATCTTGGCCCCTTCGGCAGAAGTTTGGCGAGTTTTCTGGAGTCGAGCCTTTCTTGCTCCTGATTGGTAAAAACCTAAACCTAAACCACGTGTGGCTTTAAAGGCGCCGCAAACCCATTACACCCTATTGATAGATTATAACAATTCCTTGCGAGCATCAGGGACGTTCTACCTCCTGGCTTCAGCGCTGTTGTCCTTGTCTTGGGTCGCTTAAGGTCTTGTGATTACTTAGTAGTACTATTCCCTGTTACAGGCCCTGTACAGTTACAGTACCTAGGTAGTCTTCGGGAGACCCCTCAAAGGGGGCCCTTCTTAACCCCACTTCTGGCTCTACATCCCCACGGGTCCCCCTAATCCTAACTCTTATACTACAAACGAACCCAGCCCCGCAGTCGCATCCGGCTCAGAAGTCGGAGGAGGTTCGGGACCCCAAAAGCACATAAGCATAAGCATGTTATAGGGATATCCCTACCTTATTGGCCTTCCTTTCAAGGGGGTTCAGAGGGGAAATCCCTAAACCCTCAACCCTCAACCCTAATCCTAAACCCTAAACCCTAAACCCTCAAGAAAGAAATAAACAGAAATTGCTTGTCATTGCTGCCGTCGAGCGCCCTAAACCGTCAGTTTCAAGCCCAAACCAACCCAGAACCGGGTTCCAGTCACAAAAACCAAATTCAAATCAGTTTCCAGTCGGAAAATCAGGTTCCAGTCGCAAAACTCCTGCCCCCACCCCCTTCCCAGCCCCAGCCGAGCACCCTAAACCGTCAATTTCAAGCCCAACCCAACCCAGCCAAATTCAAAGCAATTTCCAGTCGCAAAACTCCCCCAACTTCAAAAAAGTTCCAGTCACAAAACTCCCAGCCCCAGCCCCAGCCCCAGACCCAGTCCCAGACCCAACAACGCGGAAAATCAGGTTCCAGTCGCAAAGCCCAACCCAGCCAAATTCAAAGCAATTTCCAGTCGCAAAACTCCCCAAAACTCCCAGCCCCAGCCCCAGAACCCAACCCAGAACCAAGGTTCCCCAGCCCCAGCCCNCTAACCCTAAACGTCCTAAACTCTGAACCCCAAGCTCCAAACCCTGAGCCAAACCCCTTGCTTGGCACAGGTGGAGACGGCAAAGGAGAGCCTGATCGATCAGCTGCGTCAAGCCCCCACCAGCCCCCAGCCCCAGCCCCAGCCCCAGTCCCCAGCAGCCCACCACCAAATTTTCCACAACCCAACCCAGAACCAGGTTCCAGTCACAAAAACCAAATTCAAATCAACTCAGAAAATCAGGTTCCAGTCGCAAAACTCCTCAACTGCCCAGTAGCGAGTTTCGCTCCGATCCCATACAAAGCGCTGCTAGAGAGAGACAAGCTTGGTTTCGCTAGGAGTTGAGTAAAGCCTTTCAGCCGAAGGTCAAAAACTCAACTTGGAACATCAGAGTGATCCACGGATGGAGCTACCTCGTCTACGGAATGCCGAATCTCAACATGCTGGAAGCTGAACTACGCGACAAAGCTTCGGAGCACTCATATACGTCCGATGCTCTGNGGAACATCAGAGTGATCCACGGATGGAGCTACCTCGTCTACGGAATGCCGAATCTCAACATGCTGGAAGCTGAACTACGCGACAAAGCTTCGGAGCACTCATATACGTCCGATGCTCTGAACAACCCGGGGTCCCACCTCTACAGTAAGTCTACAGCACGCCCATAGTTCTGTCAAGTCACAGGAGCAAGCATACAACAGCCACACAGCAAAAGCTGGGCAGAGCCGCCTTCGAACCCGGCAGTATATTGGCTCCAGCAGCTTCCAGCCAAAGACCCCGACACGCAGCTTTGATTCGTCACGGCCCTGGCATGGCACGAGCGCGCGTCACCGCCCCGGACACAGGCATGTGTGCCTCTCTGTGTATGTGCGCACACACACGTGAGTACTGCATGCTCCAAGCAATCATGAAGCATTGCCCTATCCCGACAGGAGCTTCAACTGACGGTGCTACTCGGCGAGTACATGGCGCTGCCTGCACGCAGCTTCCAGGAGGCCAGAACGNTGAAGCATTGCCCTATCCCGACAGGAGCTTCAACTGACGGTGCTACTCGGCGAGTACATGGCGCTGCCTGCACGCAGCTTCCAGGAGGCCAGAACGAACTGAAGCAACCAAACCTCAGAACGCATCACACCGCTGCTGCCAGGTGAAACTCGTGTGTACCGGAGAAAACGACAAGCTGACTGCCGAAGAAAGGCAGCTGTATCGCTGCCATCCGCTGCGCCAGCAGGCCCCAAAGCGATCAGCGATCGCTCCGACCAGACATGCGCAACGCGTCTCCACTGCAGGCAGTTCGGCTGGCCGACCGGATCACTCGAATGATCTGGAGCACGCTATCCCAACACATGCAGCAGTGGTGGCGACCAGCGAAGGTCATGGACATGATCCAAAACGTGCTCCAGGCCAGCTGCAAACCCAACG
>BGNK01000644.1:0-73357 GCA_003297005.1 Symbiodinium sp. clade A Y106 | reverse complement strand
TATACATATATACATATATACATATATACATATATACATATATACATATATACATATATACATATATACATATACACATATACACATATACATATACATATACATATACATATACATATACATATATATATATATACAATACTTAGGTACACATGCATGGTGAAGCCTTGCTCTGTAGCATGCACTACTAAGCCAAAGAAAAAGAACGTGGATATGCCGGAAAAAACACAGACACACACGGACCCGAAAACGCGGGGCCTTCACTCCGTCCTGCCGCAGCCTCAGGAAGTATCAAAATGATTGCCCCAAGGGCACCCGCCCGCCCAGGTTCACTACGCCCGGGAAGCACAGCGAGCCAGTGCTGACGGGCCATGCCGGCGCGGAGGCCGCCACCATGACACAGAAACAAGAATCACAGCGAAGTAGCTCCCCGGACCATATCCAGCAGAACCTCTACTTGTCAGAGTTCCTGCCACAAACGAAACAACAGAACGCCAATGTGCATCATCATATCATCAACGACTGGATAGTCTTGGTGCATCGCGCATGTCCAGCGGGGATCGTGACATGGGACATCACGGTAGCATCGTCTCCCAGGAGACGGGGCTGATCGTCCCCGAAGACCTTGATGTGTTCGAAAGATCGGGAGAGCCGCGAAAAACGCAAGGGACACAGAATTCCACCTGCCTGCGCGAGACCCAGACCCACCCCAGCCGCAGACCCAGACCCAGCCCCAGCCCCAGCCCCAGCCCCCAGCAGCCCAGCACAAAATCAGGTTTCAGTCAGAAAACCTGCTCAAAACGTTTCGCTCAAGACTTTCGCTCAAAACTTTCGCTCAAAACGTTTTTGGCACCCAAACCCTTAACAATTTCTATAAACCCCAAACCCTAAACCCTAATCCCTATCCCTAAACCCTAATCCCTAAACCCTAAACCCGAACCCTAAACCAAAAAACCCTAAACCGTGCGAACCCCTGCAGCTAGAATGCCCTAGGAATTTCCAGGGCATCAGGGTAGGGAGTTTTACTGTAGGGGCCCGAAAACTTGATAGGGCATCGGAAAACCCTTTAGGGTCTAGGACACCGTAAACACCTCTGCGGCTTAGGGTTTTAGATCCTTAAAACGACTACTTGCTATATCGCTGTTTAGGCAAACACGTGTCACATAAGAAGGCCTTTGACTCCGTTCGCATACCGTTTAAGTACTAGGACCCTGAGGCTTAGTCGTTGGTAGGTCAACTTTATGTCCTTTGGGTCTCAAGTTAAGAACCCTAAACCCGAAACCCTAAATCATAGGGACCCTTACGGGGGTAACGGGGGAGGAATCGGCCTTATTAGGTCCTTGTTATGGGCATTAAGCCCCCCCTACCCCGCCCTCCCCCTCCCCCCTAAGGGTCCCCACGATGAAACCTTGAACCTTGGCTTTCGGTGCTTCGCCTTGGACTGGGTTTAGGGTTTAGGGTTTTGAGGCTCATCAAGGCGTTGAGGGGCTACAGGATCTGCGGCTTTAGTCTTATTGTCTCGGGTGCTCTAGGGCCCTGGGAATTTACCCCAGACCCTAAGAGCCACAAAAGAGAAGCACAATGAGGGTTAGCAAGATGGTTACAGTACTATAAGGGTTTACTATCAGGCTTGCATTAAAGGGTACTAGAGGGGCTACTATATTTAGCTCGGGCACGAGGCAAAGTGGAGACAGATGTGCCTCTGCCTTGGGAGCCATTTGGCTGCAACTTCATAGTTGCCTCGAAATCCGGAATGCTGAATTTCAAGCCTGGACTGTTTTGATTTCTTTTCCAGCGAGTCGGGGGTTGGCTGTCGGCTCCCGACTTGTTCTTGGAGGCAGACTTGTAGTCGCCACAGCGACAGTCATCAGCCTTGACCTTCAACCCCGAAAGCCCTAAAACATCTTGGGCATCAGGCCGTCTCTATGAGAAGCCCTACAAAGACTGTAAGATCATAAAAGCCCCCTTCGACCTTCTGGACTGCCTAAACTCCTAAGCCCTATAAGCCCTGTCAGCCCGCGACTAACCCCAACCAATCCCGCATCACCTTAAACCTTTGCAGCCTGCAAGCCCCCCCAAATACCCCTTCTTAGTAGCTCAGTGGATACACTTTACACTTTTGGGGATAATATTACCCACCCTACAACAAAAAGTGTACACATTTTGGGGCTTATGAACTTAGCAACTAAGCCTCAAACTCTCGCGCTCGCACAGGAAACTCTACTCTGCAGTGCCGATGATCCCGGGACCGGATGCGCGATCCGCACACCAGGCGAACGGAAGCGTCCGAGTTGTCCGTTTCGGCTTCATTGTATCATGGGGCCCTTAGGGGGGTAGGGTCTTAGGATGAAACCATGGGCCCCTAGTATGTGCCCTTAAGCCTGGGATCCTTATATACCTAATATATACCCTGTTTGTACCCTTTAAGGTCCCTTAAACGGGCTAAGGGCCCATACTAGGGGCCCATACTTCCAACCCTAGATAGGGGCGTAAACAGGCCTTATTAAGTCCTATTAAGGCCCCCTACCCCCCTCCCCCTTGCACCCTAAGGGTCCTTATGATTGTAGAGTCTGGGATATCAAGTACATTTTAGTACCAAGGATATACACTTCTTCTGATACTAGGTTCCTGAATCGTACCGGGTCACCTTATTAAACCAAACAGTAGCAAAAAAAACGTACCCTTCTTATCCAAGGGGCTACTCAGGAAGCTAGGTAAGAGCTGTATCGAGACCTACATACTCGAAGCCCGGAGGATGACCAAGATAGTTCTCCTTAAGGCCCCTTATTTTGTATAGCTATGCAATAATATTCCCCAAAACCCTTATTCCAACTAGCTTAATACTCCTTCTACTCCATACCTAAACCCTAAACCCCAAACCCTAAACCCCAAACCCTAAACCCTAAACCCCAAACCCCAAACCCCAAACCCTAAACCCCAAACCCCAAACCCTAAACCCTAAACCCTAAACCCTAAACCCCAAACCCCAAACCCTAAACCCTAAACCCCAAACCCTAAACCCCAAACCCCAAACCCTAAACCCTAAACCCTAAACCCTAAACCCAACACTATAGTTCTTATATCCTTTGGCTTTCGGACTTGAAATGTCGGATCAGGGCTCCAGGGTCTTTCTTTGCTGCTTAACATGGGTATAGTAGAAGCCAGAAAGTTGGAACATCATTCTCCTCATGCCCTTAAGGTAAAGCATAAGGGATCCTAGCACGAACTAAAGCCATGTTCCAACTTTCTGGGGTTCGCTGTATTGGGGTTGGGTTGTAGGGAGCAGGATTTAAGGGTTTCGGGTTTTGTCACATTGGTTTTCGGAGTAGGGACTAGGATTTAAGGGTTTCGGGTTTTGTAACATGGGTGTTGGTTTTGGTAGTAGTGAGCAGGATTTAAGGGTTTTGGGCGGAGAAAATAGTTTATTGGCCTGTTGTAATGGATGGCCGGGGGGGGGTGCGTGGGGGGGGGGGNGGGGGGGGTTATTTTGGGGTGCAGGGTTGAGGTTTGGGAAGGTGTAAAATTTGGAGATTTCGGCTTGGTCGGCAGGGCCGGGTCTTTCCTTTGGATTGCACGGAATGAAAAAGGAACACTTTTTGGATACGAGGATCGTTCAGGACTGAATGCTATATTTTAAAGTTCACGTTAACTATGATGTCAATGTACCTCGATTTTCGTCTTAGGCTGTCGACATGGGATCTGCAGCCTTAAACTCCCACGTTGAGTCTGAATGCCCTTGAGTAGCATAGCAGGCAGTGGCGTGGAACAACTTCGCAGCTGGGCTTTCGTTTGTCAGCCCACGGGTTTAGGGTTATATGGGCAGATCTTCAGCCAAGTACCCTAATAATTTACAGTAAGCCCCATAAAGTTGCAAACCGGATTAAGGCCAAATAGTGCTGGGATTCCCTATACAGTACTCTTAAGGACTTAGGCTGTTGGGTTTCCAACTTTTGGGCTTCTACTGTAACCCTAAACCCTAAACCGGTGGGGATTGAGGGTGCCGAGTTCCCAGAGACTCCAATATCCCTTAATTAAGGAATATACCTTGCATCATATTAGGGATCCTACTATAATTTAAGGTATATTCCTTATTTAATGGATATTGGAGTCTCTAGGTTATAGTCTTGAGACCTAAAGCCGTGCTATTTGGGCATTTGAACCCGCTGGAGCTCTCTGGGCTCTCACGAAACTGCAAAGACGGCCTAGTTTCTAAGATAGGGTTCGGAATATTTAGTAACGCTACCCCCCTTGCAGTCCCGATATGAATGTATAGTCAGATATACATATATATATATATATATGCATGAAAATAGATACAAAGTCAGAGTAACTAGCACACCAAACTGCTGTTTCGACCAAGTTGGCCCCTGAAGAAAGGTTTGTGGTTCAGGCCCCGATTTGCCTCCTTCTAGCAGTCTTGCCCGTGAAGTACTATAGGAGCCGAAATAATTACCGAAACTGTTTTGGTGGTTCCTTTCTATAATTATAGTGTTATGGGCCCCAACACCCTATTCTAATTAGTAAGGCCCTTCTATTTATAATCTCCAAGTCCGACCCCAATCCTTCGAACCATCTGGTCCCTTGAGAGCCCAAGTGATATAGATGCCTGAACTCCTTAACCTGTATTTTTTTCTTCGGGGTTCCTCATGGTACTTATACTTTAATGTACCTTAAAGCTTACAGCCCTAATCTAATTGTTACGGCCACTACATGACATAACCTAGTAGGCAGGTCTTTGGGTTGAAGGGAAAAGGCATTTTTAGGTTGGTATTCAGAGTGTGTACCTTTCTTTATTGCAAGGATTTTGGACCCTTTAGGATCTGTTTTCAAGCGAAGTAGATGTCGAAATCGTGAAATTCTTCAGAAGCCAACCCGAATCTTAGTACCCTCTTGTCGGTCGGAAGAGGGTGCCGACGCTTCCTGGTTGTTTTCGATGTCTTTTCCCACTTATTGCCACCTATCCTAGTATAGACGCCTGAATAGTTAGGTTAGATGATATACCACCCCCAATGGCCCAAACCACTGCTCTAACAATGAAGCCCCCCCCATATGACCCTTTGCTCTTTGAGCTAGTCAAGTGGCACCAAACTGTGCTTGTTTTGGGCTTCTGCCGAGGAAGCTAATTTCATGCCACAAGGAGTATCAACTTCCTCGAAGAATGGCCTGGTCGAATTGCCTGCTCTACCGAAAAGCAAACATCCTAACTGATATAAAGTAGAGTAGCAAGAGCCCAGTGTTTCGGAATCAGGTTTCACATTGATGGAGCTGGTGGTTCACCGTGCATAAAGTCTTTTGCTGTGCCCAAGATAAGAAGGGTGCTTTTGGCCTAACTAAAATGTATGGAGACTTGGTACGGGTGTAAGATCCCTCAATCTCTTACTGATCAAATAAATAAAGATGATACTGATTGCAAGAATCCCCTTACTATGCCCGAAGCCATGCTGAACCCTAAACCCTGAACTTCTCAAGCCTACACTCTGCATAGCTTTGTCCGACCCTCTCCGAGGTTTACGTCTTCGGCGGCGAGTGGTCAAGCCGGGATCAGAAGCGCTACCGCCACTCTGAGATGCAGTGTTCAGCCTGCCTGAACGGGTTTAGGGGTTTAGGTGTTAGGATTTTGAGTGTTGCGGGCTTGGAGTTTAAATTAGTAGTTTAGGGTGTAGGGTTTAAAATGCACGTTTGATCTGCTCTTGCGAAGTAGGGGGTCTAAGCCTAAGCCGTGTTGGGGATTCATGTGGAGATGCATGATTGAAGCTCCAGGTCGTTACCTTTGACAGCGTCTGCAATATTTGGGAGTTTCCGAAAATTAGGGGTACCTTGTTTTGGGGTCCCTATAATAAGGATCCTACTATTTAGGGTACTATATTAGGGTCCCCTATTTTCGGAAACTCCCATTTGAGGCATCGAACCCTACATGCCTTGATGGGAAAACAGCTTTAAAGGACCATTTTTTGGGTCGGTTTCGTGCAACTGCAAAGGATCGAACCCTGTACTCGGTGTAGGACAATGCTACATCCCAGTTGGTATTTTAGGGTGAATATTCACATGCCATAGGTCCATAAGCAATTTACCGATACTCGTTTGTGGCTGAAAATGAAAAGAATTGCACAAAAACTCTGTTCTTCTTCGTAAGGCCCCTATATAAGGTTTTGGGACCTTGAGGGAAGTATGGTACGGTAGCGGAAGGTACCAGTAGCTGCCCTAAAGCCCTATGAACCGCAAATCCCTAAACGACCGCTGTTCCGGCCCCAGCGACTGCTGATCGTCCCTAAGGGCCCAAAGGACCCTACTCGGGTTTAGGATAGTAGTTAAGTAGATCAATATTTAAGAGAGTTTATGATTATTAGGTACTTGGACCCTTAGGGGTTCTTCACTGCCACTCCAAGGCTGGCTTTTGGTAAACCAGGCCCATCCTGCGCATTACTCATCCGGATGTCTGTGCATACTTGAGGGATCACTGCCCGATCTGCCACCACTGCCGGCGCCAAATGCCGCCTCAGGATTCAGCACCCTACCTGGCTCGAACTCCTGAGCACCTCTGAAAGTGTTGTGGTGAGCACGGCACTTCAGATGTTGAGCCCCGGGCCCCGAACCCCGAACACCCAAAGCCGCATAAGTAAGTAAAGCGGGTGTGTATACCCACAGGGGCGCCTGAACCCTAAACCCCAAGCAAGAGTTCGATGCCTCAAAGCTCACTACACCAAGATTGAAATCCGAAAGGCAGAATCCTACATAATCAGCCTTACGTCATCCTAAGAGTTGGCACCGAACCCTAAATCCTGAAAATCCCACCTCAAGTGAAACTCTAAGCCGAAAGCTTATGATGAAAACCCAAGCTTACACAACCCAAAAGCCCACCCGCAACTTCCCTACTTGTACTCCATGGCCTCAGAAACCCACTATGAAGACCTTACGGGCTCTCTTGAAGGTACCTTGGGCCCTCAGACCCCATGCCTCAACACCCTAACCCTATATAGCCCTAAGAAGCAGAAGCAGAATTCGATCCCTAAGGCTCAGAATCACCCAAAAAGCCTTAAATACTATGGTCTTTGGGCCCAAGAGCCTTTCTATGAGTCCTTAGAGCCTTAGGGGAAGAGCTTCTGATCCCCAAACCCTAAACCCCCAAGACAAACAACGCGACCCCAGGGGCTTAAGCCCTAAGGCCCCATGTACCCATATAGCATATACTTAGGCCGGGGTTTAGGGTTTAGGGTTTAGGGCTACTTAGGCCTTAAAGTACCTATGTAGCGACCCCTTTAAGGCTTAAGTATCTACTGTAAAGGTACCCCTAAGGGTCCAAAGGACTCAATAATTAGGTACTTGGGTTTAGGATAGTAGTTAAGTAGCTCAATATTTGAGAGAGTATATGATTATTAGGCACTTGGACCCTTGGGGTACATGGAGCCTTTGGGAAGGTCAATTCAGCGACCTTTGGCGCTTTGACGCCGCTGGCCGGCCTGGGTCGCGCTGGGAGAAGATCGAGGTCATGTGGATGAAGCTCAGGGTTCAAGGTGTCTGAGGGGTTTAGGGTTTAGGGTTGGGGGAGGGGTTTAGGGTTAGCTTCAAGTTGCGATTTTCATCTCGAGGAGTTTAGGGGACTTAGAAACAGGGCTCTGGTAGTTGAGAGGGTGGGCTCAAGAGGGCTGCAGATCTTCCTGATCCTCGAAATGGGTGGTAGGGTTGGGTGTCTGGAGGTCTAGACCACGCCCTAAACACCCGCAACCCCAAACTAAAAACCCGTAACCCCAAACCAAAAGCCGTAACCCTCAAAGAAGAAGTTGAAGCCACCTTGACAAAGGCAAACGGGTCGGTGCCTGATCCGCGTTCGGGACATCGCATGGCTGCCGCTGGCGACTATGCCGCAGCAATGCTGCAAGACGTTTTAAGTGTCTCGGGTGTGAAAATGTCAACGTACGTACTTTTGAAGTCTCAATTCTTGCGTTCACTACGGTTCCTGAATATATTTACACGATAGCTTACCCGAAAAACCCCAGTCAAATTCTTATGGCCCCTACAGACCCCTACATTTTAAGTAGTGTATGCTTTGGGCCTTTGAAGTGGCACGTATAAAGGTACTGTAGGAACAATGTAGCGACTAGATGCGTACATGGACCTGTCAGGTAACTCACAGTAAGGGCCTAAGGGTGCCTGTGCCCGAGTAGAATGTACTTTGAGCCTATAATAGCGCCTATAATCTAGGGTTACTTCAACTCCAAAGTATATAGCATTGGGTTGGGTACATGGACCTTTCAGTTAGGGTTTCTGCAGCGTTCGGGTTTCCTTGGTGTGGGGTTGTGAGAAGCCTAGGTTTAGGGCTGCAGTACTTGGGGTGTCAGGCTGCACAGATGACAGAAGGTTCCAAACATTCCAAGAGTAATTGTTCAGTGGTTCAGCTTAGCGTTTAGTGATCCTAAACCCTTACCCCAAGGGTCCAAAGGACCCAATAATTAGGTACTCGGTTTTAGGATAGTAGTTCTGTAGGTTAGGATTTTGGAGAGTATATGATTATTGGGTACTTGGACCCTTGGGGTTAAATTTAATCCTACCTATAGTCTCCATTGTAGTTCCTTTTTTTGGTTTAGCCAAATATATAATTAGGATCCTATAAGGTAACCCAAAAAGGAACTACAATGGAGACTATAGGTAAACCCTTATATTTATACCCTTGAGTTCTAAGGAAGCTTCAGGTTTCAGGCCAGACACAGCTAGGCTCATTCATCTCAAGGGACGAAATCAGGAGCCTCAGTCTCTTCGACCGTGCACTTGGGACCCTAGCATGCGCTAGAACTTGAGGCAGTACTCCCAGGGAAGGGCTCCCTCTTCGGGCCCTTTAGATACTCCCTAAGGGTCCAACCAAGTACCTAATTACCATATACTCTCCAAAATAGTAACCTACAGAACTACTATCCTAAACCCGAGTACCTAATTATTGGGTCCTTTGGACCCTTCGGGACCGGCCTACAACACTGATGTGTCCATGCGAGTGCAAGCCGAGCCAGAGGCCTGTCATTCGGCATGGACCAACATGCTGTTGGCCATAAAGCATGCTGGCCTCCAGCCGACTATGCTGGTGGCGACGCTGATATCGCACTTGGACCACGGCCCGGATGACTCTGGCAGGGCCCTTTTGAAGAAAGCGGAGGTTTGTCGGCAGTGGATCGAGGAAATGTCCGACGACGAGTGGCAGGAGCTGCGCGAGCCTATCGCGCTTGACCGGTGCACTACGATCGACAACGAGGACCTGGTGCCAGAGTCGAAAGCCGATCTGCTCCGAGAACCTGATCCTGGGAAGCCAAAACCTGAAGCCAACAGCAGACACCTTTTGGAAGTTGAAAGCAACAACACCGTCATCATCTGCAGCCGAAGCTCTCGGCTTGCAGGTCTCAGGGTGGTCCTATCTCAATAGCCTAAGCATTCAAGCCTCATTTTGTGAGCCTCCTGCGACTCGGTCTTCGGAGGGGTAATTAGTGGAAAGGGCGACACTCCTGGGATTGTATACCTTTCTCCTTTCGGGTTCAGGTCAGGAGTCAGACGGCTTCGGAGTGCGAGAATAAATAGAATCTGTTTCCATCTTCGTCTTGCTTCCCAGCAATTGTGCCAAAGTCGTGACCCCACAGTGGACTCATCAACTCGTAGATTGTAGTTTACAACCTCCATACCAGAGATGGCTTAAAGACCCCCGTCATTCAGAGAGTCGAGTAGCTATAGGCACTCCATTGTTGCTCTTTTGTTAGAGGATCCTCGGCTGAATAAAAACAGCTTGTTGCCAAAAACGGAACTACAATGGACAGTATTCCGGGCTTTGGAGTACCATACTTTAATACTTTTTTCTTAAAGGAACCATTATGAAATCAAAGTGTATACGTTTTTTTCTCCCTGGTTGCTTAAAAGCCCAGAAAAGGTGCAGCTTCCGGAGGCTGACACCAAGTCTCCGTAGGGTTTAACACTTGGGTAGTTGTCAAAATTATGGGCCCTTTTTGGGTACCTATTATAATGCAGCACCTATTATTTAGGGTACCCAAAAAGGGACCATCATTTAGACAACCACCCACTTACTGTGTTTATCGAAGCAACAACTTTGCAGCATTGTTTTCTGCTGTTGCGACAGTTTGTTTGCTGGTTAGTGGTCGAAGGCTGCAGAAGGGTGTAGACATGAAGAATCCCTAAGGGTCCAAGTGCCAAATAATCATATTCTCTCCCGAATGGGAACCTGCAACCACAACTATCCTAAACCCAAGTACTTGATTATTAGGTCCTTTTGGACCCTTAAGGAAATTTGGCAATCATTGAGGTCTTGTTTGGCGGCTTCTCTGAAGACAAGAAGCGACGGGCGACGTACCTGGAAGCTCGTCTGTGATGACTCAAAGTAGGTTTTAGGGTTTAGGGCCTTTTAGGGTTTAGGGATGACTCAAGTGTCAGCATGTCAGAATTCGAAGGTTGTTTGCTTCTGGCTTCGGTGTTTCAATCTTTGCGTGGTCGCTGGTGCTGCGTTTGTGCTGCTGGGTTGATTACCTTGTTTCTTTTCTATGGTGCTTTTGTAGTAAGCCAAGACTCTGAGCTACGTTCGACATTATCGGTAGCCGGACATGGAGCTCACGAGGAGGTTGTAGCAATGGAAAAGGAGCTTCTCCGCCACCATCTGTGCAGCAAAGGACGACTTCTATGCCCTGCACCTGCCCAGCCACACCTGGCGTCGTTTGGCTGAGACGAGCTGGGCTTCTAAAGGTGAACCCAGAGGTGCAGGTTTCAGTATAGAGATTTTCGAATCGGGCAAACCGAAGGGCGGAAGGTTTCAGAGTCTATAGGATTTGGGGCGTAAGGCACCGAGAGCTTCGACTTTTCAATCAGGCACCCATGTTTCAGGATGTTTAAACTACGTACTAGTAGTACGGTCGGCAATCTTTGGCCTTTTTGTCGCGTTATAACCCCTATATTATAAGCCCAACGTGTAACACTTAGTTTCCTTATAGCGGATACTGGACAAGCATGAAACTGAATGCATCTGGTCCTTGCATGGTAGAGTGCTCGTCGGGAGGTGACGGTGCATGTGTAACGAGGCCCCATGCAGAGCTGTTTAAGCCGGGAGTTCTTATGATGCTAACAGTTAAAGTTAAGTTAGCAGCTAACTTAATTTAGATTAGACTATCCTAACCTATTTTGTTGTGGGTTTTTACAACAAACCCCAATATAGAACTTTTAGGGACCCTTCAAAATCACGGGTTTTTGCTTGTTCAAGAGGTCCTAAGCTTAAACATATTTTTTCATGGCTCCTTATTATGATTCCTTGTGCGAGTCCTTAACAAGCTGGGCCCTAAACCTTGAACCCTAAACCCCAAACTCCCCGGCGGCGACAGGTCTCCTTCCGAGCGACCGCCGCACCCCAAAGCCCGGGGCACGCGCCGGCGGCGCGCTCTTCGCGGCAGCGGCGGCGGCCGGAGGGGGTCAGGGCATTTTCAGGGTTTAGGGCTCAGGATTTAGGGTTTACGGTTCAGGGCTTAGGGTTCATTGGGTGTACGGTTTAATTACAGTTTAGGGCTTGGGGTTTAGGGTTTAGGGTTGAGGTTAAGGGTCAATGTACCGTAATAATGTACAATTCGTTCTTTGAAGGGGTTCCTGTGGAATGGTAGGTAGGTAGGACGTCCGGGGCAAAGTACAGACGTATTATACAGGTACGACAAGGTGTAATATAGGGGCCTAAATAATTACCTATACTGTTTTGGGGGCTCCTTATTATAGTTATAGTATAATGGGCCCCGAAACCCTATTCTAATTATTAAGGCCCCTATATTCCCTCAGAAAGGCTTTGAGCAGGCTTTCTCCTGTAGGTTCGACTAGACGTCTTCGTGGCTAATGGTTCCCAGAGATCATATGTCAATGCAGGATGGCTTTTTCGGCAAGAAGAGGCATACCATTGAAACTGCAAGGCATGCAGAGATGAAGGATGTGGATCTAACCCTAAACCCTAAACCGGTTGAGGGTTTAGGGTTTAAGGACTCGACTTCGGGGTTTGAGGGGCTGGCTGGCTGTCGAAGGGGATGTTGGACTTCGACGCCCGTTGACTGAAACTTCCTGAAAACCCAACCTTGGGCCCTGAATACTGAGCCCTAAACCCTAAAGCCCTAAACCCTAAACCCTAAACCCTAAGCCCTAAAGCCCTAAACCCTAAACCCTAAACCCTAAGCCCTAAAGCCCTAAAGCCCTAAAGCCCTAAAGCCCTAAAGCCCTAAAGCCCGAAGCCCTAAACCCTAAACAGCTATAGCTCACAAGTTTCTGAACTGCACAAGCCCAACACGCAACAATGCTTGACCCAAAGCCCTGCTTTTCCCAACCCGTGTGATATTCGCGGTAAATGCCTGGATCACGATGTTAAACATGCAAGTAAAAAAGACACATACGTACTTATGTGTATGTATGTATGTATATATATATATATCATGTGAATATATGTTGGACTTTCAGCAGACAAAGAAGCCTAGGTACCATGGTCCTTCCTACAAGTTCCCTTAAGGCAGACCCGGTCTTCAGAAAACCCTAGATCAGACCCTAAAGCCCTGAACCCTAAACCCCAAACACTAGCAGACTCTGCAGTCGGGAAAGGGCCCTTAAAAAAACAAAAACACTAAACCCTCAACCCCTAAACCCTAAACCCCGAAACCTTAAACTCTGAACCCTGAGCCCTCTGAAATTCTAGAACCTTCCCCAAAACGGAGCCTCTGGGAGAGGTTTTTGTCTACGGTGGCACCCGGCCGACGCGGAAAGGCGGCGACAGCCTTCAGGTGATGGAGGTCCGGGAAGAGGTTTCTGGGATCGCGGGCTTAAGGGTTTAGGGGGTTTAGGAGAGTTTAGGGGTTAGGGTTTAGGGTTCTTAGCCAAGCACCCAAACAGTTACAGGTGCCAAGCACGACACAAACCCTAAACCCCAAACAAACCTCAAAGGCCACCAAGCATCTACCCTAAACCCTAAACCCTAGGTTTTTCAAGTTCCTGACTTCGAGGCTTGGTCGCCTCCCTTTTGAGCACCCATAAATAGGCCAGAGGCCTTTCCCCAGGAACCCTAAAGTTCCAAGCTCTAGTTAAAGCATTAAAGCCTTAAGCCCTTATAGCCCTAAAGCCCCCCAAAATAGGCCCCAAAGTAGTTCCTTTTGGGGGTTCAGATTTAGAATTCTATAAGGTAATCCCAAAAAGGAAATACTTTGGGGGCCTATGGGTAATCCTAACGCCCTGAAGCCTCCAAACCTCTACCGGGAGTTTCCGAAAATTAGGGGGTACTGTACTTTGGGGTCCTTTAAAGGGATACTATAAGGGTACTATAAGGATTCCTTTAAAGGGCTCTATAAGGGTTCAGAGTTTCCGGAAATTAGGGGGTACCTGTATTTTGGGGGCCCTTATGATAAGGATCCTACTATTTTGAGGGTCCTTATAACAAGGATCCTACCATTTTGGGGTCTTGATAATAAGGATCCTACTATTTGGGGGTCCTTATACTAAGGATCCTACTATTTGGGGGTACTCTATAAGGGTCCCCTATTTTCGGAAACTCCTCTACCGGCTAAAGGTTTTCGGGCTTACCTGCAGAAGGACCTCTGGCGCGCGTCTCTCGGTGGCAGCGGCAGCGCCGTGTGGGAGCAGGTGACCACGTCGGGCGAGGCGTGGTGTTCTACCGATGCCGGGTTTAGGGTTTAGGGCCTAGGGTTCAGGGCCCTACCTATAGTCTCCATGGTAGTTCCTTTTTGGGGTTACCTTATAGGATCCTAAAGATAAATTATATATTTGGTTAAACCAAAAAACGGAACTACAATGGAGACTATAGGTAAACCCTAAACCCTGTAACCGAAAGCATTTTGTTAAGGAGCTGCGCGTTCAATGCGTTTGAAGGGGGGGTTGGGTTTTTGGCTATAGTTGAAAACTAGAGAGACTGCAAGGTCCGCTTTATATTACAGTAGAAGCCCAAAAGTTGGAAACCCAATAGCCTCCACCCCTAAGAGTAATGTATAGGGAATCCCAGCACTATTTGGCCTTAATCCGGTTTCCAACTTTATGGGGTTTACCGTATAGGGGTCCAGGTATCCGGTACGCCGCGGTGAGGGTTTACACTGCAGGGAGTAGGAAACTAAATGTTGGGTATCCTTTGGAGCTTCAAGACCTAAACCAGCAAGCTTCAGCGTGCTTGTTTCCTAAACTTGCGTTTCGGATTTTAGGGTTTTAGGGTTTATGCCCTTAAGAAGATAAACGACAGCCTGAACCCCATAATCCCAAAGCCCCTAAACTACCCACAGGCCCCAAAGTAGTTCCTTTTTGGGGTTCATATTTAGAATTCTATAAGGCAATCCCAAAAAGGAACTACTTTGGGGCCTTTGGGTACGGACCCCAAGACCTATAAATGAAGGGCCCGGGCCGCCGCAGCGGACTTTGTGCGAGACCCAAGACCGAGTCAAGTCAGGATGCCTAGGGTTTAGGGTTTAGGGTTTGGGGTTTAGGGTTTAGGGTTTCGGGTTTAGGGTTTAGGGTAGATAGTTTAAAGATGAGGGTCTGTATCTGAGGACCCTCTCTGTGTTGGATGATTTAATGAGTGTTGTCATTGCTGAGTCCTGCAACTTCGGGCTCTGTGTCTACTTGTTACTTGGAGGTTTACCCCAAACCCGGAACCCCATTACTGAGATGTTGCGCACAGGGTTCCCAACCTGAACTCATCTGTCGGCTTTAGGGTTTGGTAGGGTTTTGGATTTAGTGAGGGGTACATCGAGCTTGTTTGACAGATTCGGACTAAAACAGGGAGGTATGTGTGGGTGAGTCGGTGGTCTGATTGCGTGGGTCGGCGATCATCCTGTAAGTAACCCAGACCCCCGCGAGGATCTAGAAAGTAGATCCCCTAGTTTGGGGCCCTATATACTACTCAGGGTACTTCATCCACATTAAGGCATCTACTTTTTGGATCCTCCCGGGTCTTCCGAAAATTGGGGGTAACTTATTTTGGGGCAGGATCCTACTATTGAGGGTACCATATTAGGGTCCCCTATTGTCGGCAACTCCCATATCCCGTAAGACAAGGTCTTAGCATGTTGGAATTTTCGGCACCTCCCAGGCCCCGAAGACCAGCACCCTAAACCCTAAATGAACCTCCAAAACCGCAAAGCCCTGAACCCTAAAGCCGCAATAAATCGTAACCCCCCATAACTGAGGGCCAGTATGAAAGGGCTTATGGTTTACCTTAAGCCCATATAATACCTTCTTAGAGACTTAAAAAAAGGAACCCTAAAACGGTGAACCCCTGAACCCTAAGCCCGGTAGGGTTTAGGAGCCGGCGCTGCAGCAGGACGTGTACCTATAGTCTCCATTGTAGTTCCTTTTCTTGGTTAACCAGATTTATATTATAGAGATCCTACCATGTAACGTTGGTTAGCCAAAACAGGAACTACAATTATATATAAGCCTATGAGCAGATTTCTGAGGCTAAGTGCTGCCAACATTTCTGAACTTTCTTGTCATCTCATGCGTCCCGAATACCAACCTACCAGCGTAACCGTTCTTTTCCAAGTCATTGGGGCCTTAGGCGCTTTAGGGTTCAGAACGATTCAACTCTTGTGAATCCCAGTATATACTCAGGCCTGATAGCATCTATATCGGAACCCCTTTAAGGCCTAAATATATACCATGTACCCAAGGGAGTATGCAAAGGCCACTGCCCCGTCAGCGCGGAGCAGCCGCTCAGGCAGTCTTCCATTGGGGCCGCTTGAGGGGTATTGCAGTTTAGGGATGTTTCGGCTAGGGTTTAGCGATTTTGGGTTTAGGTTTTAGGGAGGGTCCATGGTTTACGATTAAGGGGTCAGTACAGCATCTAAACCTTAAGCCACAGAATCTGTCGCTGTGAATCCCTGCTCATCCCACTTTTTTGCCAATTGCGTAAGGCCCCGGAGTTACTTGGGCTCTTATGGGAAGGCGGCTGTTCTTCGGCGGCGTGGCAGACCACCATGTCGCGCTCGCCTCAGCATGAGGTTGTGACTCTTGGGGTTTAGGGTCATAGGGTGTAGGGCGGGTTGCTATGTCGGGTTCCTCGAGGATCAGGGCCAGTTTTTGTCTGTGCAGAGTCTCGATGGTCGTGGATTGGGGCTTAGGGTCTTTTGTGTTATGGACTCTATTTTTGGAGGAGTTCAGCAGAGTTATATATAACCCGGCTTCGAACCCGTCCTACGCCGGTTGCAGCGCTTCGGGCTTGCTTGTTTGGGCTGCGAGGGGTTCAGGGGTTTTTAGTTGGGTTTTAGGGTATGATGAAAGGTGGGATATTTGCCTGTCGGGTATTCCTTACGAAGTCACAGAGGCTCCATCTTGAGGCAGTAGACAAGAACAGGGCGGTTGGAGGTCCAACGAACAAGCCCAATCCCGAAGCGGCTAATCCAAAGGTGGTGAAGGCAATCCCACGCTTGAAATGGGAGTTTCCGAAAATAGGGGACCCTAATATAGTACCCTGAATAGTAGGATCCTTGCTATAAGGACCCCCAAAACAAGGTACCCTCAATTTTCGGAAACTCCCAAATGAACCACCAGTCTCGGCCTCGCTGTGGCCTGACTTTTGATCTCCTGAACCCAACAACCAGTGAGTTCAATCAAGCCGGCCAGAGACATGCAGCCCGACATAGATCAAGAAAGGCCTGAAGCTCTCCAGATTTGAGCTTCTACTCCGAAGGAATACCTCCGACATCACAAGTTAGAACATAATCCCTCAGAAGCAATCAAGCTGCTTGATCATTCAGGCTTCCTTCGGTGAACTCCGGCTTCCGATATCCGCTCTACTAGGTTCCTGAGTAGTACCCTTTTGCCCTTTTTAGTTTAGGGTCCCCTTATTACAACCCAATAGTAGGAAAAAGGGTACCCTTATTACAAAGGGGCTACTAAGGAACCTAGTCTAGAACCAAAGCGAGTCTGAATAGAAATGCAAGTCCACTGTCAGTTTCGCCAGCACCTATAAGTGTTGTGCGCTGTTGCCTTTGAGGAATTTCCCGATTTGTATAAACATACATATATATACACACACCGGTAAAAGTAGCATATATCATAACAGCATGATATACACCAAAACCTTATTCTGCCGATCAAGGCCTCTCTACTAAATCCTAACCCCAAGTACCAAAACATCTGATCTTGCGCTCAGGCGACCACCAATGCTGGAGGGTCCGGCAAAGCGACAGCCGAGGTGCTCACACCGGAGCAGGAGTGGTTTCTATTAGCATTTAGAGCTGGAGCCTGATTAAGAAACTCTGGGCCTATAACCCCAAAACTGGGCTTTGGAGTACCATACTTTTAATACTTTTTTTTAATGGAACCCTTATGAAATAAAAGTTTATACTTTTTTCTCCCTGGTTACTTAAAAGCCCAGAAATAGTAGGGTTCATATAAGGGGCTTGAAGTGTTGGGGATTCGCCTGCAGGTGGCTGAAGGCTTGTTTATATTGGGGTCCGGGGGTCGGAATTGCAATGCCCGAAAGGCCCTCGCCGCTTTGGTATCTTCCTGGCCTGAGTAGATGCTGTTTGATCTTAGACCTTTAAGACATGCATTAGTCGTCAGCATGCGTAAGCCCTAAACCCTATTCCCGAACATGTGGGATTGGGCTTTTGGATTGTGTCTGCGAGGTTGTTCTCTCTCGGAACCCCGATGTCTCACGATGCCTCTTGTGGTTGGTGAAGCTGGGGGGCCACGCAGACCGGTTTCAGGCAACAGATTTGCAGAAGGCTCTCTGAAGACCCTGAACCTGCGCCCACAAGAATCCTGCAGATTGAGCCTTGCAGAACTCCTTGCTTATGAGGCTTCGGTCTTGGCATCCTAAAGCCTTTGACAGTATTCATCCAAGGATTGTAACACAGAAGCATAGAAATATTATTCAAGTCTCCTAGAACATACCCACAAGCATTTTTCTATCGTAAAGGCCTCTGTCTTGTTTCTGGAGTTGATGGAGGTCAGGGTTACATCTTGCCCGTGGCAGCTCTGTGTGCATTATATATGTGTGCATATATATGTATATACATATGTGTGTTGTCTGCTGGTTGTGCCACAGTGCGCTACAATTAAAAGTAGGAGCATGGCTGCAAGAATCATCGGAAAATCATTGTTGATTCCTGCGCACCAAGAGCTTCAAGCCAGCTTTTGCGAAACAGGTCGCGGTGTTCCACCAAGACGTTTTCTTGTTGGACGGGAAGTGCTATGTTTCGATTCGGGCCCTTCGCGCATCGGGAGGTTTGGGACCTTGCTTTCAGGCCTGAGAAAGGGGCTTGGCATTTGGGACTCGCTCCGGTTCCGTTTTTTGGCGGGGGGCTCCCTGGATGTATTTGGCATACTTAGGTTGATCGAAGACGCAGAACTATGCGAGTCTTGATGCCGAGTTTGCAAACGGTATACACGACCAACACCTTCGAACCATAATCCCGACACCCTGAACCCTGGATCCTGGAAGACATCAATTTCAGTTGTTCCAAAGCCCAGAAATTCTTAACCATAAACACGAATCCAAGCTCCTATGTCCTTTCTGGGCATCCTAAATTGTTGGCATAATCTAGGAATCATAGGGACCTGACAAAAGACTACGTCCTGACGAGGTTATAATAAGTGGGATCAGGCAAGAGAAGTGTGTCGGGTGAAAGGTCTCTTTTTTTTGGGGATCGGGGATTAGAGTCTTGCCTAAGATTTCGGATGTAGAGGTGTCAGCGACCTGCCGATGCGATGGTTCTGCAACCCCAAATGTCCAAGAACTCCGCTTCTACATTCGAAGAGAGGCCCCAACCAGGTAGGAAATCCTTCGGGACGATGTATGTATGTACCTGTGGCCGGACAAACCGACCTTTTTAGGGTTCCTTATTATGGTTTCTATGTATAATTTCTTAAAAAGGTCGGTTTTGGGGGGCCAAAGGTATGTGTGTATGCGTTTAATGTATGTGCAATTGTATGTATAAATGTTCGTATTAATTATCAGCGTCAGCCCTTAGTTACTGAGCCTCTGGACCCATGAAATCGGGGCTTGGAGGTCAGGTCTTGGGTTTCGTCCATTATCCTGGGGGTCCATGTACCCATACAGTAGAAGCCCAAAAGTTGGAAACTCAATAGCCTCAATCCTTAAGAGTAATGTATAGGGAATCCTTATTTGGCCTCAATCCGGTTTCCAACTTTATGGAGTTTACTTTACAATGTACTGCAATTGCTCTGGGTCTAAAGTACCTATGTAGGGACTACTGTCAGGCCGGGGTATATACTATATTAGTGTACGTGGGCCGTTAGGGTTATCACAGGGCTTGAGGAAAAGTAGCCCACCGTGTGCTCAAGCGGCGTTCTGTTGGGTTCAGTCTTCTGGCTTTTGGGCAGCAAGGCCGTGGGAATTAGCAGTTCAGGATCTGGCGATCTTCGGGTACATTTTAGGGTGCAGAAGAGGGTTTGCGGAGTTTTACGGCTTCGGTACCTTGGGTATACTGCCAAGCTAAGTGTTTCCATCTCTTCATCGTAGGCCCGTAGGCTTCACCTAAACCCTAAACCCCAAGGCAGGCCTAACCTGCTTAAACCCTAAACCCTAAAGCCTAAACCCTGAACCAAACCACAACCCAAAACCCCGTAAACCCTGAGCTTCTTCAATTGCCGGCAGGACTGCACGCGAGAGGTAGCACAATGGTCCCGGCTTCTTGGCAGATCATCGTCTTCGTCAGGGGTTCGGGTCGAGGGCTTCGGGTTTAGGGCTTACCTGGGGATCGAAAACTCGACTGTTTGTTTAGGAGGTTTCAGACGGGACCTACCATTTTGTAGGGTTTGGGGATACAGGTAGGCCCTAAACCCGAAACCCCAAATCAAGAAGGCTAAATCATGGGCTACTCTAAATATTTTAGTATAGGAGCCTTGATATTGACAATTCTGCATTGGATTTTGGTGTACAGTGTAGTGCAGTATACTCATGTCAGGAGGATAGCGAGCTACTCACCATTGCTCAAGGTCCAGGCTTCGGAAGTGTTCAGGCTTCAAGCGGCCTCAGCGTGTGAAGGACATTCTGTATGTCTGAGGTTGAACCCTAACCCAAAACCCCGGAGTCTATCCCTGGGGCTTCAAATAGCCCAAAGTAGGTACTATTTATAGACTTTAGACCCCAAAGTAGGTACTACTTGTATACTTGGAGCTCTACCTGTGGCCGGAAAAACCGACCTTTTTAGGGTTCCTATTATGGTTTCTATGTATAATTTCTTAAAAAGGTCGGTTTTGGGGGCCAAAGGTAGGGTATAGGTCTGAGGTTTCAGGGGGATTCCGAGCTTGAAGAATTCTGGAGCAGTCTAGGGTTAGAAGTCCCAGTGTTTAGGGTTTAGGGTTTGCTTGAGGGTCTATTGACTCAAGTCTTGCAAACGTATTGGCTGTAAACTCAACTTTTCAACTTCTGGGGTTCTTATGAAGTAGTCGATTCTGAAAGTTTCCACGTTTATTTCCTGGGCTTTTGGGGCCAGTGAGCAAGTCTGTTCCTGCATGAGTGTCGGAGATGATGCCTAGGACCCAGAGTAGGCCCTTATTCCCTTTTTTCGGGTTTAGGTTCCCTTATAACCCCCTGTAAACCAAAAAGGGCACCCTTTTTATTCCTAGGTTACTCTTAGGTCTAGATGCTACTTGGGTGTTTTCAGTTCGCAGGGTCCTGGGGGTCCGGTTTAGGGTTTAGGGTTTAGGGCGGTTTAGGGTTTAGGGGGTTTAGGGTTTAGGGCTCGCCGTGGTGCTTAGGGCTAGAGGTGGCTTGAAGTGTTTAAGGCACGTGCTTCTTTGGACTCCTTCCATAAGGACCAGAATTGGGAATGCCATGTTGTTAATAACGGAACTCTTTAGTTTTTAGTAACCAGATGCACAAACCCTAAGCCCGAAAGTGTGGCGCATTCCAATGGCTTTCGACAGCTGAAACCCACAAGACACCCAGAGACTCCAATATCCCTTAAATATAAGGAATATACTTTAAACCACAGTAGAATCCCTCATATGTTTTAAGGAATATTCCTAATATCCCGTAAATATAAGGAATATACATTGCGTTATAGTAGAATCCCTCATATGATTAAGGAATATATTCCTAATTAAGGGATATAGGATTCTTTGGGCACTGAGGTTATGGCCAGGAGCCTCTGCACTCTCAGCTGTTCCCAAGGCCCGAGGACCAATTGCTCGCAGTATTTTGGGCTTTAGTTGGACTCGGAGTATGAGGTTCCGGTTTCGGACTTGTTTCGTTCTCTGCCGCTGTCTTTGTGTTCGTGTGCCTGTGTGTGTATATCAGTGACTGTGTGCGCGGTTCTGTATGTATCTCTGCGTGTGTGTGTGTGTGCGCGTGCATGTTCGTGTGGAGACCCTGACAGCCCTTGCTGGCACAGCCCCAACTTTGAAGGACGCCCCACTCCAAAACCGTTGTGGGATTGCTGCTAAACCCCTTTGAACAATTAATCCTGAAGAACCCTAAAGGAACCGGTTAACAGCCATTTAACAGATAGCATTTGTATTATCCACAAAAACTACACTCCTGGATCCGATTGGCAACCCTCGTATGTATATATATATATACATAATATGCACACAGACATACATTCATACATACTCACATACATTCATACATGCATGCATACATACATACATATGTATGTACATGTTCATGCGTACATACCACAAAGCCCAGCTTTCTCAGGCCGAGGACCTTTCGGAGGAACTTCGACGCCGCGGCGGCGGTGCGGATGCGCAGAGCCTTGCGCTGGTGGCCTACCGAGGCATCGTGTTTAGGGTTTTAGGGTTTAGGCCGGCTATTTTTTGTTGTGTAGGGTTTAGGGATTTAGGGTTTACAGGGTATTTAGGGCTCTTGGGATGTGTTTAGTGTGATTTCTCTGGTCGGTTCAATGTTTTCGTCAGCTGAGGTCTTGCAATGGGTCAAGACCCCAAGCTGTCAGTGTCCGAGGCCTTGATGTCCAGCACACCCGCTGCATTTCAGCCCTTGGCAACACATCAACTAAAAAGGGCAGGCATGCTTCTGATAATACTACTAACAGTAAACTGATACTAGTTATACTATTAGTGGTAATCGTAGTAGGAATAATAGTGACCAAGTCTGCAGAAGGGTTTTTGTTGGGGCTTTGGCGACTGCACACATGGCATCGTGGGGATTTTGGTGTGTGTATGTCTCGGGTACCGTTCCGGGGGGTATTAACCCTACATTCACTACTGTAGGTATCGGTAGCGATCGAGGGTGCCTTGCCGGTAGTGATGCCGAGACACATGCCTTCCAACCTGGTCAAGCAATGGATGGGCGCTTGAGCAATTCGAGTGGGCTTCGGGGTATTGCTACACTACATTGTTGAGCTATACACGGACCAACTGTAAGAGGTGCATCGCATTATAGCTTTTGGTTGTGTTGGGTATGTGTGGAGGGATAGTCGGTTACTTACTCATAAGGGACTACTGTTGTAGACTTCTTTAGGCCTTTGTTTTTATGTGGCTGGAGGTCATTGGGGGGTTTGGCATTAGGACTCGCACCCGCAACTCTGGCTCAAGCTATATCGATGTGCTTGAAGTCTGGCAAAGCTTGGAATAACATATAAACCCTCAGCCCCAGCTAACATGCGTTTTCTCAGGATCACGCCTCTGAGACGTTTGTACTAGGCCTCTGATTCCTTCAACCTTTTCTTCTTGGGCCGCACATGTTCCGCTACCCAGAGACTCCAAAATCCCTGAATTAAGAAATACACTTATAGTAGGATCCTTAACATGGTTTAAGGAATGTTCCTTAGTTTTAGGGATATTGGAGTCTCGGGGTACACGGGGCATGGCATATGTGCGCGCTTCCCTGGTGCTTGATACCGGTCGGCGGACCTTCTTCAGATCACAGTTCGCCTCCTCACAGACCAGGAAATTCTGCCGGCCAGGCAGCATCATCTACAGGGACCTGAGACAGAAGGACAACAAGTACAATCCATGTTTTGCACATTTCGCCATTTACACCGGTGATGTGGGCCCCTACAAGGCTTGTGCCATCGGTGCCAACCCTGGAGGTATCCAGATCGAGCGTGTGGATCTGGTGGGCGTCTCGAATTGGACCGTCTTCCAAGAGAAGCAGACATCGACAGAGGGCACAGCGGTTGTAAACAAGGCACTCGATGCATACAGGCAAAGGCAGTGGAAGTATGATATGGTTTTCAGCAACTGCGAGCATTTTGCTTGCAAGATGTTCGATCTCCCGGCCATGTCTTTGCAAGCGGCGTTCGGGAACGTCGCCGTTCATGCGAGTGGTGGCGCACTCTACAGCTATGGGGTCGCTCGGCCGTTCAATAGTGTGTGCATGCTACAGCCCATAACCATGTTGCCCTAACTCCTAACCAAGCCCTGACACCCTGCATGTAGGTCACATGAGAGATCGATATGCTATCGGCCGACAGTAAGCATGGTCGTATCTATTTGGACCCTGTTCGTTTCCAGACATGCAGCCCCCAATACAAAGTGCCTCGAATCCAGACAAAGAAACGAGCTTCTTGCCTAAAAGGGTGCCTTGCAGGGACAACGAAAAGCCTGGTTCGATTCTTTGTTGAGCCCACAGCGGGGAAACCTGAACCCACTGTTCCATTCACATCGTTCACGTCTGAAAGCCCACAACCCTCAGCCGTAAAGCAACCCTGAACCCTTTATACTTCATACCCCAAAATCACTGCACCCAAAACCCCTAATCGACCCCCATTTTTGCATGTACCACCCGGATGATACCATACAAGAACGAATCTTTCAAACCCTGACTAAGCCCCTCGGGCTTCGGGGTTGTTTTTTTGGAAGGGTTTAGGGTTTAGGGCTTTCGGGGTTTAGGGTTAAGAGGTTTACTATTTTGGGGGTTCCTTATTAGAGTTATGGTATGATATTTCCCAAAAACCCTACTCTAATTATTAAGGCCCCTATAGTAACCCTTATAGAACCCTTAAGGATCCCTTTAAAGGAACCCTACTCTAATTATTAAGGCCCCTACATCAGGGTTTTAGGGATTTCGGGGTTTTAGGGTTCCGAGAGCTGAGGTTGGCTGCTCCCTTGGCCTTGGAGTAGCCGCCGGACTGGGAGGTGCCCCGGCATCCCATCCGGAAGGGCATTTAGAAACCCTAAACCCTAAACCCTATTAGGGTTTAGGGTCCATAGAGCAGTAGTGTAGTATGGTATGCATAGTACGGTACAGTATAGTATAGTCCGGAAGGGCGTGTTGTTGAGCATTAGTAAAGTATGGGATAGTATAGTATAGTGTGGTACAGTATAGTATGGTATAATATACTAGAGTATAGGATAGTATGGTATAGTACAGAATAGTATAGTATGTTATTGTCGTATTATGGTAGACTATAGAAAGAGCATCCGGAAGGGCGTTTTGGGTTTATAGGGCATGCATGACTTCAAGATTTCAAGGTGCAGGTTTTCAGTTTAGCAATTTGCATCACGACCTAAACGGTTTTCAGTTTAGTATTTGCATCACCACCCTTTGATGGCATGCTTATAGTGAAGTATGTCGAGGACTTGAAGATTTGGAAGGCTTGCTTTAGCGGATCGTGCTGCTTGCACATTTTGCCAACTCAAACTTGAAGCGTTGCGGCGTACAGTTAGCTGGAACAGTTCTTGGGCACCTCAACTCAAACTCCCGACATTCCTACAGCCGCAGAGTGCGAAGATCGTTCACGTGCTTTGGAGCCCCACAGGCCGAAATCCATAAAGCAAGCTACTTGCTCTACAGTAGAAGCCAGAAAGTTGGAACATCATTCTCCTCATGCCCTTAAGGTAAAGTATAAGGGATCCTAGCACTAATCCTCCTAAAGCCATGTTCCAACTTTCTGGGGTTCACTGNCTACAGTAGAAGCCAGAAAGTTGGAACATCATTCTCCTCATGCCCTTAAGGTAAAGTATAAGGGATCCTAGCACTAATCCTCCTAAAGCCATGTTCCAACTTTCTGGGGTTCACTGTATGGATTGCATCCGACGAGACCTCAAGGCTCTTGAAACAATCCAAGCCGCCGCCGTATCACCCTGTCTTTGCATACACAGCTATAGTCTCCATTGTAGTTCCTTTTTGGTGTTACTTTCAAGGATCCGAATTATATATTTGGTTAAACCAAAAAAAGGAACTACAATGGAGACTATAGGCAGAGACAGCTAACCCGAAACTTGCGCCCTCGCTCCGCCAATCCGGACTCCAAATTCCACAAAATCGAACGATGAACAAACCGCTCGGAAACACCGCGTCCGATCCGTTCAAAGATTTTGGGCCACCTGCCATTGGCATGAACAGACAACTATCAAAACTGGCTTGGACTCTCTTAACTCTATACCACCCCAAACCCCTAAACATCCCCAATATCCTAAAACCTCAACCCTAACCCTGAACCCTAAACATCCCTAAACCCTAAACATGAATGAAGGCGTAAGGAGACCGGTGGCCCTAAGCAAGGAACCCTTAAAGGAACCCTTAAAGGAACCCCTAAAGGATCCCTTAAAGGATCCCTATTTGGGTACATGGGCTCTTAGACTAAGCCGAGGTGCCTCAGGGGCCTGGCTGGGACGCCAGGTGGCTCAGGCCGTTGGCGTCGACGAACTTCTGGGAACGTGTGTGCTGGACTGCACCTTTTAGGGTTTCAGGGTTTAGGGGGTAGTAGAGTTTAGGGCTTTATTAGGGTTTTAGGGTTTAGGGGTTAGTGGGGTTTAGGGCCTTATTAGGGTTTTAGGGTTTCAGGGTTTAGGGGTTAGTAGGGTTTAGGACCTTATTAGGGTTTAGTGGGGTTTAGGGCTGCTGGGCTGCACCTTATAGAGGTCTTAGGATTTGGTCTAGGGTTTAAGGTTACCGAAGATTCAAGGCAGCCAATAATATGAGGGCCTTATATAATGAGTACCTATACTAGTTTGGGGGTTCCTTGTTATAACTACAGTATAATGCTTGCTGGACTGCACCTATTAGGGTTTTAGGGTTAGGGTTTAGGGTTAATTTATAAGGGTTTCAGGGTTTATAAGTTATAAGGGTTTAGGGTTTGGGTTTGAGGTTTTGGGGTTTAGGGTTGCGCCTATACCCTAAATCTTTAAATAAATGCAAACCTTATATAGGCTTTACGGTTTGTATGGGTTTGGAATTTAGGGTTTATAAACTCAAATCCCAAACCCATACGGTTGATGGACAAAATCCTGCATTTCCCATAATAAGGAACATACCACAATTCCCATAGTTTAAGGTCCTTAGGGACATGCAGGATTTTGACCATCAGCCGTACCACAAACCCTGCAAACCCTTAATACCTAAACCTAAGCCGGGGGTTTTGGGGGGCTGCGGAGGTAGATGAGGAAGCGTTCATTCCTCGGTTCGGGATATCAGGCTTTTAAGGTTTGCCTGTAGCCGAAAAGACCTACCTTTTTAGGGTTCCTTATTGTGGTTTCTATATATAGTACCCTAAAAAGGTAGGTCTTTTCGGCTACAGGTAGGGTTTTAGGGATTTTGGGGATTGGGCGTTGTTTGACTGTTTAGGCTTCAGGGGTTTGACCCTGGATTTAAGGCTGAGGGGTTATGTTTGCTAACACCCGACATCCCAAGCTCCTTACACAATCCAACATTTTTTCCATTTGCTGCGGTGGTGTCCACGTCGGAAGCTCGCCTTTCAGTGAATTCAGGTGAAACAAAAGCGCCTAAGGCGAGGAGACTCGGGATGTCTGTACTACAACGCCGGCCAACACAATCCAACAAGACCACACATCACGGCTTAAGCTTCCACGAGCTTAAAACCCAAAACCAAGACCAAGCTACAGCAAAAGGTGTCGGAGCTGCTTGGGGAGCTGGGCTGTTTGCTGCGGCGCCCGGCAGCCCTTTGGCGGATACGGGTGATACGGGTTACTTATACAAAATTAAAAGCCCTTAAGCCGATACTCCAAAACTATGTAGAGAAATAAGCTTGTGCAGGTGTTGGGCGAATATTTTGCACGCTTCGGGGTGGGGGTGTTAGGTTAATTAAGCTGATACCCCAGTGTGAATAGTCACAGGTTTGGGGTTATAAGTGCTTCGGGTCGTAAACTTTGTTCCGAAATATTCCTGAAGCTTTTCTACACCCCAAGCCTCAGACAGCCAGAAACCCTATTCCTGAGGGTCCATGTATCCATACAGTACCTTAAACTAGGTAGGCCTTTTGGGACATTTTATATTTTCCCTTATTGGGCTCAATAGGACCCTATTTACGAATATTTTTCAGATGCTTTAAAGGGCCAGCCTAGTAAAGTGCCTTAAAGTCGTCCCCTTAAAAGGCACTACGGGTATTGCTTTTTCTCTGGCCCCTCAATGCTGGAACCCCCAGACTTTTGGTTACCCATAGGCCCCAAAGTAGTTCCTTTTTGGGATTACCTTATGGAGCTCTAAACAAGAACCCCAAAAAAAGGAACTACTTTGGGGCCTATGGGTAAGGGTAAAAATCTTGGAATGTGATTATCTCTCTCTCTCTGTCTCTCTCTCTCTCTCTCTGTCTCCCTTCTACATGACCCAACAGGTCTGAGATCAAAGAAGGAGAGCAAATAGTTGGTCCTTTGACTAGGCCAAACTTTAAACCCCTAAGCCCCCAAACCCTAAGCTCCAAAACCCGGAACCCTAAACACCTACAACCCTCGCCCCGAAACCTTCAAATTCCAACACCGTTTCCCCTACTCCCCCTTTGAAACTCGGCAGCCGATGCCCGAACCTCCCGCCATCACCTCCGCCCCGCCTGTTTCAAGAGACCCAAGAGTTGAGAGCTGAGGGTTTAGGGTTTTGGGCCTATTCTTCCCAGAACCTGAACCTTAAATCCTGACCCGGAGCCCGTCAAGCATCGTTTCCACACATGTCTATGGCTGCGAAGCCCACACCCCCCCCCGGCACTTAAATTACCATTCGGGTGTGTGAGCGTTTAGTAATCAGGGTATGCTACGGAAACGGAAGGGTTCTGGTAGTACCATAAGACAAACCCCACACCCTAAACCCTAAGCCCCGTAAACCCTAAACCCCTAAACCCTAAACCCCTAAACCCTAAACCCTAAAAGCCCTATAAGCCCTATAAGCCCTATAAAGCCTATAAAGCCTAAATCCTATAAACCTATAAATACCCTCAACCCTAAATACCCTATAAACCCTAAAACCCTAAATCCTGCACCGAAATCGCCTCAATGAGGCCCCCTCGCTGCATCCGGACCGGCGGCCGTGGCAGTAGGATGTGCTCTGAGCCTCCAGAAGCTCCCTGAGTGGGGGGGCTGCAACTTCTGATGGTAATAGAACATAACGCAATTTTCTCGGTTCTCGTATATTGTAATTTTACATTATAGATTGTTTTACATATCATATCATGGAGTATATGCTATACTTCATACTGAATATTAATATACTATACTATAGTACACTTTATGGGTTCCAGGTTGCTGGGTTCAAGTTTTACACGGTTTGGGGGGTTTCAGGTTGTCGGGTTTAGGGTGCTGGATATTCGAACCCTACCTTTGGCCCGCAAAACCGACCTTTTTAAGAAATTATACTTAGAAACCATAATAAGGAACCCTACAAAGGTCGGTTTTTCCGGCCACAGGTAAAGGCTAGGTTTGAGGGCTTAGGGTTCAGGTTTCAGTGAGTCTGAGACGAAAAGCAAAGCAGCCACGCGAGAAAACTTCGCGTGGCCGAACCGCTGTCAGAACGATCATGAAAGGCTTCGGCTGTGCGGGAAAAATTGTTTGCTCGCACAAAAAGCACCGTTCAAGGTATTAGCGTGATTTGAGCGTCTTCAGGTTGCGGGGCTTGGCCATTCAAGACCTTCTGAGTTCGGAATTTGCGAGGAAGCTGAGTTTCAATACCCGATGGTCCAAAGCAAGCAGAACTTGAACCTCCTCCTCCTCCTAATGTAGGAACCTGATTAAAGCAACCTGGGCCTAGTACCCCAAATCAAAGGATTCATATACAGAACTGAACCCTGATCAGGACCCAAATTTGTTTTAATCAGGTGCCTTTCTTACCTTCAACCCAAAACTCAAAAGCTTACGTCATCCCAACAACCCTTACCCAAAGAGTCCAAAGATGCTAGCATTGTGGAATCCAGTCCCAAACGACCCCTCCTAATCTTGGTTTTTTGGTTTTTGGGTGCCTAATTCCATACTAGTAGACCCCAAAAGACCCTTCGGCCTAATTCCATAATAGTCGTATATATGATCCCTCTCTGGGTTAGCCTGTAATATAGGTCCTTTAATCATTAGGATAGGGTTTTGGTGTATATTATACTACAGTTCTACCAAAGAACTCACCAAAAAAACAGTATTTGTGGCATTTATTTAGGCCCCTGTAGTAGCCGACATACATCACCCAAAGGCTCCATGTACCTTGATAGTAGATACTTAAGCCTTAAAGGGGTCCCTATAGGTATTATAAGGCCTAAGTATCTACTATATGGGTGGTTGTCAAAATTATGGTCCCTTTTTGGGTCCCAATGACACCTATTATTTAGGTAGACCTATTAATTTTGACAACTACCCATATGGGTGCATGGAGCCTTAGGGTCAGTGACCACTGACAGGAGCCTCCAAGAGTCCGGAGGACATGCGCGAGGCCCTTTGTTGCTGTCTCTGGCCTCACCCAGAGACTGCAATATCCCATTAATTAAGGAATATACCTCAAATTATAGTAGGATCCCTAATATTATTTAATGTATATTCCTTAATTAAGGGATATTGCTGCCTCTGGCCTCAGTCTGTTGAGCGCTTCGGCGCATAAATGGGTTAGGATTGGTGCAGGATGCCTGCAAATGTCTCACCTACAGCCCTACCCTAAAACCCTGAAGGCTCCCTAAATTCTAAAGACCCTAAGACCCTAAACCTTCTTGCACGGGCCAGGCGCCAAGAGGCCGCATGGCTGCTGGCTGCGTGGTGTCGCGAGGCGCTGTCCGCAGAAGCAAGGTTTAGGGTTTTAGGGTCTTTGGGTTTAGGGGATGCGGTTTAAAGGGGGTTCAGGGTTTAGAATTGACATTGTAAACCCAAGTACCTACTTGTTGTGCGGTAGCAGGACCTTTAGACCTTTAGGGACTCCGGGACGATTCATCCCCGAGCGGGCCGGGCCTATCTCCTTACACATCCTACTTAAAGGCTCATGCGGCTTAGCATCTAAGATTGTTTTTCGGGTAACTCTACTATAACCCCCAATTAACCTATGGCCATGTAACTAATTCCCCTGATCCTCCAGGTAAGCCCTGTGCTTCAGCCGAAGCCGGAAACCCTACGCCATCAACCCGAAAGCCCACACCAGCCCCCCACCCCCCCCAGCCTACTTTTTCAGGGCTCCTCATTGGGTGCTACGGTTGATGATATAAATCCTGCATTACCTTAAATGACCCTAGAGTATGGGAATTATGGTATATTCCTTATTATAGATAATGCAGGATTTACATCATCAACCGTCTGTTTTGTTGGGAGGGCGGGGGGGGGGTGAGGTAAGCCTCTGCTGAGTTGTTTCTGTTCTCCAAGAGGTGCTCTGTGGATCTTCGGCGGCGCCTGCGAATCCGGACCGAAGCAGGAGGTTTCGGGAACGGGGAAGCTAATTACCCTTTGTTTTTGTGTTTTCTGGATTCTTCTCAAAATCATTGTTAGTGTTAGTGTTATTTCCAATGTTAAAAACCGAATCTAACTGTGATTGCGCGAATTAATCAGTTTGACTCGTTTTCTGGAGTGTTGCGCAGGTCACCCTGGACGATCTGTGGAGGCTGGAGCTTCAGATGGAGAAGCAGGCCGAGGGTTTAGGGTTTAGAAGGTTTAGGCTTCAGGGTTTAGGGTTTAGGGTTCAGGGTTTAGGGTTTAGGGTTCAGGGTTTAGGGTTTAGGGTTCAGGGTTTAGGGTTTAGGGACCTGCACCATGTATCCGAAACACTGCACTACAATGGTGTACCATTGATTCTGGCCCGTGATTTTAAGTCTTTCCCCTCGTCAGCTGCATGCCCCTAATCTTGAGATGTTGCGCTTGACCTTAGCACTAGACTTTAAGCCCAAACCTTTACTAGACTTCGGCAAATAGCACATATGAAACCTTTTATGCTCATTACTGAGGGCCCGATTGCCTCTATGAAAGGTACTCAGTCATTAGCTCAATCCCAGAAGCCCGTATCCCGAAAAGCCCAAACCCAAACCCTTGCGGAGCTCTTCCACAGCACAGAAGATACGAACCTTGAGTTTCCGACTCTGTTTCAAAACACCTAAGAAACCAACACTGGGTTTCAAATTCTCTGTTACAAAACACACAAGACACCCGTAGTTTCAAAGCCTCTGTTACAAGACACGGAAGGTGTGAACTGGTGGTTTCAAAGCCTCGGCAAATAACGGCTAATAGACACACAAGACTTAAGATACGAGCCCGTAGTTTCAAAGGCTCTGCTCCAAAACACGTAAGATACGAGCCCGCAGTTTCAATGGCTCTGCTACAAAACACAGAAGATACGAATCCTTGGTTTCAAAGGCTCTGAACCTAAAGCCCTTCACCTTGCTTCCAGCAGGGCGATGAGCTCCGCGTCGCCTGCGCTGAGCGCTGGGAGCGCCGTGGCAGATTTTGTGTTTTGCTTGTCCCTGAACTCTCAACCCTAATCGTCCGGATCAATGGCAGCCGTATAAGCTTCCATGCGGGATGGTTTCATGGCTGGGTAGGTTTATTTATGTGCGGGCTTCGTGAGATAGAGAGTTACTTGGGAACCCTTGGCTGTGTCTGCAGACCAGCAGTATATAAGCTGTACTAGTAAGGTCGCTACGCTTTCGTGTTTTTTCATCCCCGTGATGGTTTTAATAGTAGTTGCTTGTACAAAGCTCGCACGAACGCTAGATCTTACACAATATATAAGCCTGAAGTCAAAGAAGAGCTCAAGTGGATGTTTCCGCGGCAGGTAGTCTAAGGGGTGGAATTCCTGCAAAATAAAGGTCACTAAGCCCTCAACCCTAAGCCTACTAAATAAATATGATCTTCGAGCCCAAGTGCGACCCTAACAACGAACTCTACAGAGCTCTTAAGTCCTCATGGTGTACGTAGAACCCTTCTGGAACCCGTAGAGAATACCGTACAGCACCCTTCGTTGCTTGTAGTGCGGGATCCCCTGCTAGAACCCCGATAGAAGCCCTTTTAAAGCCTGTTTAGTTTGGAAATCGCTCCCAAAGGGTCCAACTACAGTAGAAGCCCAAAAGTTGGAAACCCAATAGCCTCAATCCTTGACAGTAATGTATAGGGAATCCCAGCACTATTTGGCCTTAATCCGGTTTCCAACTTTATGGGGTTTACTGTAATAATATAGTGTGTATATATATATATATATATTTTGGGCCCAAATACCTACTAAGTACCTACTATAGTGCTACTTGGACCCTTTGGGTCTGTATAGATCCCCTAAAACCCAGGTGCGTCTTCGGCCTCAGTGACCGTGCGACCGTGTGGTTCGATGACTCCGACTCTGATAGTGACGAAGAGGATCTCCGAGGGGCGCAGAAGTTGTAGCAGTGTAGCACTTAATTCAGGATATAAGCGGTGTAAGATCCATGTGGGGTTTAGGGCACTTGAGTCAGGATATGAGCGGTGTAAGATCTATGTGGGGTTTAGGGTTTAGGGTTCTACGGGGGTGTTGGGTTTTCGGATTTAGGGGATTCGGGGTGTATAGGGAAAATCGAGCTTCTACGGCTTAGGCGACGAAAGGGTGCGCTGGCCTGAACTGAGACAACCCAGAACCCAGCCTTCCCCAACCCAAGGGTTACACGTACCTAAATAGATAGTGTGTAACAAAGTAGGGTCTCTTTTGTGGGATTCATTACCCATATAATCGGTACTTAGGTCACTTTGAGTAATTACAGGGTATCGAGCTTCCTGGGCTTCTGTGTTCACGTAGCTGCATTTTGCTGCAGGAGGAGCCACCGCCAGCAGCAGGCGCAGAAAGGGCTGCTGTGGAACAGCCGAGTTGTGCCTGGTGCCATTCACAACTGAGCGTAGGAGTCCAACTAATGAATTATCTATAGTAGTTACATGCTTTCCTCTTGCAGCGGCCTCTATATGGTGAGCCTCCAATAGCGTAGTTGACCTCGTATGTTTTATTCGCCTATTCGCGTTTTGCTGCGATAAAGTACGCTGTTTGAGCTCGCGACAACTACCCTAAACCCTAAACCCTAAGACATTCAACCCCAAGCTCGAAAGACATCTGCTCCCAAGTGGGCCCTTCTTGGCTCAAGGCTTCAGACTCTAAGCTCAAACCCCCCGGAACGGAGCTGCTGATGCTAAACGACATCATCTCCCAAAGGGTCCAAGTATCATTATGGTATATACTTATAGGGTATTTTGGGGGTCTAAGTATATACCATAATGATACTTGGACCCTTTGGGTCTTACACCTGGACCTGAAACATAAGACCTCGAATGGTAAAGTAACCCAAGTCCATAAATCACTCAACCCTAAGCCCCTAAACCCTTAAACCCCTAAACCATCTTAAACCCGAAACCCCTAAACCTTATACCCTAAACCCCGAATCCTTAACTCCTTAAAAGAAGTCCTCAGAACCAGCAGTTGAAGGCGGTGCCCGCGGTGGAGGCAGCGCGCTCATGGCGGTGAACGACGGAGGCATGGCGACTGTAGGCACTGCCTACACAGAAAATCATTGCAAAAAGAAGAAGGGCAAAGACAAATAACGATAATTATAACAACAATAAGGACAAAAGTCCAATACGACTATTCAGTAAGAATGGCAATCATCACCATAATCATGATCATCATCATCGTCAAAATCATCATCATCATGATACCAATATAGCTATCCAAGGTGGTTCCTTGTTTTCTTCAACCAGCCTTTTTGTACTGTAGAGTTTAGTGTGCAGGGTTTCCTATGGCAAGGATGCCGGTCTAGGCAGGGTGTTTAGGCTCCCATGCTTGGCATTTTTGCAAGGTTTCGGATTTCTGTGGTGCAGTTCAGGCTCATCGGTGGATTTAGGTTTGGGGCTTAAAGCTTACAGGGTTTAGGACCCTTCAGCATTAAGCGATCTAACGAACACAGCCCCCCACAAAAATCAAAACAAATGGTAGATATCCGGCCAGATCTGGGTTGAGGGGTTGTACCCTACCATGACTCGGGTTGCAGACATTGGCCTCTTTTCAGGTATCCATCTTCTGCATCCATTACAGGGTCTATAGGTCCCTTGGACAGGTGGCAGTTTCCGAAAATTGGGGGTACCGTATTTTGGGGTCCTTATAAGATCCTACTATTTGGGGTACTATATTCGGGTCACCCCCAGGTGGTGTTCTCTCCAAGAAGCATCAGAAGGCCTCGATGGCTCGAAGCATCAATGGGGCTTGAGTGCTATAGCTTATTCTCGTTTTCAGTTCTGCTTACGCAGCAGGGGTTTAGGATTCACGGTTCTAGCACTGGTCAGCTTCAGGAATTTGGCATTGTAGTTCTACCATTGGAGGTTCAGTGTCTATGGGTTTAGTGAATAGAGGTCGATGGTTTTGGCATTGGGGTTTCGAAGTTAGGAGCTAGGTGCCTCCATAGCTTACCTATAGTCTCCATTGTAGTTCCCTTTTTTGGTTTAACCAAATACATAATTAGGATCCTATAAGGTAACCGCAAAAAGGAACTACAATGGAGACTATAGGTATAGTTTTAATAAGGTGTGGCCTTTCTGATTTTACGGCTTGGAGGTTAAAGCTCCTGGGGGCAGTTTTGCGTATAGAGGATGCGCGATTGGTATTTCGGGACGTGTTGCAAGTCTGCAGGTGTACTTCCATGCCCGGGCCGGATTTGTGGAAGGGTTGAGGTACGTTTTTTAGAATCCACAACTCATTTCTCTTCGTACTGTTACAAAGAATGATAGTGCTGATGCTTGCTTTCGGTGCAACCTTGCGCAACGCCCAGTCTGACTAGCACACAAAATCAGCAATCTTCTGTGTAGTGGTACGGCGTAGATCTTGAATCTTTAACATAACACCATCCTAACCCCCGAGCCCCTCAAACACATTGGTAGCTCAAATTAGGGTCCCTTTTCGGTTCCCCAAATAGTACGACATCCTTATAAAAAAGGACCCCGAAAGAATACCCTAGTTTACAGTAAACCCCATAAAGTTGGAAACCGGATTAAGGCCAAATAGTGCTGGGATTCCCTATACATTACTCTTCAGGATAGAGGCTATGGGGTTTCCAACTTTTAGGCTTCTACTGTAGAGAACTACCCACATGGATCTCGCATCCTTAAAATGACAGCACGGAGCTGTGGCGGCTAGAACTCTCCCGAGTCGGTCACCCTGGGAAGACAACTTAAAGGATCATGGGACTTAGTAAGTTAAAGGGTTCCTTAAAGGACTCCTTAAACGGTTCGTTAAAGGAATCTATAGCGGCTCTACAAGGGGAGGTTGGAGTACTTAAAGGATGGGGTTTATAGTTGGGGGTGCAGGGTTTTAAACATCGGAGCTCGTTGGCAGCTGGTCTCCGCTCAGAACTTTTGAGCCCGAATCAGTTGAGAGCCCCTGCACAACTCTTCCTTACATGTGAGGCTGTACACCCCAAGTCCTCAAACATCTCCTCTGAGAGGAGGCTGCCAAACGCGCACGAATGGAGCTGAAGCGTGAACGGCAGCAAGAGAAATGTGAGGAGCCGGTCCATCTGTTGGGGACATGGCTGTTTTGGGGGTCGACAGGAGCGGAGAGCTGTAACTTGATATGAATTTAAACAGAAGGTCGCTAATTATCCAATATTTTCCACATTAACTATCCACGTCTCTAATAAGGACCCAACCTTTGGGTCAAGGGGTACTTCTTTTTTGGTGGTATTGGGCCATGCGGGTGGGGCTTGACCTGCAGGAGAAGACGAGCAAGCGCGAGCAAAAGAAAGAGTCCAGGACCAAGTCTGCCTTGCCTGCATCAGGGTTGAGGGGGTCGGGTTTACCCATAGGCCCCAAAGTAGTTCCTTTTTGGGGTTCATATTTAGAATTCTATAAGGTAATCCCAAAAAGGAACTACTTTGGGGCTGTCATCCCGCGCAGCGGCTGGTAATAGGAACCCTATTCCAATTTAGTACGGCCCCCCACATTATTCTCGTCAGTGAGATGATGAGGTTGCAACACTTCCCTCAGCTCCAGTCACCTGAATAAAAGCATGCTGGGCTACATATTCGTGATTCATATAGTTGGTAGCGTACGGTTTAGGTAAACTGGGGCTTGCTGCAAGCTTCATGCTGCAACCGCCGATATCAGCTTGAAACCTGGCCATGAACGTTCTTCTGAGGCAACAACCTGTGGTAACAATCTACACGGCTCTTGGGCGCTTAGAGTCATCACATGTCCCTAACTCCTAAACTCTCAACCCTAGACTATAGACTCTAAACTCTGAAACCGAACCTGGACCCCACAAGTATGTAGAATAATAGCCTTTTAGAGGTGTTGGGCCATTATTTTACCTACCTTTGGGGGTTTAGGAAAAACCAACTACCGAGGCGTCAGCGCCAGCAAGCCAAGCAGGCATGAAGCCAGCTCTTCGTTCTCGAAAGCCACGAAGGCAGAAGGCTTTACCCATAGGCCCCAAAGTAAATTCCTTTGTTGGGATTACCTTATGGAATTGAAAATATCAACCCCAAAAAGGAACTACGTTGGGGCCTATGGGTACCTTCGGGAGTTCAGTAGTTCGGATTTCAATTGTGATTGCGTGAAGTGAGTCTGGCGGGCTTGATTCCAGTCAATTAAAGGTTCGCCTGCCGCCTGAGGCGGGGGAGGACATTTTTGACGGCCACAGCATTCGGCATTGTATCCGCATTTCGTAACGGCCTTTCTAGAGAAGTAGGGGCATCGGCACTGGGTTTGGAGTCGAAGGGCTTGGTGCTTAAGGCTGACAGGGTTTGTCTTTAGTCTCCGTTGTAGTTCCTTTTTCTGGGGTTACATTGTAGCATCCTACACATAAAATTGGTTAGACCCCAACAAGGCACTACAGTGGAGACTGGGCAGTGTAACTATACTTATAAGTACTTACAATTAACGCCAATTGAGGTACTAAAAGCCATACTTACTAAGTCCATGATCCTCCCCAAAGGGTCCAAGTATCATTATGGTATATACTTATAGGGTATTTTGGGTGTCTAAGTATATACCATAATGATACTTGGACCCTTTGGGCTCCAAGGTCTAGGGTTTCGTACAGATCCTGGACCCCAGAACCGGTTAGTGCAGGTTTGGGCTCAGCGTTGACCCGGGCCGCGGGGACATTACCTTTCCGCAGCGACCAGCGAGAACAAAAGCTGTTTAGGGTTTAGGGTGACTTTGGGATAAGGGTTACCATCATGGGAGTCTATAGTAAATAATATGGTTTCCTTATTATGGTAACTTAAATTAAGTTCCTTAACAAGAGCCCAAAGCCTGCAGCAAGGATTGGACTTGACCCAAACGTTCAATCTTATTTTTGTTTGGTATTGTGCTTTCGTTCCAAGGATGATGACGAAAGCAGGCTATCCTTAACAACAAACTACTCCGGAGAGCCTAGGTGGGCCTCAGTTTGGAGTTGATTGATGGGGCAGCAAGCTGTTCCAATGGCAAGCAAGCGGTAGTAAGTTTACTTAAAGGATCATGGGACTTAGTAACTAGGGTTATTGTTAGGGTAACTATACTTATAACTACTTATAACCCCAATGAAGGTACTTATAACCATACTTACTAAGTCCCATGATCCTCGAGGTAGGAAGCAACATCCGCTCCTGTAGCAAACATATCACCCGCCCCAAGACGTAAATCCGAAGTCCTCAGCCCAAACCCTCAACTGTAAATGGGTAGTTCTCAAAATTAGGGTCCCTTTTTGAGTCCCTATTATAATACGGCACCTAATATTTAGGGTACCCCAAAAGGGACCATAATTTTGACAACGACCCAAATTCCTACACCTGACTCCTGAACCCGAGAAGAGCTGAACCTACAGCACTCCATTGAACCCGGAATCCTGAAAGGGACCGTAAGCCCTTTTGAATATTGAGCCCGGAATCCCGAATCTTTCGTGTCGCATCCGCTGTCTCAGATTCAGAGTCCCTAATGACATGGGTGTAGATTGTCAATTCACTCGCCGTAGCCCGCTTTGCTTGTTCGGCGCAAACAACTTCCTTCGTGGTTTATAGTAGTAGATCTTTGCAGTGTAGGGTGTGTAGAGACAGCCAACTTGGACACCTAGACGGAGAGTCTTACGCGCGGTTCGACACGCGTTCTCTACGAAATGCACGGACGTACCTGGGCCCAATTCGATTCTAGGGAGGGCTGACGTAGAAGGACGACTGCCTTAGAAGACTGGCAAGAGGTCTTCGTGCAACATTCGCGACCGGAAGGAGTGGTATGGTTGGTCGACGATTGAGGCTTCGGTGTTGAGAGGCTTTGAGAGGCTTAGGTAATATTTGTAAACCCAGGGATTCCTGAGTGGTAGCCTTTTGCCCTTTTTGTTTTAGGGTCCCCCTTTTTTAAAACCGACTAGTAGGAAACACTGCGCCCTTTTTATACAGGGGCTACTCAGGAACCTAGAAACTGTAGCAGTCCCACAAGGCCCATCTCATGCTACGAGCGCTGGTGTGGGCATGTTGTGTAGCTTGTTGTGCACATGGGGCGATTTGCTGCATTCCAGGCTTTGCAAGTAACGCGGGCGAGGCCCACATGTTGCAAGATCAGCAGAATAAGCGAAAACCACCACCAAGCACAAGAACTCCCAGCTCCAGTCCCCACCCTGCAATTCTGCAACCTTCCCTGTCATCCTGGTACCACATGAGGGACTAGATCCCAACACCCAAGCTAAAGAAGCATCGATACAAATCTTTAAGCCCCACCTTCACACCCCCAAACCCCAAACGCAAAACCTTAGACCTTAAACCCTAGACCCCAGACCCTAAGCCTTAACAGCCCCGAATCTTTCCATGGCTTTGCATCATGGCCCTTCGAGTCTTGGCAGCACCAGCTGCTGTGCCGGTCGCCACGGCCCGAGCATTCAGTTCTCGAGTCGAGCGTCTACTTGGAGGTTCATGGGTAGTTATAAGGATTCCTTTAAGGATCCCTTTAAAGGGATCTATAGGGATTCTATAAGGGTATAGGGTTTAGGGCCTACTTGGAGGTTCATGGGTAGCTATAAGTAGGGTACCTTTAAAGGGCTCTATAGGGTTCTAGGGTTTAGGATTATAGGGTTTAGGGATTAGGGTTAGGGTTTAGGGGTAGTTATAAGTAGGGTTATAAGTAGGGTAACTATGCTTATAACCCATATTAGGGGACTCATAACCCTACTTATAACTACCCCTGAACCTCCAAGTAGCACCTATCCATCCATCCGTCGGTCTATCGATCTACCTATGTTTGTGAATGTGAAAATATGCATACGCGCACATATGCATATATATATATATATATATAGATATAGATATGGAGGGAGAGAAAGAGAGAGATATAGAGAGAGAGAACGAAAGAAAGAAAGGCAGAAATAAAGAAATAAAGTGGATGAGACAGAGAGAGAGAGAGACAGGAGCGCGCGCGCGCGTGTTACACGTAGAGATTTTGCAAGCCTGGTCTCGTGGTGTCTTGAAGGTTTCGGACTTTTCGGAGGTCTTGGAAGATTTGAGGTTAAATGGGTTGAAGACACTTGACGTTTTCATCAGGTTGCACATTGAGAGGACTCAAGCGAGGAGGTAATTGCATCAATGAAACATGTGAGATGAGCACAGATTCGAATTCCAAGCAGTTGCGGCAAAGGATTCCCATCGTAGGCCTTGCTCGGATCTTCATCTGTAGCTTGAGACCTTGCACTACATGAGGGGCAAAGCCTAGACTAGACCTTCTCCTTCAGGGCGTAGGGAGTTCTAACTGCAGTGAAGGGCAGTTGTCTTTGGTGGAGGGGTTTGGCGCCGGGTGGCCTCTTGGGCCACTAGCAGGTGTTTGCGCAGCTCTTCAGTGAGCCTAGGGGTCCAGGTACCTTCTAGTAGTACAAGAACTTTTCAATCTGAAGACGAACCCACAATTAATGCCATCCTCAACCTGAGCAACGGCCTTCATGTTGGGTAACCCTTCCTAAAATCGAAAGCCCTGGAGCGCTAGACCCTGAAGCCCTGAAGCCCCAAAGCCTTGAAACCTGAAAATCCCAAGGCCCTTTGAAGCAATGCTATGCCAGTAGCTAATGTGGGGACCTTGATAATTAGAATAGGCTTTGGGGTATCTTATACTACATATACAATAAGGAACCCTGAAAATAGAATAAATCACTATTGAGGCCCCTATACTGTTCCCGAGCCGGTTTGGGTTCTTTCAGATCCTCTCAGGGTTCGATTGGGACCTTAAGGGTTAAGTGCCGTAGGATGTATGAAACGGCCGTAAAGATCACAGCTTGAGCTCGATTTCCTGCTGGACCCTACACACTAATCTCTAAACCTTAATTCTAAACCTTAAACTCTAAACTCTAAACCCTAAACCCTCCACAGCGGTTTGATCGCGAATCAGATATTTCCTCCGGCCGGCCCAGGCTTTTGCTCCATACTCCTGGTCCATGAACTCATAAGGGCTCCTCTGAGGGTACTAAAAGGGTTCTATAAGGGTCCAATTGGGTTGAGTGTTTAATGGTCCATGGACCCAAATAGTTAATACTTTGGCGCCAAAGTACCTCTATACAGACTAAATAAGGCCAAAGTATAATATGAACCCATGTAGTAGAGACATTGGCCTTAAAGTCATCCCTGTATAGGTACTTTGGGGCCAAAGTATCTACTACTTGGGGTTTACATACCCCAAGCCCGTTCCACTTCAGGATCCTGATTGCCCGGTACCCTGAGCCCTTGTGGTTCGCGCAGGCTTATGCGCCCAAGTGGCCTCCGGCTGTCCAGCCGTGCCCGACAAAGCCGCCCCCGGCCTGCGGAGTTTCAGACCCCTTGGCTTCAAGGCTCGCTGTTGTTTCTTGATCGTGGGGAGGGGTAGGAGACTGTTGCGGTGTTGGTGGTCTGATGGCTGCTTACAGGTTGTTCCCCTTGGGCGTTTGGATTTTTGACATGGGCCTGGATGTTTTGGTGTTTAGAGCGGGGTTGCCTGCGTAATCCAATGAGTTCGCTTAAGGGCTAGCTAGTCTTGTGGTTCGGAACCTTTTATACAGATACAAGGTTGCCGGTACCCGAACAAAGGATCTTACCTGGGGGTTCCAGGTAGAGTTGCCAGCGTCTGGAGAGTGTTTGCGTTTCAGGTGTAGGCTTCAAAGTGTATTGTATACTCTGCATGAACACTTCTGGTCCATGGTGTATCACAGCCTAGGGTCCAAAGTTTAGGGTTTAATGGTTAATGTTTGTTGCGGTTTAGGGTGTGGGCTTACAACAACGGTTCAAAAGCACTAAACCTTAAGGCCAAGACAGGCTCGATGGTTCGGGTCGAGTTCGTGGGCGGAGAGTTCATAAACTCCTAAACCCCAGAAACCTATCCACTGATTCCTAAATCCCTAAAGATCTACGCTCCTAAACCCTAAACTTCCTAAAGCCCTAAACCCAACCCGAAACCCTTAATCCATAAACCCATTAAAAGCCTAAGCTAGCTTGAGCCCTCGACCGCTGAAGCTCAAGAGCTCGTGCTTTGAGAGCCTTTGGGTACGGGCGCTTTTGGTTGATGTAATTGGTTGAGGGTTCGGGATTTAAGGTTTTCGGGTTTTGGCGGGTGTAACTTGTTGTGCATGGGTTTCAGAGTTACCCTGCGTCATCTATGCAAATGCAAATTCTTCGCAACACAAGCATGTCGAAAGTTTGAAGCGCGCAAGCAAAAAGCAGAGCACCTGGACTCGTTCGCCAGGGTTCAGAGTCCCAATCGTCGGACCCAGAGAGCACACCGGAATCAAGCATTCGATACTAGGTTCCTTTTGGTTTTAGGGCCACTGTATTAAAACTAATATGTCGAAAAAGGGTACCCTTATTATAAAGGGGCTACTCAGGAACCTAGAATACCTCGATCTTTCAGGCGTCCTGTCGTGCTTTGCCTGATCCATCCTGCAGACGACGGCGCTGTGTTCAGCACCTTGGCAACATCGCGAAGGCTAAGAGCCAGAGTACTCATAAGAAGTTCTATATAAAGAGGAATGACAAGACCGAATAGTGTTTATGTATATAACTATATAACTATGTGTATATATATAGCTTTACATAAGTATGCATATATATATATTTATGTACCTGTTTATACAGACCAGAAATTGGTGATTGGAAGTTCCTTTTTGCAACTTGAATTCTTTTGGACGTCAATGAACCTGGAGCACCCAAAATCCTAAGTCATATACCAGCTACCAAGACAGCTCACGTAGTAGTAGTAGTAGTAGTAGTAGTTGTTGTTGTAGTTGTAGTTGTAGTACCAGTACTAGTACTCGTACTAGCAGTAGCAGGAGTAGTAGTAGTTGTTGTTGTTGTACCAGTAGCAGTAGCAGTAGTCGTGGTAGTCGTGTTCGTGGTAGATGTTGGGGCTGCCTGGAGTTCCGACAACCAGCCGTTTACGGGAGCTCTTGGTTTCAAGGTTTCAGCGAGTCTTTGGCATATACTATATTCCTTGAATACGGAACGTATGTGGGTGGTTGTCAAAAATATGGTCCCTTGTTGGGTCCTTAATATAATACGGCACCTATTATTTAGGGTACCCGAAAAGGTACCCTAATTTTGACAACCACCCATGTATATATGCATACACACCTACATATACATACATACATACATACATACATACACACACACATTGTTGTTGAGCGTCACTCTGACACACACACATACACACACACATCATCATCATCATCATCATCATCATCATCATCATCATCATCATCATCGTCATCATCATCATACCTATGTGTAAATATGTCATGATATACACATACCCTACCCTGAACCGTGAGAGAGGTAGTTGTACGCTTGTAGTAGGCCATGCAACTAGAACAAGACCTTGTTTCATGCGTTTCGGCCGACAGGCCTCTAGTCAAGCTTCACCCGCTTACACCCACATTGTGTTTCAATGGGATTCCCTCGCAGACTTGTTGTTTCGAGGGGGAGGTGTTCTACAATGGCTATAACCAGGAACCCTAAGGAATAGTATCAGGGGGATGTATGACAGTGCTTGCGCGGTCAGGGGTGCTGTATCGGGGGTTCAGGCAGGCTAGAGGATTTCAGCGCACCTGCCTTTCAGGCCCTTTGCCGAACCCGCAAATACCATTGTAACTTGTAAAGTCCTGACCTCTAGAGCAGCGGGCTGCAGCGGGTTCCTTGCTGATCAATTCGTATTGTCGCTCTTGTTCCAACCCTTCCCATTGCTACAACCAATACACAAGCCGGATTTAGCACTTCATGTCTACCCATAAGCCCCAAAGTAGTTCCTTTTTGAGATTACCTTATAGAGTTCTAAATATGAACCCCAAAAAGGAACTACTTTGGGGCCTATGGGTAGATTACAGTGCTTAGGGTTCCGAGTTGCGGCTTTTGGACATAAGGGTTCCAACCTGGCAACTGCAAGCGACAATCCGATACATGAGTCGCGGAAGTCGTTGAGACCCTAAACCCTAAACCCTAAACCGTTTTAGGGTTTAGGGTTTAGGGACCCAAAATTGGTCCAATCACAGACCCGCTTCATCGTCCCGCCCCTTCGACAGGCAACGCGCGCTGCGTGGGGCATCCCGACAGCCTGCAGGCCATGGTGCACTCGGAATCCTAAGCCCCAAGCCATAAAACTCCAAGCCGCCATAAAACTCCAAAGGCCTCGAGACTCGAGACCCCAAATGACCATACAGGTAAACCCACATCCGAAGCCCTACGCACAAAACCCTTAAACCCCAAACCCTATAGACCTTTAACCCCTATGCCCTAAAACCCGGAACCCTACACCCTATCCACCCTGAATACTACCTATAGCCTCCGTTGTACTTCCTTTTCTTCGGTTTACCAGATGTATATTATTGGATCCCAACCATAAAGTTGGCTAACAAAACAGGAATGTAACTGCAACGGAGACTATAGGTATAACCTCAGATCAGAAAAGGCACTGTTTTCTCGGGGGCGCGATGTGTGGCGGCGGCGGTGATGGCTGGCATTTGGATACGGTTGCATCTTTCGATGAGATATTACATGACTACATATTGGGTTTGGAAGCTCGTCATCGTTTAGGGTTGAGCGGCCGCAAAAGACATCGGCATCATGAAAACCCACACGCTGGACCTGAAAGCAGCGAAGGACGTGGCACTAGCCGATCGCGAGAAACTAGTGTCGCAGACAAAGAAGTTGTCCGCAATTGGCGAGTTCCTGCACACGGAGCTCAAAAACTAAGAGTGCTAAATCAGGGAAGCAGGAGCTGCGTGTTTTTTCTCGTAAAGAGCAGCAAGCCCAAGAATTGAGTCTTTATCGCTAAACCCTATAATTATAAGCCCTAACCTAGCCAAAACTTTCTTCGGGACCTAGACCCCGAAGCTGCAAATATGTACAGGGCCGAAAGCGCTTAGAAACGGAAGATCTGGTAACGACCGAAATAACATACAAGGCTCAAGATATACTGTGAGTGATAGGTAGGTAGATTCTTAGGCAGATGGATAGATTGATAGACAAAATAGATGGATAGATAGGGTACCGGATTTACCCTCCACGAATTAGGCCCTGCATTAAGCATAGCACACCACGGTCCCAATTGGTGAGGCTTTGCGGGGCGCCGGCGCAGATGTGCAGGTGCGTCTACCCATAGGCCCCAAAGTAGTTCCTTTTTGGGATTACCTTATAGAATTCTAAATATGAACCCCAAAAAGGAACTACTTTGGGGCCTATGGGTAGCGTCTTGAATCAGATCCTTCAGAAGCTCGCTCTACCTGGAGCTGAAACAACCAATTGGTTTAGGGTTCCTTATGATTGTCTCTGTATATATAGTAGAAGCCAGAAAATTGGAACATCATTATCCTCATGCCCTTAAGGTAAAGTATAAGGGATCCTAGCACTAATCCTCCAAAAGCAATGTTCCAACTTTCTGGCTTCTACTATAGTTCCTTAAAACGGTAGGTCTTTTGGGCCACAGGTAGGGGTTTGGTTCATCTGGACGTCGGTCTGTGTTTATTGAATTGCACACATACCCATAGGCCCCAAAGTAGTTCCTTTTTGGGGTTCATATTTAGAACTCTATAAGGTAATCCCAAAAAGGAACTACTCTGGGGCCTATGGGTAATGCAAAGAATGCTACGATACTTCCCATGTGTCTCGACCCGAAACATGAATCCAAACAGGTGCTTCGCGCTTCATGCCTCTGTCAAGGGAAGCGGCTTCTGGAGACTGGTCAGGTGTCTGCCACTTCGGCATGCAATATCTCTAATCCCTATAGGTTCCTGAGTAGTACCCTTTTGCCCTTTTCATTTTTGGGTCCCCTGTTAATTGAAAACCCAAACAGTAGGAAAAAGGGTACCCTCATTATTAAGGGGCTGCACCGGAACCTGCCTAGATACCTAGATCCCCAGACCCTAAACAGGTGTACACCGTAAGTAGTAAACGCGCAACCCTGCAGGGGCCCGCTTTAAGGGATTGCATCAGGGTTTGGCAGTTGGGGTCATATACCGGTCATTGTGAGTTGCTCATGCTTGCCTCATCGTTCAGGTCATGGTCTTTGGTCAGAGCTACTTCAGCCTGCACTTGACTTCTTGCAGAGACTATGGGCCCTACCGGCGCCTTCCTCTCATGGCACACTACATGCTGAACCCGAAGAGACCCGGAGGCCTAAACACTAGACCATGCCAAACAAGAATCTGAATCCTAAGCTTGCCGCGGGAGAAAACGGGGTCTGATTGCACTTCATGGCGATTTACAGACCCACCATTCCCAGAGAGCCCAATACCTCTCTGCCAGGGAATATAGACACTTGATATTGGATCTTAAACTAATCTGTAAACCCTAGGTCGCAACCCCACCCACAGCATCATATGGGTTCTGTGGGCCCGAACGAGTCAAACTCTTGCCACACTCTCAGCCAGGAGTTTCAGCCGATTGGCGGGTTTCGGGGTGCAGGGGTCGATTGGGTTTTCAACGGGGCCCCCACGGAGTGAACATGAAATCTGCAGACACGAACGTTGCGATCCGACGTAGAAGTCTTGAATCCTGAATGAAAGCCCTACACCGTAAACCCTAAACCCAATCATGACCCCGAACTTCCTTCTTGTTCGCCTTCGGCTTCTTTCTCTTCTTCTTACTGCTGCTGCTAGTTCCTACTACCACGACCACTGCCACTACCACTACCACCACGACTATGACTACGACGACGACTGCCACGCCGACTGCTGCTGCTGCTACTACTACTACTACTACTACTCCTGCTGCCACTCCCACTCCTACTCCTATTAATGCTAGTGCTACTGCTACTGCCCCTCAGCAGCAGCAGCAGCAGCAGCAGCACCCGGTCCAACAAGCCATAAGCCTCAGCCTCGCTCCAGCTTCCCGAAACTCAGGAGTTGGTTCAGGGTGTAGGAGATCGGTTCCGGATCATCCTGGACACCTCATGGCTAAATCAAGTTTCAATACCTGAAAACTACGAAATCCCACAAGTCTAGTCTAAACTTAAAGATCCCGCAACCACGAATCCTTAACCACAGAAGCCTAAGTCCCAACACCCTGAATCCCAACCTGTTTCCACCCCCGAGGAATTGAGCCGAAGTGGGAGGCGCGTGCTTTTGCTTTTTGTGCTGTGGGGGTTTAGGGTTTAGGGCTTTTGTGTCTTGGGTTGAGGGCTTTGGGCTTGAACCTCATCTGTTATAGAGGCTTACAAGTTGTTTTCTTTGCGTGTTTCCTGAGGGTTCTTCGAGTGTTTCTGGCTTTAGGGTTTAGGGGCGGTGGGGTTTGACGGTTTCAGGCTTGATCTTGGTGGCTCCGAGCTATGGTGGTCTAATCAAGCAACGATTGACTGCATTGGAGCGCCTAGGTATCTCATGATGCTAGTACTCTCAGAAACGATTGTGATTAACTCTTATTTGTGTTCTCTCTCTCGCTCTCTCTCCGTGTACCTCCGTGTCTCTTTGGTTCCGTTTGTATATTGATTCAAGTTATGCGGTGGGTAGATAGGTCGAAAATGGGTAACAAGATCGCTAGATAGACAGATACATAGATGGGTAGAATCTTGAAAAATACACAGGTAGAAAGATAGACAGACCGATTGATAGATACAGTTTAGGTACAAAAGAAACTAGCACTCTGCTTCTTGGGGCTTCGAGTAGGATCGAGATCTGCGTTCGACGGCCTTCGACAGCTCCATGGGGAGGTTCATTTCCTATATGCACGGAAGATGTTGTTGCTATACATACATACATATATATATATACATATATATATACATATATATATATATACGTATATATACTCATATGTATATATATATATACAGATATACACATGTTATATGTAACATATGTATATATGGCCCACTATATATATATGTATATATATATATACATATACACATACACACACACACATGCACACACACACACTGATGTTGACATTTGCGGCCTATGAAACATGGAGTTGGCCAAGCTACCCTGAAGTTATCCTGCCCTACATCCCGAGCCCATCAAGGGACCGTCAACCCCAAAGCAGGAGTGCCTTGGGGCGTGGTGTGCCATATTAGGGGTTGCTTTCTGCAGCCAATTCAGCGCAGTGGTTGAGCTGCATAGGATAGGACGTTCGCTGGTGCCCGCACCGTTAACCCTAAACCACACTTTGTCAAAGCCTACCCTACGAGACCTGACTCCCCAACCGATTTACAATATGAAACCGTGGAAACTGTCAGCCCGAGTGCTCTGAGTCTTACAGCGATTGCAGACTTGACTTTCAGGGTTGGGAGTTTGAGGTTTAGGATTCCAGAGAGAGTCTGAGAACAGGACATGGCAGCTCCGCCGTTGTCCTGGCCCCGCCACGCTTCCTGGAAGCAGCCAGCTTTGGGAATCCTGAACTTCGGAAGTTTTTCGTAGGTTTAGGATTTAGGCCCTAAACCCTAAACCCTAAACCCTAAACCACAGGGTTAAGGGTCCGGGCTTGAAGGTCTTTACGTAAGGGTAGGGCTTGCCCATAGGCCCCAAAGTAGTTCCTTTTGGGGTGCATATTTAGAATTCTATAAGGTAATCCCAAAAAGGAACTACTTTGGGGCCTATGGGTGAGGGCGTTTAGGTTGAGGACTTATCGTCTTACAGATTTGGCAAGGAAGCTTGGCCAGAACTCCTCTGTTTGTCGTGATTTCCCTTTCTACCCAAGCCCCGAGCCCGAAACCCGGCCCAAAAAAACTCTACAGCCCCTAAGTCCCGAAACCCTAAACCCTAAACCCAAACCCCCAAACCCCTAAACCAAGCCTGAAACCCTACGTCCCGACCAGCAGGAAACCCGAAGTCCCAAAAAACCCTGAGCCCTCAACACCAAAGCCTGAAACCTCGAACTCTAAATCCTACCTATAGTATCCATTGTAGTTCCTTTTTGGGCTTACCTTATAGGATCCTAATTATATATTTGGTTAAACCAAAAAAAGGAACTACAATGGAGACTATAGGTAACCCCCTGCTCCAAAACCCGTATAGAGCGGTTAGTACCCATAGACCCCAAAGTAGTTCCTTTTGGGGATTACCTTATAGAATTCTAAATATGAACTCCAAAGAGGAACTACTTTGGGGCCCTTGGGTAGAATGGAGCGAGCTTTTAAGGGAGCCCTTGAAGGGATCCTTAACTACATCCGCCCCTAAGTGGCCAAGGTCAGCAGCGAGCTGCGCGTGGGCTCTGAGCCCCTCAGCGGATTTACCCAGGGCTTTTGCGCTTTGGATGCTACCTATAGTCTCCATTGTAGTTCCTTTTTTTGGTTTAACCAAATATATAATTAGGATCCTATAAGGTAAGCCCAAAAAGGAACTACAATGGATGCTATAGGTAAGGCCTTTTTCTGAGGTTCAGCTTTGCCTTTTCGCATTATCGCACCTTCCTTATTTGGGTTTAGGGTTTAGGGTAGGGTTTAGGGTTTAGGGATTATCGTCTGTAGCCACGACGGCCATCCAAGTTGAACAGTAGATGAGAGTACCCATAGGCCCCAAAGTAGGTCTCTTTTGGGATTACCTTATAGAATTCTAAAGATGCACCCCAAAAAGGAACTACTTTGAGGCCTAGGGGTAGAGGCTTGGTGATCCTGGACCACACTGCCACTGCAAGGTTGAAGTCTCGGGTCCTTTAAAGGGGTCCTATAGTACCTAAAACGGTTTAGGGGTTTAGGGTTTAGGGTAGTTTGGTTCTGGGCTTTGGAATACCATACTTTAGTGCCTTTTTTCTTAATGGAACCATTATGAGATAAAGGTTTATACTTGTTTTTTCTCCCTGGTTATTTCGTGTTCAGATGCCAAGGCCTACCTGTAGACGAATAGACCTACCTTTTTCGGGTACTATATATAGAAACCACAATAAGGAACCCTAAAAAGGTAGGTCTTTTCGGCTACAGGTAGAAGCGATATTCTGCCAGGGCAGGTGGTGGGGATCAGAACGATGGAGTTCGAGAGCCAGGTCAGCGTGTCTTGGGGGCTTCTAAGTCTAAACCGACCCCTATAGCAACCTTATGCTCAGGGATACTTAGAAATAGCTGTTAACTCTTGGCTATTCAAATTCCTAGGAAACAGCTGAAAATACAATTCTTGCGAGGGGTTTAAGTTCAGCATAGTATGTATAAAACCATAGCATAGGACCTGCTTCATCTCATAGCCTTTCTCACGGGCTAAGTTATAAAAGGGGTTTAAGTCTCTTCTAGAGACTTCTGGTTTGAGATTCAGGGCTTCTGTGTTTAGGGTTCAGGGATTTTGGGTTTAGGGTTTAGGGCTGCTTGGGAGTCTTGGGAGCAGAAATTTCGAGGTCACTTGCGTGCCTGGTTGGAGGCCACGGAGAAGGTGCCTCCGAATGGGTGAAGATGGGATGGGGGATGCCCTCGATCCTAAATCCCCGAGGGCACGTCACTCTTATCATAAGGACCCTGGAAACAATCCTAACCTGTATAATTAATGCTGTACAGCACAGCAGTAAAGCGAGCCATGGCACTGGAAGCTCGAGGACTCTGGGCCATCAACCCCTCCCTAATCGCCAGCGTACCTCCGGTAAGCGGATCCCAACAATGGTTCTACCACTACTACTACTCCTACTACTACTCCTACTACTACTACTCCTGCTGCTGCTGCTACTACTGCTACTAATAATAATAATAGTTACTCCTTCAGAGGCATCAACCCCATGTTGAGATTTGAATGCCGCATCATGTTGGGAAGATCTGTATAGTTCTCTTGGTGTTTGGATGTAATGCTGTTGGACATGTTCCTGCGAGGGAACACATGTGGTCAAATTGGTTCAACAGCATCGTGCGAGTTCAACTTTGGGCCGGTTCGAAGAATTGAACTGAGTTCTCAAGGCTTTCAAGGGCTTTCCATTCCCGGTTGTCGTGCTCACAGAATGGCCGCACGATGGCAGAGGAGGATCATCGTGTTGAAAAAGATGCCAGAATACAGCGCAAGCAGCATACCGGTGCATTTTGAGATCAATCCGGAGAATGGGCGAATTCCGAGTGAATTCATACATGTTTGCTTCGATTGCTTTCAGTCCTCATAGGGAACGAGAATATACTGTCTGGACACCGTCAACCATATAACAATTTCATGTGCAATATGTGTGTATATATATATATAACCTTACAAGAACCCGACACCTAGGCATCTTAACAACTCCGGCCCGGAAGGCTAAACCTTACAACCGGTCAAACCCTTTTTTGAGAAAGCTTTGCAAAAGCCAACTGACAGACCCCCTAAACCCGTATATACCCTAAACCCCTAAACTTGTCAAACCCTAATCTCTAACCCCTAAACCCTATACCCTAAACCCCTAAAGCCCTAAAGCCCTAAACCCTAAACCCTCTACCCTAAACCCTATACCCTAAACCCTAAACCCTAAACCCGAAACCCCTCAAAACTCCTAAACCCTAGACTCAAGGTTCCCTCCGGGCCAGTGATAATTCTCGGGGCCTCATCCGCGCTCGCTGCATCTGCGACCGGGGTCCCAGGCAAAGGGCTGTTCCGGGTTGCACGGTGGTGGAGTTTAGGGCTTAGTTAGAGTTTATGGGTTTAGAGTTTATGGGTTTAGAGTTTAGGGGTTTAGGGTTTAGAGTTTAGGGGTTTAGGGTTTAGGTGTTGGAGTTCAGGGGTTTTGGGTTTAGGGTTGTGCAGTTTTAGGGTTTGGTGCGTTCGGGCATTCAGGGGTCAGGGTTTTGAGGGTTTAGCGTCATAGAGTTTCATTTGTTGTGTAGGGTTTAGGGTTCCTGATGCAGGGATTCAGAGTTTGAGGCTAGGGTGTCAGGTTCAGGTTTCATCTACGCCTTGTAAGAGAATGGACGGTCCATAGGGTATCGGGCATTATGTTGGGCTTGTAGGCTCTTGGGGTATCCGCCAGCACGGGCCACCGTGCCTAATCATATAATTTGTTCAAATCCTTCACTGCAAACTAAATGCCTTTTAACTTCACAAAAAATCCAGACCGTTGTCTTCAAACCCTCCGAGGACAGCTACACAAAACATCATTCTGGAAGCTTTCCGCATCTATCGCCCATCGAAAACCCAAGACCGTAACCCGCACCCTGAGCGTCAGTACAACGGGGATCAAAAACTTACACCTAAACATGACATGCTAATGGATGCTTCTGTCGTTTCTGAAGACACTGGCCCTCAATCTGTGCCTGAGTTTCGCGGTCTAAGAAGGTCTCCAGAGTTCTTTGTCATTTCGGGGTATCGGTTTTACACTCGAAAATTTTCCGGTGTGAGGTCCTTGATTGACGAGAGGGCTTTGGTTGATCAGGTACATTCACACCTCGATGGAAGGTTCAGTTCCTACATGTTTGGGCAGGGGTGGGGAGGGATATGTGGGTAGTTCTCTAAATTAGGGTCCCTTTGAGAGTCTTTGTTTATATGAGTGCCGTGTTATTTGGGGACCTAAATACAAGGGTGCCATGATGTCTGGGGGATCTGGAAAGAGACCTATTTTGCAGAACTACCCCTGTATTGAGGCATAGATGTATCCTAAACCCTAAACCCTACAAAGGGACCTTAACCACCCTAAACCCGACACCCTTAAAGGAGCCCTTGAAGGGACTCTTATAACCCTAAACCCGACACCCTCAAAGGTGTAAAAATGCTTCGGAATTATTACCCTAACGGTCCCAAGGACCCAATAATTAGGTACTTGGGTTTGTGATAGTAGTTATGTAGGTTACTATTTTTGAGAGTATATGATAGTTGGGTACTTGGACCCTTAGGGTTATTGTTGTTCTTTGCATGAGCATGAACACCGGCCCTCTCCTTACTGGTTGATATAGAAGGGGCCTAAATCATTACCTATACTATTTTGGGGGGTTCCTTATTGTAAGTATAGTATAATGGGCCCCAAAACCCTATTCAAATTATTAAGGCCCCTATAGTACCATCCCGTAAAGCATATATCACTTAGTAGCTGAGTAGGTAACCTTTAACCTTCTGGAATGCTGCCATAATTGAAAAGGTTAACCTTTCTTGAGCCAGGGTACTCAGCCCCTAAGATCGTATACCTTTGAGCATAACCCCTGAGCCTAAAGTCTTAAACAGACCCTGAACAAAGAATGGTGCTGCGATGAACCTAGGCCTCATTTCGTCCCTGCCTGGGCACGGCAGGCGCTTCCCCGCTCTGCTAAAGACTCCAGAAGTGTTAAGGGCTTTGGGTATAAGTCTTAGGGACTTTGGGTTTAGCGTTCTGCACGGGTGGGACTAGCTAGTTTGAGTCTCCCGCACTGTCGCTATAATGCTTGTCTGTTTATAGCTATAGTTTCTGCTAAACAGTATTATGACCGCCTCTATACTACAGTGGTTTTTACTTATAACTTAAACATTTTACAAGGCCACTGTGAGGTGAATATGAAGCCCTGAGGTTTGTAGGCTTGAGCGACGCCTACCTAGGTTCCCCAGTAGCCTTTTGCCCTTTTTCTTTGTGGGTTCCCGTTCCCTTATTAAAAGCCAAGTAGCAGGGAAAAGGATACCCGCCCTTATTATTACGGGTCTACTCAGGAACCTAGCTACTCATGGGCGTTTGTAGGTCTTGGAAATTTGCAGGCCTCTGTAAGGGTTTAGCTTCTGCTTGATATATATGAGTAGGAATTGCTAGAGGTGGTATTCTCAGCACAATACACCCCAAACTTATTCTGATGATAAAGGCGGTTTTGTTAAAGGCATCAGAGGACTTTTCATAAGGTAGCTAGAATTCAATCAACCCGTATGCGCAACCCTACTCACCATTTATATGTATGTATATAATATATATATATATATATGTATATATATATAAACTCAATATAGTTATATACACAAACTCCCCGCCTCTGCAAGTAGAGGAGTTTTAGGGACAGTTGAAGACTGGGGCGTCTGGTTTGATTCGGAGGCTGTCCTCTTATAGAGTGACACTGAAGCCCAAGACTCGCTGCACAAGCCGTCACCTTCCGTCGGGGTCCCTTTTTAACATATAGAGGGCGTAATCATACCGTAGAAACGGGACTTAGTTGGGATTTGAGGTCACGTTCTGAATCCTTGACATGACTCCGGTCCGTGCAAGCCTGCCCCACCTCGAGCTTCAAGCAACCCGCAATGCACGGCCAAGAAACGCCGTCACGCATGTTGCTGCTGCTGATCAGAAAGATGCCAAGACACGAGACAGAGATGAGTGGGCCACACACGCGCTACAGGTTCGGTGTGGCCGATATCTGCAAGCATTGGTTGTTTATTTCATTGTGTTGGCATGGCTCGCCAGTTCGTGTTCCGCTGCCAGGACCTTTGCAGCCTTGACGTTTTGCCCAAATGAGCGGCTTGCCTGGCTCATGTTTGTGACCATTCTGTTGTTCACGATATCAAGACGTGTTTGGACTGGCTTATGAGGCCATGTTCCGTCTCATTTGCGAAGTGCTATGCAAGGGCTCTTCGGATTTCGCGAGTCATCGGACGAGGCCATGACCAAATTCATCATCCGAGAAGCGTACAATGTGCAAGAAGCTGTCTTTGGTTAAAATTCTAACCAAATGGCCTTCCGCTCTTTCGGTCAGGAATCTACGCCCGGCAACTGTCAAACCTATGCTATCTTGTAAACAGCCTGAAGACTGTGGAGCCTACGTCGCGAAAACCTGAACCCTAAACCCATGACTGTAATCCCTAAACCCAAAATCTTCAAACCCTTAAATCTTGAACTTTAAACCCATTAAAACCTAAACCCCTATGCCCTAGAGCCTAGAGCCCTAAACCCTATAGCCTTAGACCCAAAACCCTAAACCCACAAACCACCCGAAACCCCTAAGCCCTAAAGCTCTCAACCCCAAACCTGAGGTGATCGACACATCTGCGGCTTCCGCGACCCGTGGAGAGCCAATGTTGCTCCTTGGGCCGAGGCTAGGGAGGGAATGGGGCGGTTTAGGAGTTTAGGAGTTTAGGGTTTAGGGTTTAGGGTTTAGGAGTTTAGGGTTTAGGGTTTAGGGTTCAGGGTTTAGGGTTTAGGGTTTAGGGTCTTTGAGGGTTTACAGTGAACCCCATAAAGTTGGAAACCAGATTAAGGCCAAATAGTGCTGGGGATCCCTGTACATTACTCTTCAGGATTGAGGCTATTGGGTTTCCAACTTTTGGGCTTCGACTGTAGGGCTTTAGGGTTTAGGGCTTCGAAAAACCTACCTTTGGCCCCCCAAAACCGACCTTTGTAAGAAATTATATATAGAAACCATAATAGGAACCCTAAAAAAGGTCGGTTTTTCCGGCCACAGGTAAGCCTAAGCCTTGATTTTAGTTTTGGGGATGTAGGGGCTCTCGGTTTAAAGTTTAAAGCTTCGGATTTTGAGAAACCCCTAAACCCTAAACCTCAAATGTGGATTTTGAGGATGTTGGGGTTCCGGGTTTAGAGTTTGGGGTTGAGAGTTTATGGTCTAGGGTCTCAAGGTTTAGGGTTTGGGGTTTAGGATCTTCTGGTTTGGGGATCTACCTATAGTCTCCATTGTAGTTCCTTTTTTTGGTTTAACCAAATACATAATTAGGATCCTATAAGGTAACCCCAAAAAGGAACTACAATGGAGACTATAGGTAGGATTTTGTCTCGCAGGGATTGAGGGTTTCAGGGCTTCCCGTTTGCGGCTGGGGTCTTACTGCTGTCTTTGCAGATGCCTACTACCACCACCACCATCACCACCACCACCACGACTGCTGCTGCTGCTGCTCCTACTACTACTGTTACTACTACTACTACTACTACTACTACTACTACTACTACTACTACTACTACCACTACTGCTGCTACTGCTAGAAACTGCCAGTCTCAGAAGTCACACCAATCAGCTGGGTTCCAGTTGTTTTTTGCTTCAGCGACGGTGCGGCAGGCTGCAAAGATTTATTCCAGTGTGGGTGTATGGTACCTTGGCGTTTTCATACTTTTGGATCTTAAGCATGCAGGTTATTCGAGTTTCAAGAAGAGGGCCTGTTGTATTGTGGGGCCGAGGGACTTGTGGCTTGCTATCATACACGATGATTGAGTGGGTGTGCGGCGTGTTGCGTTGTTTCGTGCCCTGCGCGAGATTCACACATGCTTGCTGTGACCTGAGGACACCCTCAAACAAATACATGTATGCAAGTGTTTAGAGAGAGACAGGGATGCATACATAGGCATGCAATTGCAGAGACATACGTGCGCGCTAGCGGCACACAGAGACGGCACCCCTTACCCCAAACCCTAAACCCCTTCCAGCGCGCCAGTCTTGAGTCTGGCGGCACGCTCTTCGAAGGCAGGTTTGGGACGCAGCACCAAGGGTCCTGGGCACCTAAAAAGGGTACTACAGGCTTCCATAACAGGGTCCCTTGAAGGGTCCCTTGAAAGGGTACTGTAGGGTTCTACCGGGTACCGTTATGGGGGCTGCTTTCCCAAACATTATAGTAGCCCCTAATGCGCAAACCCTACATTCTACTATAGGTACGTAGGACGCTGTTGACCACTGCTCTTCTTGCCTTCAATAATCGCTTAGTACCTGAGTAGATGACTTAACCTTTTGGGGTTTACATAATCCTACCATAACTGAATAAGTTGACCCTTTTGTGGGGCCAGGGTACTCAGCCCCTAAGATCGCATGTTTGAAGTTCTGATGGGAGGGGGCAAGGTATCTTAGCGCATGGTTTGCGCGACTGTTTTCGGGAATGATCAGCACGGCTTAGGGTTAAGGCATCGCACGCCTTTCACATGTGCTCATCTATGTTCATATATGTGCCGACACATTTCAAAAAACAGTACACCCTAAGCCCTAAACCTCAGGCCCATTTCGCAGGCCTAAACCCTAAACCCTAAACCCCTAGTCCCCTAAACTCCAAGCCCTTTTTGCAGTATACGTGTTTTCTATGGCAGACATCCCGTGAGCTCGACGAGGTGAAGCTTACATCTTTGAGAACGGAGCTTTATGTAATTCACCCCGCCCGGAGCTGTTAGGCTGAATCATACTGAGATCGACATCAAACCCTATTCCAATTAAAAGGCCCTTGTACTAATCTAGTTTCCACTTCGAGGCCGCACGTCATCCCACTTTCCAGACATGCACTGCTATCATGGCTTCTTCTCACGATGAACATTGCCGGGTTTCTAGATTGTTCAAAGTATCTACCCAAAACCCGCAAATCGCCCTGAAATCCTACATGTGGAAATACCGTCAATCCTAAAACCCTACAGCCCTTAACCCTACACCCTAAACCCTAAACCCTACAGCCCTAACTGAACCAGAAGGCTACTCCTTGTCGCCCGCGCTCCTCCGGGCTTTGCGAAGCCAGAGCTTGGAGAACTGGAAGGCCAAGATAGAAGCGGTTTAGGGTTTAGGGAAGCCTAAATCATGACCAAAAATATGATTTAGGGTTCCTTCTTATAATGATACTACAAAGGAGCCCATTAATATCCTTTAGGCTTCCTTCTTATCATGATACTATCAAGGAGCAGCAACAAAACCGTATTTTTATTTACTGAGGTCCCTAAACCCTAAACCCTAAACCGAGTTCCCTACATTGCCGAGCTGGGTCTCTTAGAGTTTGGGGTGCTCTGAGGTTTTAAGGCTTTCGGTTGGAGGGCTTTAGGGCTTAAGAGGAGAAGCGAAGGGTTTAGGGTCTAGGGTTTAGGGCTTTAGGGTGTAGGGCTTAAGAGGAGAAGCGAAGGGTTTAGGGTTTAGGGGTTTAGGGTGTAGGGCTTAAGAGGAGAAGAGAAGGCTACACAAAATTGTTGGCTTGGTTGAAAAGTTTTAATCTGATCGGTTTAAATAACCCTAAGGGTCCATGTGCCCAAATAGCCTGTGCTTTGGCCCCAATGTACCTATATAGGGATTACTGGAGGGCAAATGTATATACTATTTGTGTATATGGACACTTAGATCTTAGGTCAGGGTAAGTCTGTCTGCGAGGCTGTCACGTTGATGTTACACACCCTAAACCCTAATCCCTAAGTACACTTGATGACGTCTATGTTGCTCATCGTGTTCCTGCTGTTGTGACGATGATGGCGAAGACGACGAGCATGCTGGTGGATAAGAAGGCGACCATGGCCATGTGATTAGGGTTTAGGAGTTTGGGGTTTAGGAATATCTATCGATGATGATGGGTGATGGGTACAAGGTATAAGTCTACAGGGAACTTGAAGCTGAAAGCGAGATTAGACGTGAGTTGGTAGGCGTTTGGCTCGAGCTTCCGGGGCTTCTACAGATAGGTTTTGAAGCTGTGGCGCAGGAGGATAATGTGTGCAACGGCTTTGGGTTCGTAGTTTAGTAAAATATAGAAGCCTTTATCCCTTAAGGGTTCTTGATTATCAATATGCCATAAAGGAGCCGAAAACCCGATTTAATTAGTTAAGGATTGGGCTGAGGTGGATTTCGGTCTAGGATTGGTGCTCTGCTGCTGGAAGTGTCCGGTGGCTGCGCTCTGCACCCAAGCCCCAAATCCGAAACCTCACCGTGCTCATCTCTTAGCTGGTCTTCGTTGGGCTAAGCATTTCTGAGTGAACATGCCGTAGTACGGCTCGTCATGCGAATGCCTTCCATCCCTATCAAAAGCAACAATACATCGGCAGCCCAAGGTCTAAGGTTTAGACATCGGGGTGTAGTGGTCAAGGTTTAGAGTTTAGAATAGATGGCAAACGAGCCGCATATCAAGGCTTTGGTAAGCCCTGCTCCTACAAAGTGACCTAGGGCACACGAAGATGTACTAATGTATTTACGTATAATGCCTGCGTGCCATTGCCATTGCTCCTGTTGTTGGTACTACAACCCCGAGATCCTATAGAGTTCAAAACCCTGAACCGAAAGCAAGTACGTCTCAGACCCTATTACCAAAATCAATCATATTCCTAAGCCCTTAAACCCAAAGCAGCTATACCCTAAACCCCAAACCAAATTCCTGTATCCCCAAGCTCTAAATCGTAAGCCCAGAGCAATGGTTGCTGTTTCTATGATCTTTCTTTGCATTGCACGGGGTCCCTAGTCAGGCTTTCCATTGTGGTTCGTTTTTCTTTGGTCACAGGTTCGAACAAGTACCTTCTGCATGTGTTGCATCTTATATATATATACACATACACACATACATACATTCATTCATGCATACAGACAGAGAGAGGGGGAGCGAGATAGACAGATAGATAGACAGATAGACAGATGGACAGATAGACAGATAGATGGATAGATAGATAGATGTACTTACAGGTATAGACTTATAGATATAGGTTTATATATATATATACATAGAGAGAGAGTTAGTTTTTTGGTTTGGCCGGCTGTTTACGACATGAGTGTGCTTTGGGTACAGCCCAACTCCAAGCACTACATGGCACTAAGAGCATGTTAGCAGTAGTAGCATCTCTGCTGAGAGGTTGCTGCTAACCCCACTTCCATGGTGTCGCAGCTCTGGCAGTTCGCGCAGGTGTGCTACTTGGGTGGCTAGACGTGGTTTTGCATGAAAACATGCAATGCACTCGGGGGTTAGTTCTTGTTGGGCTTAGGGTTTGACCGCCAAGCCCTGAAAACCTTCGTGGAGAAACCCGGCTAACAATTTCCCAGATCCTTATCGCGGAGTGTAATACAGGAGTGGCTATATCATATACTAATATCTACTGGCAAGGAGTACCAGCTATAAAACTAGTACAGTATTACATACTATAGCTGAGAACTAAGGAAAGGGGTTCACGAATCATGGGTCCGCAGCAGCAACGAGCAGCCAGGGCCCTGTTTTACAGGGGCCTGAAGCCCATATGTAGTTATCTGGTAAAGTTGTTTAGGGTTGAGGGTTGGTTTAGGGTTTAGGTTTTGGACCCTAAACCCTAAACCCCTAAACCCTAAACCCCAGTTATCATGAAGGCCCCTACATGAGCCCAACAAGGCTGGAGTGATGCGACCGATGCCCTGCGCCGGCTTGCTATCAGGTGGGCTCAACCGGGCTCCTTCGAATCTTGCGATTGGTTTAGGGTTTTGGGTCTATAGGGTTGAGGGTTTATGGCCTATTTAGGGGGCTTATAGGGTTTAGCGGTTTCGGTTTATAGGGCGTGGGGAGTAGGACTTACAGTGTTTATGGGTCGAGGATAAGGGGTTTCCCGGAGGGTCCACGGCGGTCAAAAGTTCGGCTTTTGGGCTTAGGATAGTACCTACGCTGCGCTTTGGAGTACCATACTTTAATACTTTTTTGTTAATGGAACCATTATGAGATAAAAGTTTATACTGTTTTCTCCCTGGTTACTTAAAAGCCCAGTATAGTCTCCATTGTTGTTCCTTTTGTTTGGAGTTCCGGGGTGTGTCTCGGGGGGAACTGCTGTTCAGCAACACTTCGTGTAGTGGCAGCAGGTTTTGCTAATAGCGGCGAGTTCGCAGAAGGCACTGCTTGTCCCATTCAAGCCCTGAACCCTACGCCCTTCTTAAACCGTAAGTGAGCCGTTACATACCAGTCGCGATCCGGAAAACTCAGAGACACGCAACTCCCTCAAGCTCTTCAGCAGCATCTAAACCATCAGGCTCCAAGACGCTGCGTCATAGCAGACGTTTCTATAGCATGTGCTGCAAGGCAAACTCGTAAAGGCCGACTAATCTGGAAACCCGAAAACATCTTACACCCTAAAGGTTCATCTCTGAACCACTTCTTTCCTAAACCCGACACGGGTCCCTAAACCCTAAACCCCTAAACTCTAAACCCCTGAACCCCTAAACCCCTAAACCCTAAACCATTAAGATACCCAAACCTCAACCTGAGAGCTGGTATGCCCAAAGGCTCCATGCAACCATATAGTAGGTACTTAGGCCTTAAACGGTTGATGGACAAAATCCTGCATTACCCATTATAAGGAATATACCATAATTCCCATAGTTTAGGGTCCTTAGGGTCATGCAGGATTTTGTCCTTCAACCGAAGTACCCATATAGGGACCCCTTCAAGGCCTAAGTACCTACTACATGGGTACATGGAGTCTTTAGGATGGTCCCGCTCCTTTTCCTCTTTGTCGCATCCTGACCAGGAAAGTAATTATAGGTGACCTGTAACATCTTGGGGGATTGTAATCCCTACATAATTCCGAAGGCTAGCCTTTAACGCCCCTGCGATACATGACATGACAGATAGTGTTTGTAAACTACACACTAAAAGACCCCAAACCTCTCAAACGCTGACCCGCGCCTAGAACCGCAGAGCCTTGAACCGCAGCGCTGAATAACCATAAAACCCTTAACCTAAGTTGTGCAAACCCTTCTGGCTCCTGAAATGTTACCTTATTGAAAGCCCCCAGCTAAACCCTCGATCCAAAGGCAGTAAGCCCGTCGCAGCCTGGCCACGGCCCCTGCGTCCTCCGGCACTGGTGCCGGGAAGGCGCACTCACCTCGGATTTAGTATGGGGTCTTAAATTAAACAATCACCAATACTATTTTGGTGGTTCCTTACTATGAATATGGTTCTAATTGTTGAGGCCCCTACATTAGGGTTTAGAGCATGTTATTGGCCTCTATGAGTCTAAGGTTAGGAAGGTGCACTCTCGGCAGGATTGTGGGTTTCAAGAGGCTCGGTTTTTTGAGGGCGTTAAAAGTTTTTGTCCAAGATTGAAAGCATACGCGTAGGTCTACGCAAGAAAAGCATGAGCTCAGTTCGACACAAACATACGAGCGGCATGCATGCATCCTGCCTTCCCCTGCCGGCATACGTTGCTCCTTCATTCCTTGCTCGCTTCCTTGCTTCCTTCCTGGCACCTGCCAAGATCCATACACACGCACACATGTGTATGTATATATATATTACACACATACTTAGACACACAGACTTACACATGCAGACAGCTGCGCATAAGGGCAACTGAAATCAGGTCTTGGTGCATTTACCTATGCATGAAGCTGTCTTCGACTGTGGTTCCGCTTTGTTTTGCATTCCGGATCACTCACTCCTGACTCACTCACTCACTCACCCTAAGCCTAAACCCCTAAACCCTGAACCTCAAGCCCTAAACCCTAAACTCACTCACTCACCCTAAACCCCTAAACCCGGAACCCCAAGCCCTAAACCCTAAACCGAAGACTCTCTAACCCGATGCTGGATGCTGCAGGCCTCGAGACGACCTCAAGGCGAGCTCGTCTAGCTGGCTTGAAGAGGGAGACTTTCCTAAGCTATGGGGTCGAAGTATAGGGTTTAGGGGTTCAGGGTTTAGGGGTTTAGGGTTCAGGGTTTAAGCTATGGGGTCGAAGTATAGGGTTTAGGGGTTCAGGGTTTAGGGGTTTGGGGTTTAGGGTTCAGGGTTTAGGGATTACTTTCCTCAGCTATGGGGATCCAAATATAGGTTCTAGGGTTCAGGAAGCTGGGGGGTCCAACTACAGGGTTCAGGGGTTCAGGATTTGGTTCGGAAGCTGGGGGCCCCAAGTATAGGCCTTAGGGTGCAGGGTTTAGGGGTATAGGGTTTTGGGTTCAGGGTTCAGGCTTGAGGAAGCTAGGGGTCCGGGTATAGGATAATTAAAGGTACTTCGATTGGCTGTAGGTTAGTGTGTCAGGGAGTATGCGCTCCGAGCGGTGTGGGATCGCGCGGTCTGTTTGCAGGGTTGGCATGATGAGTGAATGATAGGTGTTCAGGGCTCAAGGCATGGGGTGTGAAGGATAGAGATCAAGTTGATCCTAGCCAAGTGTTGATGTGCAACACTGTGCAACCATATTTACATCTCATTCGGTCCAGCTCACATGTGATCTTGAAGCCCTGGCTGTGTTGATGTGCGATTGTTTTCAGCAGCGTTGGTAACCAAGAGCCGACATGTGGAAATGCCCTCCGAAGACCACAGACCGTCCAGTGGCAGTGGCGTTCTTTCAAGACCAAACGACCCCTAAGAGTAAGGGCCCCGAAACCCTGATGCTGTGAATCCCTATATGGTCCTTGAACCTTAAACCCTTTCAGGGGTCATGTCGTCCTTAACTAAGGTTGTTGTAGCTCTTTACCTTGGCCTGACAACTCCATGTTCCAAGAAGGTGGTCTATCCAACAACGAGGAGCAAGAAGCATCACATCCGATGTACGTTCTAAATTCACCCATGCCCGTAACCTTAAACCGAAACCTTCATCCCTGAGCTACAAACCGATGTTTCACAGAATTCAAGCAAACGAGAGACTGGGCTGCCAGCGGCTTGGATGGGCCGCACTAGGGCTTTTACCGTCCCTCGAAGCCCAATCGGGTCTCCCGGGTGAGGGAGGCGCCGGGCGTCTCAAAAAAAATGGACATACTTGGAGGATCATGGCTAGTAATAAGTAGGGTTATAAGTAGGGTAACTATGCTTATAACCTCTATTAGGGGACTTATAACCCTACTTATAACTACCCCTGAACCTCCAAGTAGGCCCAAAGGATCCTTATAGTAGACTTACTGTCTGGTGCTTAGTAGGGAATGGGGGATGGCTTATGGGTTATGGGGACTATTATTGGGGATTTTCTAGGGACTGCTATAGGGATCCATTCCCCCATTCCCTACTAAGCACCAGACAGCTTAGTAGCTGAGTAGGTAACCTTTAACCTTCTGGGGTTTATATAATCCTACCATAATTGAAAAGGTTAACCTTTTTTGGGCTAGGGTACTCAGCCCCTAAGTAGAAGCTAGGGTTGCTATATCAGGAATTATCATTATGATTTGGGAAAGTATCCCCCATAACAGTACCTAGGACCCTTGGGAGGGTTCGCTTTCGTCATTATCACCTTTCTTCCTGATTATAGAGTTTATGTACATGATACCCACGATGTATATGGGAGTTTCCCCAAAAATAGGGGTACCTTATTTTTGGGTCCTTATAATAAGGATCCTACTATTTAGGGTACTATATTAGGGTCCACTATTTTCGGAAACTCCCATATGCAGAAGCACACTACGAAACATTCAGCCCTGAGCCCTGTGCCCCAAAGGACCATGAAACCCTAAACCCCTAAACCCTAAACCGTTCCTCCAAAGGACCATGAAATCAAGAAGTGTAAGCCTAGGTGATTGAAAAGGGTTCAGGAGGGCATTAGTATTGGGTAAAGAGGTTTGGTGTTTAGGCTGTAACTCCTAAACCCTAAACCCTAAACCCTAATACCCTGCTTTAGGGTGCGGGTCTAGGGGGCTTAGGCGGGTACAAGCCCTTATGGGGCCCTGAACTCGAAACTCCTTACACCCTCTACTGTCTGGTGTTTAGTAGGGAATGGGGGATGGCTTATGGGTTATGGGGACTATTATTGGGGATTATATAGGGACTACTATAGGGATCCATTCCCCATTCCCTACTATGCACCAGACAGGCTACTAAGAACCCTGAACCCCTACAGTATAACCCTTATGGCTACCCTTATAGGACCTCTTGAAGGAACCCTACTCCTTACACCCTCTACACGCCGACGGACCGAAGCCCTAAAACCGAAACCCTCGACTTCGACTTCGCGGACAACACGAGATCCAGTACACACTCTACCCATAGGCCCCAAAGTAGTTCCTTTTTGGGATTACCTTGTAGAATTCTATAAATATGATCCCCCAAAAGGAACTACTTTGGGGCCTATGGGTAAGTACCATGCCCTCAACCTAAAATCCCCAGACTTTACAAACAAGCTACGCAATGACCTAGCCACGAAACTGGATTCCAGAACCTAAACATGGGGGCCTTAACACCAAACCATAGAAACATCAAAGACCGTCGCTCGAAAAGACAAACAACAACAGGTGATGCTCACTATTTCTTAGAGATCGGTTTGATAGTTCGCTATACGGTGGTATTTAACCCTTAAACCCTCAACCCTAAACCCTAGTTTTAAAAGCTATACCGTAGTCTTTAAATTTAAACCCTATGAGTTCTAAACCCCCCTTAACCCGGAAAAACGCTGAACGCTAAACCCGAAGTCAGAAAAAAAACGCAGGTGCTGCTCATCACGCTGCCCCATCGCAGTGATCGGAGAGCTGGGCTTCCCAGCTCTTCGGTGGCTGGAGGGTTTGGGGCTCTTACGGTTTAGGATTCTAGGGTTTCGGGTGCTTGGGGGGTTTACAGTTCATGAGGGTACTTTCAGAAAACAACTTTGAGATTGTTGTTACGGTAATTACCCTCTAGCAGAACTAGACCAAAATTCTAAAATTGTAGTTACGCCGCCTGCTTATCAGGAAGACGACTTTGGTTCTGTGCGCCTACGGCTCTTACCCTAAACCCCTAAACTCCATAAGCCCCATCATATATTTCATGTTGCAACCCTACCGCCCAAAATCCCTAAACCCTAAACCCTCTAACCCTAACCCTAAACCCTGCACCCTAAACCCTAAACTTAGACCCTGCCCTAAACCCCCTGGATCCTCCCCGAGATCGATCCCCTCATCGGCGGCCCAGCAGCCGCTGCAGCACTGAAGGCTGCAGGCGAGGGTTTGGGTTTTACCAGGGCTCAGGCGTTAGGATTATTTAGGGTTTAGGGTTTAGGGTTCAGGGTTCAGGCTTTAGGGTTATTTCGGGTTTACCAGGGTTCAGGCTTTAGGGTTATTTGGGGTTTACCAGGGTCTAGGGCTAAGCTTTGGCTTTTGGGTTCATAATACCGCTTTTCTCGTCTCCAGTCACCCGGGACCCCCCGGAACCCGGAATCAGGACCCGGGACCCGGAACCCGGAACCCGCGACCCGGAAACCCGGGCGGAACCCGGGACCCAGAAAAACGATAGCCCCCATATTACCGGAGATTTCGGGTCTAAGGTGTGAGGGGTTTGGGGCTCAAGCTGAGACGTATACTTAGTAGCTGAGTGGACCTTGGGCGATGAAACCCTACTACTCCCTTTAAAGGAACCCTATAGATCCCTTTAAGGGAACCCCTATGACTTTAGTAGCTGAGTGGATACACTTTAGACTTTTGGGGATGATATTACAAACTATAAAACTGAAGGTGTACACTTTTGGGGGGCTTATGAACTCAGCAACTACCTAGAGTCTCCATTGTAGTTCCTTTTTAGGGTTACCTTATAGGATCCTAATTATGTATTTGGTTAAGCCAAAAAAAGGAACTACAATGGAGACTCTAGGTAAGTATAGATGGCCCCAAAGTAGTTCCTTTTTGGGGTTCATATTCAGAATTCTACAAGGTAATCCCCAAAAGGAACTACTTTGGGGCCTAAGTATAGAGCCAGAGGGAGCTTCACCAGTTTGGGTTTTCGCGCGTCAAGGCCGCTCCAGATCTGAAGCTGACAGTTTTCAGGGTTCCTTTACAGGGTCCTGTGAGGGTCACCATAACTGGGCTTTGGAGTACCATACTTTAACACTTTTTTCTTAAAGGAACCATTATGAGATAAAAGTTTATACTTTTTTCTCCCTGGCTACTTAAAAGCCCAGTTAAAGGGTCCTATGAGGGTCACCATAAGGGTTGTACTGTAGGGGCTTATAGGGTTCTTAGTAGACTGTCTGGTGTAGGGAATGAGGGAATGGGCTATGGGGACTATGATTGGGCATTATTTAGGGAGTACTATGGGGATCCATTCCCCCATTCCCTACTAAGCACCAGACAGTACACCTCTAGTAGAAGCCAAAAAACTGGAAACCCAATAGCCTCAATCCTCAAGAGTCAAGAACAGGGAATCCAAGCACCAATTGTCCTTAATCCGGTTTCCAACTTTTTTAGGTTTACTGTATACTACGGAGCATCAGTGAAAGTAGAGTTTCAGAACACACCAGACTCCAGTATAGACCCCAAATCAAAAAAGTTTCATGCAATTGCCCCCGCGAACAGGAGGTCCTAATCTTGAGAGACGCCCATCCGGCTAGTACTTACCCAAAGGGTCCTAGGTACTGTTATGGGGAATACTTCCCCAAATCATAGTAGTAATTCCCAATATAGAAACCCGACATTCTACTATACAGGTACTTCGGACCCTTTGGGTTAAGGAACTGAAGCAAGCCCTTTGTGAAGCTTCGCATTGGGACCGCCGAGCTCTCTGCAGCACCCACAGCCTGGACGATTCAAAGCCTGAAACTACACAGCCTCAACAACCCGATTTAAAATCCCCTAAACCCTAAACCCTACTGTTGATGGACAAAATCCTGCATTACCCATTAGAAGGAATATACCATAATTCCCATAGTTTAGGGTCCTTAGGGTCATGCAGGATTTTGTCCATCAACAGTAGGACCAGGAAGCCCTGAAGCCTGAACCTCGAAGCCGCAAAGTCGCAAGTATTATCCAGAGAGCCTTTGATGCTGGTGGGCATTGTAGGCTTTAGCCGATGCCTGATGCTGCAGTCCCCAGCAACTAATATTCGACTGAGTAGTGCTACTACTAATTTCTACTGCTGCTATTGTTCTCACGACAAAGACAAATAAGTACATAAATGTATGTGTATATATATATATTATTATATATTATATTATATTATATATACACACACATAGTTTTTTTGAAACCAACGACTCCCTAGAACCCCGAGTTTTCCGAAGCCCAGATCAGATGCCAGGATACCATCTGGAAGCTCTTCGAGCATCCTGCTACTGTGAGCGTGACGCTCTTGACAAGGCCCCTACATTTTCGGATTAAGTTGGGGTCTTGGGTGTAGCTAGGGGTTTAGGGTTGAAAGTTTCGGTTCATTCGATTTTGGGTTTGAACTGGTGGGTCTCTCTGGAAGCCCAGTCAGCCGCGTAGTGGGCTACGGCTTGGTTTGACTATGGACATATGACCTACAATCCCTCTAGCCTCATTGGGTTTTGCTGGGAGACCGCTTGGTTGCCTGAACCTGTGCGCTACTTAGACAGCTACCTAGCTTACAATTTGGGCTTAGGGTTGTGGCCTACCTATAGTCTCCGTTGTAGTTCCTTTTTGGGGTTACCTTATAGGATCCTAATTATATGTTTGGTTAAACCTACAATGGAGACTATAGGTAGGATTTCGTCTTTGGGCTTTGGTGCTGAGGCCTAGGATTTCACTGAAGTCAGGGTTTCAGTGCTAAGCCTAAGGGTCCGAGTACCTAATAATCATATACTCTCCTAAATATTGATCTACATAACTACTATCCTCAACCCAAGTACCTGATTATTGGGTCCTTTGGACCCTTAGGGTAAGCTTGTCTGGACTTGAAGGATAGACCCGCAATGGAGAACTGAAAGGATGCTGCCTGAACCCCAAAAGAAATTGCAATTCAGGAACCTAGGGTAGAAACCCTAAACCCTAAACCCTAAACCGAACCCTAAACCCTAAACCCTAAACCAACCTTGCTTATAAATATGGGTTCTACTATTATATGATACGTGTGTGTAAGTTAGCGGCCCACTTTATGCTGATCGCATGTCAGCATGGTTCAGTGGTACTTCCGATAGCCCAGACCAGTATCTGCTCGCAAGAGCGAAAAATTATTGAGGTCTTGAGGGTTTAGGGTTTAGGGAACTATTCAGAAAGTTCGGGGACCTTGAACCCCAAACCCAATGTCGCATAGTTCATGTTTAGTAGGAGTTCGGGCCCCCAGCATATTGACCATTTTTAACCTTAGCCCTAGAGACCCCTCCGCCCTGAACCCTTAAGCCTTATTAGCCATATCAACCTCTAGCGTTTAGGGTTGAACATTTTATATCAGCCCCTAAACCCAAAACTCCTCGTATGATTCCCAAGTGGATCTCCAATCACTAACAGAACGGCTACTTGCCGTGCTACTTCTCCGCCTCCCTCTGGGGCGCTTGTCGCCGCTATGCCCGGGGACTCAGAAGTATGGGTTTAACTTCGAGGCGTGGTAGGAGGGTTGTGCTTGGTGTAGCCCCGAACGGTCAAAAGGTACGCAGCCCGCACCCCTTAAAACTAAAACCAAGCCCTTATTCTGCTTGACATCCAGCCGAAATATGTTCGCCAAGTCCGCTCATCGTTCAGGTAGGAATTCTGCTGTTCGGCTCGGACTTCTGGGTTCGGACTTGGCTTGACCTTGCAGTTTATTTTTGGTTTTAGGATATAAGAACTTTAGTATGTTGTATTGTTTGCTGGTGCGGTCGTTTATGTTTGTGTTTTGCGTACGTCGGAGTCTTTTATCTTGCCAGTCGCAACAAACAAAGGTGGTGCCGAATCATGTATGTAGTGGCAATATGCAGGCTTCTAAACCCCAAATACCTAAACCCCAAACCCTGGTGTGGTGCTTCGCTGCTTCGCGAGCTTTTGCACCATCTAAGACGATGGAACCCTAAGAGTCCGTGTGCCCCAATAGTAAATGCTTTGGCCCTAAAGTACCTACATACATGGGGACTACTTTAAGGCCAAAGTCTTCCTACCCTTTTAAAAAAACTATATATAGAAACCATACTAAGGAACCCCCAAAAAAGGTAGGTCTTTTCGGCCACACGTTTACTATATGAGCACTATATCTGGTCCTAAATAATTACCTATACTATTTTGGGGGTTCCTTATTGTAACTATATTATAATGGGCCCCAAAACCCTATTCTAATTATCAAGGCCCGTTAAAAAAAGGAACCCTTATCGGATCCCTTATAGACCCCTTTAAGGATCCCTTAAAAGGGAACCCTATTCCACAAGTAATTGTCAAGGCCCCTACATTAGCACCTAGAGCCCCGGGAGCATCCCCAAAGTAGTTCCGCTAAGGTGGATCCTATCAAGGGCCCTTCAGTGGTAATTTTAGGGCTGTAGATTACAGTAGGAGATCTACTCTAAAGATCCGTATAGACTTCGCAGAAGCTGGAGTATTTACCAATAGTGGTTCCTAGAAAGCCTTAGTTGTAGATTAGGGGTAACACAGTAACCCTTATAGATCCCTTGTTCTGGCTGCCAAGTTTCGGATTTTGGGTTGGATAAGGTTCCAGTGTTCAGGCCTTGTGGTAAACGTCAAGGCGCGGCTAGACAGTTGAGCCGTTCATGTTTGTGCGGAATACTACTGACAGTACTGCTTCTGGGACTAGGCTCCTGCGTGACAAGAGCTTGGCAGTTTGTCCTTCAACCCCGCGCATTCAATGGCTCAGTGGTCGAAGGACTTCAGCAGATCTTCGGGGGTCTAGCTGTACCAAAACCCCGAGCCCAAGCCCAAGCCCCATGTGCCCTCAGTTTTGAAGCCGCAAGCAACACAAACCTCGAGGAAGGCGCGACAGAGCCGCTGGACTCCGAGGCAGCGTGTGCGTGTGTGTGTGTGTGTCAAAATGTCTGTTTGTTCGTTTGCGTGCTTGCTTGCTTAGTTGTTTTTTGTTGTTTGTTTGTGTGTTTGTTTGCTTTAAACCCTGTAGACCCTAAAAAGCCCCAAGCCGTAGACCCTAAATTTGTCTGTCTGTCTGTCTGTCTGTCAGTCTGTCAGTCTGTCAGTCTGTCTGTCTGTCTGTCTGTCGGTACACGGATACTTCGCGCTTCAGTCTGGCCTTTGCAACTGTCTCATTCAAGCGAACCGCACAGATTACATGGCCTGGAGGGTTTAGGGTTTGGGGCTCAGGGTTTATATGGTTTAGGGTTTAGGGTTCTGTGTTGGCGACTGGGTTTACAGGATTTCGGGTGTAGGTTACTGGCAGTGCTTAAGGGGCAAAACCCACAACCACCTTCGTCCCGACTAGGCCCCGTTCTGATCGGGCCGTTAGATCAACCTTAGTGTGCGGTCGTCAAAAGGGTCTGAGTCTGTAACAGGTTTCAACATAGCGCTTACTTGTAGGGCCAGACAAGAAGCCCTCTGGAACGGACCCTGCTCCGGAAGAGTCCAGCTGCCTCTGCAGGACGAAGAGGATTTAATCGATTACATTAATGATACATATGCGCCGGGAGCCCGGTATTAGCTGATCAAGGGTACAAGGTCGAAGGGGCGGTTGGTGGAGTTTACGATTTCGGATTATATAATCGGATTTAGCAGTTTGGTCACATTTTCTTTCCTCGAGTAGAATAAAGGAAGTTGAATTGTTATGGCTTCATGCTTTGGACCTTTGGTGTCCGGGGTTCTAGCCCACTTTGCCGCACACCGCTATGTTGCCTATGGGTAAACTCTACGGTTTAGGGTTTAGGGTTTTGGTTTAGGTTTTAGGGTTTAGGGTTTAGTAAATTTAGGGTTTTTGTTTAGGTTTTAGGGTTTAGGGTTTACGGGCAGCCTTGACCGGAGGCCCCTTCTCTCACACGTAGAACCCTACGACCGCGCAAGCCGAAATCGGCAACAACATGGACAAACCATAAGTTGGGGACTCAAAAACGACATATGCATAAGCATTGTATAGGGATATCCCTACCTTAATGGGCTTCACTATAAGGGGGTTTATATGGGATATCCCTATCCATGCTTTTTTGGGGCCCTTACATAAGCAACATCATCACCCAAAGGATCCAAAGGACCTTTATAGTGGAATGTAGGGTTTCTATGTTAAGAATTGCTATTGTGATTTGGGGAAGTATCCCCCATCACAGTACCTAGGACCCTTTGGGGAACACCACCGTCACCATCTATGAGAGCACTGATATTGGCGATAAGCATACCATAGCCTCAGAGTGAGATACTTACCAGTTGTTCATACACCCAACTATAACCCGTAGCCGCTGAACCAAACCCGAAACACTGAATCCTCAAGCCCCTGCACCCCATGGTTGAAAACCTAAGGGTCCCAGTACCTGTATAGTTCTTGCTTTGACATATGGGTGGTTGTCAAAATTATGGTCCCTTTTTGGGTCCCTATTATAATACGGCACCTATTATTTAGGGTACCCAAAAAGGGACCATAATTTTGACAACTACCCATATACTATCCGTGGCACATATAGGAAACCCTAAAGCATCCATCAAATCTTCAGAGAGCCCCATAAACAAAGCAACATGAGTGAAATCTTCGAACGGTCCATACACCCTTGGGGCCTTAGGGATGCAAACGCGAAAGATGCAAGGAAGAGAACTGAAGTCCCCAGTCCTAAACCCTGAACTTTTTAAACCCCAAAAATCTGAGCCCGAGACAAAATACAACACAAATCGCCCCCCATAGAAACCCCATAAAACCTGAGAAACAAAACCCATGAAACCCTCGAAGGAACACTCCAAGGAACCCTTTGAAAGCTACATGGACCCCCAGGGATAAAAAAAGCACCCCAACCCTTATGCTGCTCAACACTTGGGCCCAAAACCCTAAACCCTAACCCCCCCTAAACTCTAAACCCCCGGAACCCTAAATCCTAAACCCCCCTAAGCCCTAAACCCTGTAAGCCCTAAACCGAGCTCGTCTTGGAATGGCTTCGTCGCGCAAACGGAGCAAGCGTCCACGTTCCTCCAGACGTAAACTATCGGCTCCGCGGTGGCCCAGATTGGTGAAGCCGGTGAGCTCGGATCAGCATGCCAGACCTCACAAGCATGTCATGCATGCATGCACTACAGCATGCATGGCAGGCTTCAGCTGCAGATGTTGTGTGTGTGTGTTTTTGCTGCTGCTGGCCCTCTGATTGTACCGGGCCATGTCGAAAACCCTAAACTAAACCCTAAAACATGGGCTGCCTCTGAGCGTGTGGCTTACGGCAGGAAGAGGGAGGAGGCCGCCGGCTTTCCATGCCCTCCAGGATGCCTTTTGCTTGTTGGAAGCCCAAATTCTATACCTCAGTAGCTGAGTAAGTATAACCTCTAACCTTTTGGGGTTTATATAACCCTACCATAATTGAAAAGGTTAACCTAGGTTGGGGCTATGGGAACTCAGCCGCCAAGATACTAAGCAGATGCAGCTACTGGGCCGAACCTGGGCCTACAACGGCCAAGCTGGGGCACAACCCGAGCCTCGGGCACAAGACGAGACAGGGCAGCGCAGCCCCGACCCCATTAGGGTTTAGGGCCTAGGGACTTTAGATAGAGTAATATGGAGGCCTTAATGATTACCAATACGATTTTGGGGGTTCCTTATTATGATTCAGGCCCCTATAGTACAAGACAGGTCACTCCCTTGGCTGAGCTTAAAAAATGTTGTTGAACCTTCCTGTATTCTGAACCATATGATAGGCCCTCGGTAAATTGGAAACCCTAAACCCATAAATCTTAGACCCTAAACCATCAGCCCTCAGAAAGCCACAAACCCCCCCCCCCGGAACGTAACCCTTGCTGCAACCCTTTCGAAGGAACCCTTACAAGGAACCTGGAGGCCTTTTTATACACAGTAAGAACCTGTAAAATCCTGTGCAGCCCTGTAAAGCCTACAAAATCCCATAAAAATCAGTTTTGACATCCTAAAGCCCTGAACCCTGAGCCCTTGTAGGGCCCTGAAGCCCACCACCTCGATCCACCCTAAACCCAAAATTCCTTATAAAACCCGAGTAGCCCTTATAAAACACCAAAGAAACCCGTGAACCCTTGACACTATAAACCCTAAACCTTGCACCCCAAACTCTCAACCCTAAAGCTTAAAAGCCTGAACCCTAAGCAAAGCCCTCCAAAACCCTACACAAGCCCTACAAAACCCTCTAAACCCCTCCAAAACCCTGTAGAACTCCCTTATTAGAAAAAAAAAGGCAAACAAAAAAAAAGAGCCAAAAAAAAAACAACGCGAAACCCAGGCCTGGAGCCGAAAGGCTCATCGACCCCGAAGATGGGACGATTGCCGGCCGGGAGCCGAGCGGCTTTGGGGCCTTTTTGGGTTTTAGGGGTTTTAGGGGTTTAGGGTTTAGGGGTTTAGGGTTTAGGGGTTTAGGGGGTTTAGGGCTTAGGGTTTAGGGGGGTTTAGGGGTTTAGGGGGTTTAGGGCTTAGGGTTTAGGGTTTAGGGGTTTAGGGTTTACCTGTGGCCCCAAGCCCTACAAAATAGTAGGTTATGACCCCTTACTAAGATTGTGCGTGTGGCCTAAGTTAAGATATACATGTTAGTAACCCCCTTATAACCCCCCTGTAACCCCCTTACATCTTGGCCATCCATGTAGTAAGTCCCTGCTAACTTGGG
>BGNK01000643.1:204850-220067 GCA_003297005.1 Symbiodinium sp. clade A Y106 | reverse complement strand
CCCCCTTCCCCCCCTCGACTTCGCTACAACAAAACCTCAAGAGGCTTAAAGTTAAGGGCTTCAGTTCGGGCTACAGTTAGGGTTACATATTTAAGGGTACCAACCCGAATTCCTAAACCCTAAACGAAACAAACAGCTAAACCCCAAATCCACAACTAAACCCAAAACTACGCAACCCAAAACTCCAAAACCCTATGTAAATCCCACAATTTCCACAACCCTAAACCCCAAACGCTAAACTAATATCCCAAAACCCCAAACCCTAAAGCCCCAAACCCCGAACTAAGACCCCACAACCCTAAACCCTAAAACTCTAAACCCTAAACTAACACCCCAAAACACTAAACCCCAAAACCCCAAACCCCAACCTAGCACCTAAACCCTAAAACCCTAAACCCCAAACTAACACCCCAAAACCTTAATCCCTAAACACTCAAGCTGATGACAAAATAGAAGTTGTATAGTGAAAGCGCGCTTGTTGGCAGAGTATGACAGGGCAGGGTAGCTAAAAGGGGCTGGCAAAGCAAAGATAACACCAAAACGGGGCGAAGGGGGGCCAGGGGAAGGGGGCCTGGCGCAGGCAGTGCTGGGCGCAGGAGGCAGTGAGGGCAGGGCGGGCAGAGCAAAGAGAAAAACCCACCAAAACCTGCTCCTTCTTCGCTCGAAACCTGCCAAAACTGTGCACCACACCCTACGCAACTTCTATAAACCCCAACACCCTAAACCCAAAACCCTAAACCCCAAAGTACAAGCCTGAGGGGGCCAGAAGTTTAGGACAACTCCAGGTTCGCGAAGCAAGAGCAGCTGCTGGCCGAGCTGAAATCGGACCTGAAGTCCTTGCAGCTGGGCTGTGGGGGGAGGGAGCCTTCTTCAGGAACCTGGGGCCTTTATTAGGGTTCCTTCTATGAATCCTACTATTTTGGGGTTATAGGCCCAGGGTTTCTTTTAATCAGGTTCCTACATTAAGGGAGCCTTATTGAGGGATCCCTCCCCGGGTTTAGGTTTAGGGTCTAGGTTCAGGGTTACCTGAGGGAAAGGGAGCCTACCCTAAACCCTAAACCCTAAACCGTAGCCTTTAAGGAATCCCTTAAGGCTCGGGTTTAGGGTTTAGGGTTTAGGATTTAGGTTTCGGGCTCCCTTAGGGGATCCTTGAGAGCTTCCCTTAGGGGTTCCTTTGAGGGTTCCTTTAAGGGCTCCTCTAAGGGCTCCGTTAAGGGATCCTATTGGAGTAGGGTGCGTATACTATAAAGGTTCTATGGTATAAAGGGCCTTCATATTTAGAGTAGGCTTCCCTTAAAGGGGTCCTTTCGAGGGGTGTAGGGTGTTGGGTTTTGGGTGTAGTTAGGGGTTAGGGTTTAAGGGTTTAGGGATTAGGGGTTTGGGGTTTAGGGTGTGATGTAGAAGCTTGAGTCATCAGCATTTCCACCCCATAAGGTTCCTCCTTGCAGTGATACCAATTTCCAAATTTTACACCCCCACCACATCCTAAGTTTGCAGTTCCTGCATTGTCCCATGTTGCGAAAATCCTAACGCCGCAACCAAAACTAACATGCTAGATGTCCTCCTGATACCTAGAAATGGCTGTTGAGGATGACTCCCACAGAATTACCGGGACCACAAGGTGAGAGTTTCCGAAAATTGGGGACCCTAATATACTACCCTAAATAATAGGATCCTTATTGTAAGGACCCCAAAATAAGGTACCCCTACCTCCCAAATACCCATTACTGTTTAGGGTTCAGGCCTACGGATACACGGTTTAGGGTAAGGAGTGTCTCGCAGTTCACCTTGCCGCCCGAATCTCTGAACTGTAAGCCCTAAAGGCCCAAAAGCCTGAAACCCGAAAGCGCCAGAAATTTCCCTGCGGTTTCAAGCCCAAAGCCCTAACCCTAAACCCTAGAGCCATCGAGAATGAGCTATAACCACTCGCCCAGTTGTAATCGCAGGAGCTCGGAGCACTCCGGGAGATGCAAAATCCTAAACCCTAAAGCCAGAGCCCAAAGCCCTAGGCCCTAAACCGTGAATCCTACGAGACATTCGACCGAGGCCCCTGTCGCAGGGTTCCACCACCCTCGGGGACTCTCGGCACTTCCAGACATGCTCGCAGCGAGCCAAAAGGGATCTGGGTGTGTCAGACTTGGACTTGGGGTGTGGTAATAGAGGGGCCATGAGGGGCCTTAATAATTAGAACAGGGTTTGGTGGTAAAGCATACTATAGTTGCAATAAGGAGCCCCCAAAACCCTATTCTAATGATAAAAGCCCTTACATTATAGGGATCTGAACCATTTCTGCTGTAGGTACCGATTTGGGAGAACCCTTAGTCTCCCCTATTGTTTAAGTATTATTGAACCTTTATTATGAATCCTTTGGCCATTACTGTTGAGATCGACACCCTAGGTTTGTAATAATCACATCATATCACCCCCTTATAGTCTATAACAGCCGGCTAGAATATGTAGAGTTGTCAAAATTAGTGTCCCTTTTTGGGTACCCTAAATAATATGTGCCGTATTGTAATAAGGACCCAAAAAGGGACCATAATTTTGACAACCACCCATATGCACCCCAGAACTCCCAGCCTGCCCTTCTGGCATCCAAAGCGCCCAGCGCTCCCCATTCCAAGGCATATCAGAATAAGATGTCCCAAACAGTGTATAGCAGAAGCCAGAAAGTTGGAACATCATTATCCTCATGCCCTTAAGGTAAAGTATAAGGGATCCTAGCACTAATCCTGCTAAAGTCATGTTCCAACTTTCTGGCTTCTACTATAAGATGTCCCAAACAGTGTAAGGCGTCTTCCTTTCAAAAGAGGGCATTGGACCCTGTGGGGAAAAACGGGTTCAGGTTTCGGCTTCAGACCTCCTTCTCTTCCTCCTCCTCCTTCCTGACAAACCCTAAACCCTAAACCCTAAGTGCTGCTGCTGCTACTACTACTACTACTACTCGCCTGCTGCTGCTCTTCCCCCCCACAGGAGCGGGAGCAGTCGACGACGACGACGAACAACCGACAGAGTACTTCCTTAGCACCGTCTCCTCAAGTGCTAGGCCCGATAGGCTTGCTATATGCTGACGCCGGGCTCCACATCCTAAGCCGCAACTCCTTGGACTTTAAACTCACGCGAAGCCTTAACTCCTAAACCCTACATTTCAAGCCTGCAGCACGAAAGCCATCGAACGCCCAGGACGGCACGTTACTGGGTATCCGAAAATGCGGTCTACCTTCTTCAGCAATGTGGCCACGGAGGAATGGCTGAGGGCTCTTGGGTTCAGGGTTTCAGATTTCAGGGCAAGGTTGTTGAGGTTTCCGGGTCTCGAGGTTAAGGGCTTTAGGGAACATTTCGATGGGGTTTAGGCTCTTCCGGGTTCAGGCCGTGCAAGGCCTAGCAATCAGGATTTAAGCTTCCAGTTTTTGGCACTTTGGGGGTATGTAGTTGGAATGCGACGCACGGGCACCCCTGGTACGGGAGGACATTATTCATGTAGGAACATGATTTGCAAGCAGGGCATAACGAATAGGGCCGAAAAGGGAACTACCATGTAGCTTAGTCGATGTAGTTTGGCATTGCTAAGTTCTGCGAAGAGGACAACGATCGCTGCGATTCTTCGAGTCTTGTGGGACACCCTCGGAACACATGCGTGCAGAACTAGAAGACATGTCCAAGAGTTCGCACGGGGCAGCCGCGGGGAGCCTTCCGGTGGGAGGGGCGGCCGCTCATGTAAGAAGCCAAAACGATGCACCACCATGCGTTGATATTTATCCTTGCGGAGAGATAGCCAGGCAGGTGTCAGAGCATAGCGCAATGACCACGCCATCAGCCCAAGCTGCGCGATTGCCTGCCACGTGTTGCAAATGAAGCCGGGCGGCTCTCTCGGCTTAAAGCGGTGGGTACGCGTCGCATAATACCTGCAGCTGCCAACTATTTCTGTTGCGCAGAGAAGGAATATGAAAAACAGTGCCAGGGCAACTCAGCCGCATGAAAGTGTAAATCGTCGACGCTGCAAAAACGAAGCCAGTAAACTCCGTGCGAAGGTGGCAGTCGGCAGTGCGCAGCAAAGTCACGGCAGAGAGAGCAGCTACCAGCCAGCAGAAGTACATGGCTGCATTTCTGCGTGCTACATCACAAGGGCTTCAGACCCAAGAGAACCTACGCATGTGCCAGAAGCGTGCAATGCGAGATCGACTGGGCAGAAAGTCGGAAGAAGACACATCGGAAGCTGACGACGAATACGAATACGATGCTCGTTATCCCCCCCCACCACCCGCCCACCCACGCACCCCTTCCCCCCTACCTCCAAAAACAAAGTCGGGTTCGTTAGGCTGGAGTCGGGGCTCAATGATTACCGTGCCTCNCCCCCACCTATCCCCCCAATGCCCTGAACGCCCCTGGAAGTCGGAAGAACCCTCGGCACAGAGGCGTACACGCGCCACAGTCCCTGTAGTTGAGAAGACCGCATTGGGGCTCGTGCCGAAGAACTAAAGCGGATCGTTGGCCTGGGTTCTTAATGCATACTGTAGGGAGCCACGTTTTAGGGTTTAGGGTTTAGGGCTTAGGGTTTAGGGTCTAGGGTTTAGGGTCCCCACAGTTATTCAGACGAAACTTATTTCTCTGTATGAGAGTTATATCATAATGGTCATAGTCATTCCTGGGGGTTCTTTATGGGGGGTAATGTATAATATGCCTTTACACACTATTGTAATTGATCATTAAGTCCCCATATACTGCAGGGACAGGGTGTCGAAATAACTCGTACGAGTATCCCGTTATGGATCCTAAATAACCATACTGCATGAATCTGCAGAGCCCTACGCTAACTGTCAAGGCACCTAAATCATAGAATAGAAACCCCTGCAGGATCCTTTACACGAGCCCATTGCCAATTGTTAAGGCCCCCTCTGTTTTCGGTCTCGGAGTTACCGCCCCCTGATCCAGCACTTGGACGCCAGTGTTGCTCGCGTGCTTAAGTCTGCCCTTGAAATCGCCGAGGCCTCGAAAGCCTCGCCTAGCCCGGGAGTGTCAGCATGAAGCATGGCCTCACTCGGGTTTAGATATCGTACGGTTTAGGTCGCCCTTGGCATCGACGCCTTTGATTTGCCAGATTCAAGAACAATGACACCCCTCTATCCCAGATCCACACTGGCCCGAAATCCCTTAACCCCAAACCCCTAACCCCTAAAACCCTAAGCCCTTAAACCCTAAAAACCCTAAACCCTAAACCTAAAACCCTAAACCCTAAACCCTAAAAGCCCTAAACCTAAAACCCAAAGGCCCTGAACCGCAGTTGTACATCCCGAAGCAATCTCCTGAGGAGTATGCGAGGTCTGGCTCCGAGCTTGCGGCTCGCCGATTTCAGGGGGGCCTAGAGCCAAGGTTCAGGGTTTCGGGTTTAGGGTTTAGGGGTTTAGGGGTTTAGGGTTGAAGGCTTTAGGGTTTAGGGTTTATAGGGCTTAGGGTTTAGGGGTTAGGGGTTTAGGGTCTAGGTAACAATCTTCTAGGTAGGCTTTTGGCATATTCTATATTGTCCTATAATACACCCCAAAACCCGGTTCTAGCTATTGAGGCCCCTGTAGGAATGATTGTGCTGTTTGGGGTCCTACATGGGTCCTTCAGGTTTAGAGTCCCAGGGTTTAGGGTGCAGGGTGGCTTGAAGGTTTAGGGTTTAGGGTTTAGGGTTTAGGGTCTGGGGGCTGTTGGCTTGCTTGAGGGGTTTCGGCATTGGTCTCTCGATATTTTCCTAGCAGTAGAGTAGGTAATCTTTAACTTCTTCGGGGTATCATAATTCCCTATATAAGCCCAACATACTGCCAAAGGTTAACCTTTACTCGACAAGTAGGATTTTGGGTCTCTTGGTAGTTTTTTGGGCTTAGGTGTAGCGCTAAGCAACATCAAAGTTACAGCAGGTCTACGGAATTTTGGTTTGTGGGCTGAGGGTTCGTCTGTGCTTTTAGGTGTTTGGGTTGGAAAGAGCAGTTGCGGCTCGGCAGTTTATGACTCCTAAATGAGAAACGTAGAGGCAATAACTCCTAAACCGTAGAAGCCAAATTTCATCACCAAAACCGTGGCCCCTAAACCGTAAACCCCAGAACCAAGCTTCCAATCCCTAAACCCTACGTCCGAAGCCCCAACTGCAAACCCTGAAGTATATATCGAATATAAGATCGGACACCTAAAACTCCCGATCCGGTCTACTGATTTCATATAGGGCCCTTAGACCAGCGTCCTACTGCATGGAGGTCTCTTTTGGAGTTTGCTACTGACTGAAACTACGATTCACGTTTACTACGAATCACATTTCGGTTGAGGGTTTAATATACAGGCCGACATAAATACTAATCCTTTTCGTTAGGGTTTCTTCTACAATACCCCAAAGCCGGTTCCAATTTTTCAGACCCCTATATTAGGGAAGTTTCGGTTCGGGATCTACGGCAAAGCCAGGGCCATAGGTCGGAAGCTACACGGCTTGGGCCAGTAAAGTCTGAGCTGTCAGGTTCCGGTTTAGGGTTTAGGGGTATAAGCTTTAAGTTTAGGGGTTTAGGGTTTAGGGGTTTACCCTGCAACACCGAAGGGTAGCCCAGAATCCTAAACTCTGAACCCTGCACCGTCGACTCCAACCAAACCCCAAGACCCGAGAGCCTTAGATGCCTGAAGTCCTATAAAGCCCTGAGCCACGAAACCCGAAGACGCAAATCATCCTACTACACCCTGAACCCGAAACCCTACACCCTTCACCCCAAACCCTAAACCCTAAAAAAGGCCACTACACTTAAAATGGAAACCCTAAACAAGAAACAAACACTTAAGCCGAAAAAACCCTACTCCCATTTAAAAGCCTTAACCTTCGACTTGAAGGTGGAGTCCGTGGACTTCATCGAAGCATCCGAGCCTTTCTCCCTGCCGGAGCCCCTTCGGGGCCGGCTGGGCACGCAGGAGTGGGCCCGAATCTGGCAGCGTTTAGGGGTTTAGGGTTTTGGCTTTAGGGTTTAGAGAGTTTAGGGTTTAGGGTTTAGAGAGTTTAGGGTTTAGGGTTTAGAGGGTTTAGGGGTGTTGGGTTTAGGTTTTAGGGCTTATCTTACTCTTACGCGATCAACTAAAGACGCGGTTGAAGTTCAAATGTGACAAGCAGTAGCAATTTTCAATAGATGCTGTGACTAGCTGTTCCGACCCCTCTACTAGTCAGACCCAAAGCCCAAAACCCTAGACTCAACGCCCAACACTCTGGACAACACCATCCCAACACCCCCAAAGCCAAAGCCCTAAACACTTGACCCAGGACCACAAACCCTAAACTCCCAAACCCCCACAAGCCAGAAATCTGAAGCCCCAACCCCATAGAGCCTCAAGTACTGTAGCGGTCGGAACAATTGGCAATACTCCTTATGGTTCCTATCGAAACTATAGGATACTATCTGAGAAAATCCTATTTTAACCATTAAGGCATTCTGCGAAGCCCCTCAAATACCCTCACTAACCCTTATGGAAACCTGATAAAACTTTTTTGGGAGCCCTGCAGTTTCCCGAGTCTCATTATTGAGGCCCCTTTAACCCTAAACCCTGGACCCCTAACCCAAATCCCCAAACCCTAAACCCTAGACCCCACACCCCCAAAACCCTAACCCCCAAAACCCGAAGCCCCAACACCCGAAGCCCCAAAACCCCAACACCCAAAACACCTAAACCGTACTCCCTCTTGGGAGGAGAGTGTTGGACCCCGCGGCCGTTGACCCAGGGCTGATCCGGCAGCACATCGAGGACGGAGCAGACATAATATAGGGGCCTTAAGAATCAAAACAGGGTTTTGGGGTATATCTTATGCAATACCTTAACCCTAAAGGAGCTACTTTTTTAGGGTTCCTTATTATGATTTCCTTATATAAGTCCTTAAAAGGGTAGGCTCTTCAGGGTTAAGGTAGACATATTAAGGAAGCCCCCGAAATAGTATAGGTAAGTGTTGAGGCTTCTATACTTGGTATTGAAAGGAAGGGTCTGGGTTGAGGGTCTCGGTGTGCTTAGTAAGAAATATGTATGCATCAGTGAATATAAGTTCAAAAAATGAATGTAGACATAGATTTTTTACAAGCAGAAAGATAAGTCCAAATAGGAATAGAATTATACGTATAAGTAAAGGTATACAGTAAGTATAGGTACAAGTATAGGAATATGCATAAGCATAAGTATAAGTATAAGCGTAAGCATAAGTAGAAGTGCAAGTATATGTACAAGTATAAGTGTAAGCATAAGTATAAACATAAGAAGTAGATAGATACATACATATATTCATACTCTTTTCCATGTGCAGAATGCAGTTTTGATTCCTGACTCCGACTCCCCAAAATGCGAGACCCCACTCCGAATCGCTGAGCCCTTGGCTAGACACCCTGCGTCCAGATCCGAAACCGCTAAACCTTTAAACCCTAAACCCTAAACCCTTAGCTGCAAGCAGCCAGTGTGACGCCAAGTCTTCAACCCCGAAGTCAGGTCTGCAGGGCTTTGGGTTTAGGGCTGTTTAGGATTCAGGTGTTTTCCTATGAACGAACCCTGAGCCCTAAAGCTCTGAACCCTTAAACCCAAAACCCCTAAACCCTAAGCCCTATACCTTAAACCCTATAACCCTAAACCCTTAAACCCCAAACCCCGAAACCCTAAGCCCTATACCTTAAACCCTATAACCCTAAACCCTTAAACCCAAAACCCCTAAACCCTAAGCCCTATACCTTAAAGCCTATAATTCCGTGTCACAAAGAGGCCCACGAGACCCGGAACAACCGGCTCGTTCGCGCCATGTCGTCTCTTCAGAGCGCCCCCTGCTTTGAAGGAATAGCGGGCTCGGCTTCAGGCTTTAGGGTTTAGGGGTTTAAGGGTTTAAGGGTTTAAGGGTTTAAGGGTTTAAGGGTTTAGGGGTTTAAGCGTTTAGGGGTTTAAGGGTTCAGGGTTTAGGGTTTCGGGTTCAGCGTTTAGAGTTCAGGGTTTGGGGCTTAGGAAGTTTTTGGGGGGATTCCAACAATAGGGCCACTCAGAGCTAGGAGGGCGCTGCTGGTGTTGTGAATCATGATTTATGGCAGCTGGGTTTGGGGTTTGGGGCTTAGAGAGACAACGAGTTTGGTGTTTAGGGCTTCTGGACTTAGGATTCGGGTTTTAGAGTTTAGAGTTCTTTTGTTTATGAGTGTCGAGATTCGGATCAAGCGGCTTTGCGGGGTTTGGAAGGCAGTTGATGACACTTCGGGCTGTGTTGGGACTCAGAAATTGGGGACCCAGGGACCCTCAAATCCTGAACTTCGGCTCCTGCATGGCTGAAATTATGCCCTCAGCTACAAGACCCTACACCCTAAGTCCTATCTAGTTGTGGGCTAGTTCGAAAATTGAACCCTTTCTATTACCAATTTTGGCATAGAGTGAGTTGGAATCAGCGAAGAGCACTGTCATTCCCCACATCTGGTTGTCCGGTGGCCGTCACTGCTGCTACGAGCTGCTTCTACTCCTCCTGCTGCAGCTAGTGCTACGCCTACTACTGAGCTCCTTGCACTCCTCAGCCCGGCAGCAGGAATGACACTTGCATCGCAACACCGCTACGGGCATGATGATCTAAACCTTATGCCATGCTAGAGTTTAGGGCTTCAGGTCCCTTGAACCACACAAAGTTCCAGCAACCGGGGCTCAACGAAGGCAGACCTGCGGACGCGGGCGCGGGATGCGGTTCAGTCTGGCGTCTTCAACGCCTTGATCCTGTTCCTGCGCCAAGGCTATGTTGGATGTCCGGCGTTGACGAAGCCTAAGCCCTCAGAAACCCTAAACCCTAAACCCTAAACTCTAAACCCTAAACTCTAAGCCCTCAGAGCCTTAGACCCGCCGCAGCTTTTGGGGGTTTTGGGGTCTGTCGTCCCTGGAGCTTTCCCTGGCTTTTGGATAGAGTTTTAAGGGCTTAGTAGCTGAGTGGATACACTTTACACCTTTTGGGATAAGATTACCCGCTATGAAACTAAAATTGTATACTTACCCTAAACCCTAAACCCTAAACCCTTGTGAACTCAGCAACTAAGAGGGGCTTTGGAGAGTCTGCAGGGAGAAGATTGGGGGTTCAAGGCTGGGTGATGTTTTCCAGGCGGTCCGAAGGGTCAACGTCTCACCAGGGGTCTCTTCAGGGGTCTTCTTGGCGTTGAGTAGGGCTTAGGGTTTAGGGTTTAGGGTTTAGGGTTCAGGGTTCAGGGTTTAGGGTTTAGGGTTTAGGGTTAGGGTTTAGGGTTTAGGGTTTAGGGTTTGCCGGTGCTTACAGATTCTTGGCGAGGTTGGGGCACCGTGGTATCCCCGACCTCGTTCTGGTGAAGGGTTCATCTGTACAGGGTGGCGCCGAGACAAAAACCCCACAACCCTAGACCCAAACCCTCTAAACTGAAACTGAACAAGCCCTGCCACCCTCAAACCTCTTGAGCCCTAACGCCCCCAGCCGTTTTGTGTTTGTGGGGTCTACTGTATCTTTTCTATGCCCCCTTGAAGCATCCTCGATCCTCAACTCCAGCCGCACACCCTAGTGGCCCACTGCCGTTCCACTGGTTCGGGGTTCAGGGTCTACTGTAGGAACCTGATTAAGAAAGCTTGCGTAGGGTTCTTTAAAAGGGAGTTTCCGAAAATAGGGGACCCTAATATAGTACCCGAGATAGTAGGATCCTTACTATAAGGACCCCCAAAACAGGGTACCCCTAATTTTCGGAAGCTCCCATATGGATCCTAAAAGGACCAGGGTTTCTTAATCAGGTTCCTACAGTACCCTAAACCCCTAAACCCTAAACCCTAAACTCTATTGCTTTGGGTTCGGGTTCCCCAGGAGGTGTTTAGGGTTTAGGTCAGATCTATGGTTCTGTTTGAGGGTTTACGTGGTTTAGGGCCCTTTTAGGCACTAGGGGCGAAAGGTTTAGGGCTAAGAGTTAAGGGTCTAGTGTAGCAGTTTTTGCTCTCTTCGAAGCGAACGCGGCATGTAAGTAAGATAGCATCCATTGCAGACTCCTGCCCCTTCGAGAGATGTTTCGGACGGAAGTGCTTTGTCCGAGGGCCTATAAGACTACAACATACATGTATATGTATATGTATATGTATATGTATATGTATATGTATATGTATATGTGTATACAAATCGCACGCCCGAAACCTTAGCCTAAACGTCCTCTTCCGACTAATCCTAAACCCTAAACCCTAAACGCAAGGATCGTTGTCAACGCCGTCTTGCTGGGAGTGGAGATTCAAGTCAGCTCATCCATCGGCGAGGATGACATACCCTCTTGGTTCCTGGCTTTGGGTTTGGGGTTTAGGGTTTAGGGTTTTTTGGGTTTATCATAGGGTTTATTGTCAGGTTTGTTGTAGGGTTTTAGAGGGTTTGGGGTAGGGTTCCTGGCTTCTGATCGTGAGGTGCCCAAATCCTGAACCCTACACCCTACCCAAAATACTACACCTTCCACCCTAAACCGTACAACACTCCAGACAAGATTTTAAAGCCCTATAAACAGGCTCGGCCGACAATCACTCCCCGACAAATTCTTGAAAAACCCCGCCGAGCCCCTATAAAGCACTCTAAAGAAGCCTACACCGCACAAGGGCCTGTATATCATAGTATATTCTAGGGTATTATGGCATATTATATTAAACAAGGGGGTACGATTAGGACCTCTTCGGTATCCTGTCTACTTCAAAGAAAGTGCCCCAAGAAACCTGTAGAGCCTCTCCGAAACCGTGTAGTTTCCCCGCACCCTAAACCCAAACCCCTACTTGGAGGTTCATGGGTAGTTATAAGTGGGGTTATAAGTAGGGAAACTATACTTATAACCCATATTAGGGGACTTATACCCCCACTTATAACTACCCATGAACCTCCATGTAGCCCTAGAACTAGGCCGGTCTCCGAAGGTTGGATGGGTATTGTAACACCACCTTGGATCTTCATATGGGATAGACAGGGTTGGAAGCTTATGTTCAAGAGTTTAGGGACTAGGGTTCAAGGTGGTCTAGAGTTCAGGGCTGAGTGGTTTAGAGTTCAGGGTTCACGAGCTCAGGGTTTATAGGGTTTAGGACTAAACATAGTGCAGGCTACTTCAACACAGACTGTGCCCCTAAACCCTGAATTCTAAACCTCTCGCCCAAAGGGGGCTTTCGAACAGCACCCTGGAGTTCGAAAAGGAGCCCTTTTAAAAGAAACCCTAAGCCCTAAACCTGAAGGGATCGGGGGGGCTCCGGGCTCCGAACTCGAAGCCGCGGCCCCCTAAACTAAATCGGAAGCCCTCCCTAAACGGTTTAGGGTTTAGGGTTTAGGGTCTAAACCCTAGGGCAACTTACGCGAAACCCGAACCGAAAAACTCTATCTGTAGCCCCAAACCCTACAAAAGATAGGTCATGGCCCCTGAATTATCTGGTACAACACCTAAAACAATAGGGTTTTGAAATCCTCAGGTAAGCCCGAATCAGCTCCGAAGCGGTCAACCTAAAACCTGCCTCCGAACAAAACTGATGTCCTAAGCTTTAGGCCTTGAGGCTAAAGCCTCGAACGCCCAAAACCCATAATGTAGGAACCTGATTAAGAAATAGTGGGCCTATAACCCCAAAATAGTAGGATTCATGGAAGGAACCCTAATGAAGGCCGAAGGTTTGGAAATCAGGTTCCTACATTATCCTAGATGTCCCAAACACCGAGACCCTTAACGAAGCCTAGACCCCGAAACCCAGCTTCCCAGAGGAGGCCCAGTCAAAACTGCCAATAGCAACTTACGATTACCATTAATTAGCAACGTTGTAGTTATTGTTGTAAAGGAAAACTTACAACATTCTTGATAAACAAGTTATTCTAAACTCTTAACCCTAAACCCTACCTGGAAGGCACGCTAGAGGTCATAAAGGCGGATGTGCCTGGAAGACCTCCTCATTTTTCCGCAAGGGAGGGGATCATGAGGTCAGAATATTTTCTAACATAACTCCTTGGGGTCCCTTGGTATAGTTCTACATAGTTCGTATAAGCGCCCCGAAGTCTAGATATTCAAGCCCTTATATTCGAGCTTACTGAAGTATGGATCTTGGGCTCGTTGAGAAGCTCATGTGAGGTTCATGGTGGTGAACACGGGCATCGTGGGCACCTTGCCTGGTCCTGGCTCTAGCTTTGGGGGCCCTGATGCCCCCTCAACCCTAAACCGCACGAGCCCTAAGGCTGAGAGTTCGCGCGGGTGCCCGGTCATCGCACGCGTTGAAGGGACATGGGGCTGGGCTTCTGAAACCAAAGTCCCCTTCGGACTAGAGTCGGGCTCAACATCTGGCATGGCAGGCTGCGACTTCTCATGGAGTCTTGCGCATCTTAAATGCCTAATGTAGGAACCTGACTAAGAAACCTTGGGCCTATAACCCCACAATAGTAGGATTCATATAAGGAGCCCTAATAAAGGCCCAAGGTTTCTTAATCAGGTTCCTACATTAGATGCCTAGATACCCCTATGAATGTTTCAGAAGCTTAGGGTCCTCGTTCGGTTCTTTACTCGGGTCCCGCAGTCACGGCATATTATGCAGTTCACCCGTTTTTCCATGGATCTACAGCCCAGCCTCAACCGAATCCTCAGGAGCCTGAGCTTCTTCCCCTAAACGGGAAAAAGGTGCTTAAAAGAAAACCCTAAGCTATCTGCAGGAATCTGCCTACACCCTCAACCCTGAATCCTAAACTCTAAACCCTCAACCCCAAGCCCGAAATAATCTGCCCTCTTCAGGCATCTTCGTGATAGAGATCATTTTGAAACTCGTGGCGTTGGGCTGCCACGAGTTCTGGCGCGGCCCACAGGTGGGCTGCTAGAGAAGGGCAAAAGCCTTGGGAAGGGTTTGCAATGGGTTTAGGGTTTAGGGGTTTAGGGGTTTAGTGGTTTAGGGGGTTTGGCGGTTTAGGGGTTTAGGGTTCAGGGGTTTAGATTCAGGGTTCAGGTGTTTGGGTTTAGTGTAAGAGGCGAACTTTTTGGATTCTGGCCTTCGACGAAGCAGTCGCTTCAGGGTTTGGGGCCTTGGGTCTCAGGGGGAAGGCTCTAGGGCTTCACGGTCGAAGGGTTTTAGGGTTTAGGGGTTTTAGGGTTTTAGGGGTTTAGGGGTGTGGGGGTGACGGTTTAGGGTTTAGGGTTCAGGGTTTAGGCAGACTCCTGAAGAGGGCAGGGCATACTCGAAGCTTTGTGTACTTTCTTCGCGGAAACGTAGACACGAAACCCTACACCTTAAACCCTGAACTCGAAGCTCTAAACCAGCAAAACTCAGACGAAAGAGTGAGGAGATGTAGAGCAGGAGCCGGAGGATTGGCGGTTTTAGGTTTTATGGTTTTGGTGTTTTGCGGTTTGGGGTTGTGGGTCTTAGGGTTGAGGTTTCTAGGGATTAGGGTTTAGGTTGTTTCGTTTTAGGGTTCAGGGTTGATGGGTTCAAAGTATTGCGTTCAAGGCTTAAGATTTTTGCGGTTTCGGGAAAGCTCAATGCTTGAGGGTTGTAGGGGCCTAGAGTGTAGGATGTAGGCTTGTCGGGATTTAGCTTCGAGGGTATAGGGTTCAGGGTTTACGTTTCAGGGTTCGGGGCCTGGGTTTATGGTTTAGAGTAGAGGAAAGCGTGGGGAAAGGATTTGTATCGAATCGGAGTGTTGTGGAGTATATTGGCGATTTTCCGAAAATTAGGGGTACCTTATTTGGGGTCCTTATAATAAGGATCCTATTATTTAGGGTATTATATTAGGGTCCCCTATTTTCGGAAACCCCCATATGGGCGATTTTCCAGAAATACAAAAAAGTTTTGACCAGATTTTCATTTTGCGCGATGGCTTGGGCTCCAGGGCGTATCATCAGCTCGGTCCTGCGCGTGTGCAACCGCGCACCACAGGTTCGGGAGCACCCCAAGGTGACTGATGTAGCTGGTAGAGTAAGTTACCTTTAGCTACCTAGACTCCCTGTATAATCACAGATTGTAGCCTTTGCTTGTCCTATAGTCAGCTGGACAAGTAGGATGACTCTCAGACCCCAAAGCTTAAAACTTCGCCAGATCAAGCCCACTCAAAAACAAGCGAAGCCCGCGCGCAGGCAGGCTGGAACATGTGCCCCGGCGGCATTTTCAGAAAGGTCCCAACAGCCCTGAACCCGAAAGCTTAAGCCCCGAGGCCTAGCTTAACCACGAACCCTGAACCCCAAGACCCTAAGCCTCGGTGCTCCAAAATCCGAACCGGGGGGGGGCGGGGGGGGGG
>BGNK01000643.1:184446-204828 GCA_003297005.1 Symbiodinium sp. clade A Y106 | reverse complement strand
CGAGTCTGGAGGGTCTGGTGTTGAAGATGTAGGGTTGAGGGTTTAGGGTTTAGGGGTTTAGGGGTTTTCGGGGTTTAGGGTTTAGGGTTTAGTGTGTGTTGTTTCCCAACGGTTCTGTTTGGGTTCAGGGTTTTGTTTAGCTTGGAGTTGAGGGCTCAGTATTGCAAAAGTAGTTTTTTTTTTTTTTTTTTTTTTTTTTTTTCCGGGCCTTCCAAGGGTTCCTTTAAGAGTTCTGTGATAAAGGTTTTTGTTACCTTAACCCACCAGAACCGACTTTTTTGTCGGGTCCCTATAAATTCCATATCAGGGTTTACAATAAGAACCGACAAAAAAGTAGGCTTTGGTAGGTTAAGGTAGCGGGCAATGAGCCTAGCAGGTGTTCTGCGGGATTCACTTGCATTTCTTGCATGTGGGTAGTTCTCTAAATTAGGGTGCCTTTTTAAGACCCCCCAATATAGTACCGCCCCCTTGTACAAAGACCCTAAAGGGGACCTTGATGTAGATAACTAGCCCTAAACCCTAATTAAGCCCCAAACCCTAAAGGGACCTTAGTTTAGAGAAGTACCCATGTGTTTCCAGGTTCAGGGCGAAGGTTGAAAGGCAGCTTCTGTCCCCAGAGGCTGCCCTCCTAAACCCTCAAGGTTTAGGGTTTAGGGTTTAGGGCTTGGTGTCGACCGGCTTCACAAGGCTTAGGGCAATTCCGGAGCCAGAAGGGTGGATTGACCCTGATTCGTAAGTGCCTGTAGTCTAGTCTCCAAGTGGTTGCTGCGAGATTGTGCAAGAGACCGCATGCATCGGCAAACCCTAAGCCACAATTCGCGAAAACCCGAAACCCCAAACCTAAGCCGTAATCCCCAAACCCTAACTAAACCCTCGACTCCCATACCCTAAACGGTTTAAACAGTAATCCCCGCACCCTGAGCGCTAAACCCTAAACCCTGATAGCCCAACCCTCAGTCAGTGTTTTGTCTCATCCGCATCCACAGGTTCGACGTGATCATCGTCGCCTTTTCTGCCTTGGAGGTCGGACGGGTGCCGACATCTCCATCAGCACTGTCTGAGTTTGTAAGATGTAGTGCTGGTATCTACCATTGTATACTCCAAGACCTTGACGTGATCCCCAAGCCCTGGCTTATACCGTATCCCCAAATCCGAATCAAATCTGGGCTTTGGAGTACCATACTTTAATACTTTTTTCTTCATGGAACCCTTATGAAATAAAAGTTTATACTTTTTTCTCCCCGGTTACTTAAAAGCCCAGTATACCGTATCCCCAAATCCGAATCAAATTGAGAAGATCTGTATGCATCTGCAGTGGGAAGCCACTAGTCTAGGGTGTATCACTTTCGGGTTAACGAGCTTGATTAAAGGTAGGGTTTAGGATTTAGGGTTTAGGGTGGAGTACTTTAGGGACAAGGGCTTCAGGGCTTTAGTTTCATGGTTTTTGTTTCAGGGCATGAGAGCCGAAGCCCCATTCCCAACACTCAGACAAGAAGGGGCCCTTTTTTGGTAGAATCCCCAGTTTAAGGACTAGATACCGTGTCCTTAATTTTCTGAGGTTCTGAACCCCTGAACCCCTAAACCCGAAACCCTAAGACGGTTTAGGGTTTAGGGTTTAGGGGGGACCCGAATCTAAGTGAAGTCGACGGAGGTGGTCATTGACCTCTTCGCGCAGACTCTGGCTGCGAGCATGCGGCCCGTCTCAGTTGTTCGCAGGATTTGTAAGGGCTTAATAGAACCCTAAACCCCAAACCCCTAAACCCCTAAACCCCTAAACCCTAAACCCCTTGCGTTTGAGGGCTCAGGGTTCAGGGAGATTGGGGTTGGGGATTGGGAATGGGAGATGCCAGCTTCTGGGCGAGAATTTCGGCCTGAAGTTATGAGAACAGCCACCCAAACCCTACCCTAACCCTGAAGAACCTACCTTTTTAGGGCTCCTTATTATGATTTCCTTATATAAGTCCTTAAAAAGGTAGGTTCTTCAGGGTTAAGGTAAACCCTAAAGGGGTCCGGGGTTCAGGGTTTCGGGACAATTCGCTCTTGGCGCATGAAGCTCTCTGCCGGCAGAGGTGGGGCGCGGATGCCTGGTCCTTCATGCGAACGCTTCGATTGGCCCGGGCTCCGTGGCAGCAGCACAGTCGGGATACAGTAAGGTAGCCTAAACTCCTAAGCCTAAACCCTAAACCACTAAGCCCTAATTCTGTTCTACATTTTTGCAGGTCTTGCCGTTCGGGATACAGCTACGTTCTCGTTCCCGCACCAAACCCCAAACCCAATACCCCAAACCCCGAACCCCGCTCCTGCACCAAACCCCAAACCCTACACCCCAAATACCGAGCCCCACACCTCAAACCCCCAAACCCCGTAGACACCCCAAGCCCTTTTAGACCCCAAAACCTACACCCTAAGCCCCAAACCCTATACCCTAGACCCATAACACCACCATGGAGGCGCTACGAGGCTTGCGCTTCTTTCGGATGATCCGGTACTTCAGCGCACTGAGGCACAGGTTTCGAGTTAAGGATCTCTGTCTGAAGGCACAGAAGGCGAGGGTTTCGGATTTAGGGCTGAGGATTTCGGGTTTAGGGTTTGGGGTTTAGGGGTTTAGGGTTTAGGGGTTTAGGGGTTTAGGGGTTTAGGGGTTAGGGGTTTAGGGGTTTAGGGGTTTAGGGGTTTAGGGGTCTAGGGGTTTAGGGGTTTAGGGGTTTAAGGTTTAGGGTCTAGGGGTTTAGGGTTTAGGGTTTAGGATTTCGGGTGAGGGTTTCGGGTTTAGGGTTGAAGCTCTTGCACTTAGGATTTGGGGTTTCCTTGCATTTGGATAAGGGGTTGGCGGTTAAGGCGCAATAAGGGGATAAGGGGCCGTAAGTCGAGAAAGACGCAACCCTGAGCACGAAGACACCCGTCTGAGTCCTGAAGGTCTACGGGAAAAGAAGGGAGATGTTTTCGTTCTCTCAAGTCGGGACTTCTTGACGAGTGTATGGGTTGTGAAGTACTCCAGTTATGCATGAACCTGGAGTCATCTTCCCCAAATCCGGTGCCTTTCCACTGAACATCTCGACGCAGCAAGCACCACACAGGAGAAGGTCCGCAAGAAGCTAACTTAAAACCGTGAAGCTCGTCAGGTCCACCCTCTTTAGGGCACGCAAATTATCTTGTTTCGGTTGTATAGCTACTTCAAAGCCCTAAGTAAACTAATCTGTAAACTTCTGAAAGCAGGGTTGGGGGGCTCCCTGAGTAAATCCTGGATCCTGAGAACCCTTAAACACAGAACCCAACTCCCTGGAAAAGCAACGGCTTTGGCCTTAGGGCCTTGAGGGCTTACGGCCTTCAGTGCCTTCAGGGTTTGGGTCACAGCTCAGGTTGTTTTTATGCGGGCAGAGAGTTTTTTGCTTTAACACTTTAGGAGTTAAGGAGACCCTATAGAGAACGCGACGAACTTCGGAAAGATGGAACATGGTCTTGGGATGAGTAGTGCCAAACTCCCCCATACTTTTGACCTGAGGACATGAGAATCATGATGTCCCAACCTTCAGGCTTCTACTTCAAACCCTAAACCCTACGCAAAACCCTAAACCCCAACCCTTAAGCACCTTAAGTATTAGAGCCCGGTTCAGCGCCAGGGCCTTGATCCTCTCCATCGTCAGTACCATGCACCCCGGCTTTGCTCGGGCTTGCACCCGGCGGTTTCAGGGTTTAAGGGTTTTAGGGTTTTAGGGTTTAGGGTTTAAGGGTTTAAGGAATTTGGGGTTGAGAGGGCTTACGGGAGGGTTGTAGGGTAAGTTTTAACCTTAAAGTGGATGGGGCTGATCCCGAAGCTTGAAATCCCTAAAGCGTGTTCCCTCAAGCCGCTGGACCCTAAACTGCCTTTTTCTAGGCCTCAAGTGCATATGCATAAACCTTGATCCCGAAATTAAATCCTTGCAAAACCCCAACCCCTAAGCCCTAAACCTCAAATCCTGGCCCTAAACCCTAAACCCCTAAACTCCTAAACCCCCAAACCATGAACCCACAGCCTTGAACCCCACTTGCCGGCCTATCGTCTGAACCCTCTGTTTTTTGAGTTTAGAGCCCTTGCCACGAAACAAACGAAGAACGCACGGTTTAGGGTTGGGATTTCTGGTTAGTTTAGCGTTTTCGGTTGGTCTAGGGTTTAGGGTTGTAAATTGAGGCTTCAGGGTTTATGGTCACCAGTCGTGCCCCACACTCCTCCCGCCAGCAACCGACATCATACGGTGAACGCTTGAACGCCTGGACACCTGCATTGAACCCTAAGCCCTAAACCCTAAACCCTAAAGCCCTAAGCCCTAAAGCCCTAAAGCCCTAAACCCTGAACCCTAAACCCAAACCCAAAACCGCAGCATGGAGCACTAGAATGTGACGCACTACACGGTCTGTGACTCTTAGCCCACCCATGGCAGGTATCACAGGGTGTCCCTGACGATGAGACAGACAGGATATTTGCAACTCTCCGGAGTTCTGTGCCCCGCAGACAATCGAGCTCTCAGCTCTCAGTTCCCGCCGGTATCTCCCGCGATGCCAGTGCAAAAGCTCATGGATAGGGTTTAGGGTTTAGGGTTCAGGGTGCAGGGTTTAGGGTTTAGGGATGGTCTTTGGAGCATGAGGCAAACAAGGATTCCCGGTTTGCGGCATCGGCTGCGGTTCTGCACACGAGTCGGCCTCATGTTCGAGTCTCGGCGACTGCAGCCGTGAAACCTAAACCCGAAAGCCCTAAACCCTAAAGCCCTTAACCCTAAAGCCCTTGACCCTAAACCCTAAAGCCCTAACCCCTAAAGCCCTTAACCCTAAAGCCTAAAGCCCTAAAGCCCTAAACCCTAAAGCCCAAATCCCTAAATCCAAAACCCTAAACTCCAAACCAGCCCATCCTAGAGTTGCGTGACACGCAGCCCTGCAGAATCCTCTTAAAGTCCGTATTCAGCTTCAGTAGAGTCCCTGCCCCAGGGTTCCGAAAACAGCCCAAAAACCCAAACCCTAAACCCTCTGTGGCAGACAGAGAAAGGATTATGGACAAACAGCCGTAGACCCTTAACATAAGCCCTAAACCCGCAATGCTTAAGCTTAAAACCGCTCCACGCAAAGAGCCCAAGGCCGTAAGCCCTACAAAACCCCCAGGAGCTCACTGCTCTGGACTTTGGTGCTCCTCTTCCTCCTCTTCTACAGCACCCTGAATGCTTAGATTGTGGGTCAAGGATTTCTGGCTTAGGGTTCACGGTTTAGGTTTGCGGGAGCCCCTTGAACAATTAGAATAGGGTGGAGGGGTTCTTTAGTTTGCAGGGGTTCAAGGAATCCGTTATGAGAGTTTCAGGTTTAGGGTTGTGTTAGAGGGGCCGTCATAGTGGGAGTGCGTTCTGAGGCAAAGTATAATCAGATCAGTTTAGGTACATGCGGCCTACAAGGGGATACTGGTACGAATAATTTCTATCCCAGGTCTGGTTTGGGGTGTAAGGGTTGGGTTCAGAGTTTGGATGTTGTTAAACCTTATTCTTGTAGGTGTAAGTTCCCTCACCCTAAACTCCCGAGATTCCAAACCGCTCTGAACCTCCTTAAACCCTAAACCCTGAAATCCAAACTCTAAACCCCAAACTCCAAACCCTAACCCCCAAACACTAAACCCTAAAGCCCTGAACAGCCCAAAGCAGTCCATTGCCGAATCTTCAAGAAGGTCGCCTCTCCAGCCTCAGAGACTTTAGTAATTCAGCGGCCTAAATCATGGGGGTGCCTTAATATGGCTATAATATAGCGTACCCCAAAACCCTATTCTAATTAGTAGAACCCCTATATTCGTGATACAGGGGCACGAAATGGGTTAGGATTTAGGGTTTAGTTGGGAGGCTATATGGGAGTTTCCGAAAATAGGGGACCCTAATATAGTACCCTAAATAGTAGGATCCTTATTATAAGGACCCCAAAATGAGGTACCCCTATTTTCGGAAACTCCCATAGGTTCTAGGGCTTCGGGTCCCGGGCTGAAAGTTCATGGTTTAGGGTTTAGGGTTTCTCGAAGACTCGGGTTTAGGGTTTAGGGTAGGTGAAGGATGGGAGGGTTTGGGGTTATGGGTTTCTCGAAGATGGGAGGGTTTAGGGTTTGGAATCTAGTAGAGTTGAGGGTTTAGGGTTCCTTCAAGGGGACCTCTTATGAAAGAGTTGCTACTCTGCTTGAGCTTCAGGTGTATCTCTTATGAAAGAACGCTTGACGTTAGGGTTGATATCAAGGTTTAGGGTTTAGGATTTTAGGGTGTATTGCGGGCTCAGGGCTTGGGAAGGCAACCTTGACAGTACATCAGCTCCAGATTCCTTTAAGATTTTGTGTATGGCAACGAGGCCCTGCGTAGCCTCGTGCCCGACAAACCTTCACAAATCTGGACCCGATGCCCCAAGCCATACCCCCTCGACACTGAACCGCGCAGCCTTACGCCCTAACCCTCAAACCCCAAAGCCCTGAGTTTCAAACCCCAAGCTCTGCACCTGAATCCCTGAAAACCGCTGAAACCTCAAGCCTACACCTGATATTGCCAGGTTTCTCTGTGATCATTATGCAGATGGTCTCCGACTACTGCCGGTATCTGGCGGTGATCAGGAGCTTTCCGGCGGCAAGGAAGCGGGTTTGCTGTAGGTCTCAGACTGCTTGGGCAGTTTGAATTGTTTGCTTCTTTGAATTGTTTGCTTCATTTCAATGGTTTCTTTCGTTCTTTTGGTGGTTTAAGTTTCCAGCACTGGGCGCGTTCGGATTTTCTTCGTTTGCGTGTAAGCACATACGCACATGCATGCACATACACATATAAGGTTGTGCATGCAGTTTTTAACACACACACATGCGCACATGCATACATCCTGTGTTGTTATATATATATATATGTTTACATACATATATACGTATATACACATATACATATATACATATATGCATATATACATATGTACATATATACATCCATCCATACATATATATATATATATATATATATATATTTGTATATACACATACATATACATGTGTACATATTTGCATATTTACTTATTCTCATATTTACATATTTACATGTTTACATATATACATATTAGTTTGCATATCTACATACATATATATATATATGTATGCACACATACAAGTTTACATATATACATATACATGCATATACACATATACACATATATACAGATATACATATATACATATACACATATATACATATATACATATTTAAATATTCACATACATACATACACATATGCATATATACATATGTGCATATATACGTATATGTGCATATGCATATACGCATACACATACATATACATCTACATCTACATGTACATATATATATATATATATATAGAAGTATGTATATGTACATATGTATATCAACACAATGTGGGTATGTATAGTCGGCGTTGTTGGTGTCCTTTGTCCCTAAGGCCCTTAGCTAGTCGATTTAGTTCTGCCAGACAGGGTATTCTAAACCCTAAGATGGCAGGTAGATACTCAAGAGCTCCTGTAAGAACCCTGGACATCTTAGTCAGGTTTCTATATAAATTGACCCCAAGTTTGCCAAAAATAACCCCTTGCCCCTTAGACCCTAAACAAACCCCAAAACCCTAAACCCGAAACCCTAAACCGTAGACCCTAAACCCCTAAACCCCTAAACCCCTAAATCCTATAGATCCCTTATGGATCCCGTTAAAGGAACCCCTATAGATCCCGTTAAGGAGCCCTAAACCCTAAGCCTTCTGAGGCAGCGACAAGAATGCGGTGCCTGAGTGCCCCGAGTCCCTCCGCCTGTATTGGCCCGGTGTCGCCGATGCTCGGCTCCGATTTGGGGTTCAGGCTTTTGATGTAGGGCCTTAACAATTAGAATAGGGGTTCCCTTGAAAGGGGTCTTACTTTAAAGGGATCTAGGGGATCTATAGAAGGGTTTGTAAATTAGGGGCCTTCATCATTAGAATAGGGTTTGCGTGGTATATTTTTTAATTATAATAAGGCCCCCCCAAACCCTATTCAAATTATTCAGTCCCCTACATTAGGTTTATGGAGGGTTTGGGGTTTAGGGGTTGAGGGTTCAGAGTTTTCGGTTTGGGGTTTAAGGTCTGGAGTTTGGGGTTCAGGGTGTAGAGTGTAGGGCTTAGGGTTTAGAGTTGGGTTTGGGGTTTGGGGAGAGCCTTCTGCCTGTACCTCCTAACCCTCAGTCATAAGTCCAATAAATAAGAGAAGATGCCGCGTTTCGTACCCTTTGCCTTTCGTTTCATGTTGATTTGTCACACAAGCGTGCGAAAACGCGAAATCCGAAGCGAAGGAACAACGCAGGGGCAAAGGACCGATCCTATGCTCAGCCGAGCCAGCATGTTTGCGACAGGGAGCACGATTTCGGAGAGCCAGACAAGCACCGGGCTGTCGCGGGGGAGACGATGCGCACATCCAAAGACGCACGATTTGGCGTGAATTTCCTGACCCCGAATAAACCCTGACCCTGCACCCTTCGCCCTAAACCCTGAGGTGGACCATGACTGTAAGGAAAAAGCCACTGCACTCCAAAACGAAAAGACTTAACCCTGAGCCCTAAACCTGAAAGGAGGCGAAATGTGTATGTAGGTTGCTAGGGCGTCAGCGACTCGCACAATCTTTCGTGCCCTTGTATGTTTTATTGTTGTTTAAAAATTAACACTCCGAGGCATCATTAAACATGACATTTATGATAATTCTAAAGGCGCTTAGTTATATAACCCTCCAAGTGTGACTTTTGCTATGATTCTAAAGGCGCTTACGCTGTAAATTATCTCCTATACCGCCATCTACATAAGCGCTTTGTTAATTCCTGCAAGCCCCCTTTGAAGCTCCCATAGCAACAGCTCATCATTGGATATTGTAATCTCTGGAAACGCAGGCCTCAAATTTTAACTATGATCTCAAGAACGCCAAAAGCTTTCAGTAAGGGAGATCATGATAATGCCATGCAGCATGGTGTTATGATGATCTCCTTTGCTGAAAGTCGTGGTGTTCTTGAGGATCATGCGGTTGGCCTTTGTAGCCGCAAACGTCTACAAAAGTGGACTCAATAAAGCATGCACCCTAGAACCATAAAGCCCTTTCAATCCTACAGCCCTAAACAATGATAACCCTGAGAACCCACAGATTTGCAAGAACCCTGGACCATACCTCCGTGCCATAGGAGAGCATTTTAGGGGGAGAGCATGCGCCCGAAGCCCAAGAACCTTAAGAACTCCAAGGTACCGAAGAGCCCTAAGAACCGTACCGGAGATATTAGACTTAAACTGAAACCAAACGAGCCAGATTGGTTTTGCTGAAAGGAGAAAGTCCAAGTCTACGAAAACAAAGAGAGCATCACGAAATCAAAAAAGGAGAGCAATGAACAAAACGAAAGGAGATCATCCTAAAGCCTAAACCCCTAAACCCGACAGGACCCATAGCACCCTTTAAAAGGATCCCCGAAAGGGGCCTTGAAAGAAACCCTAAAGCTCAATGAGTCCTTGCAGCCCTAAACCCCTAAACCCAGCCCCATAGCCTAAACCTTAGTGTTTGAGAAAGAAGGAGTCCATGCTTACCCTGCTCTTCGCCATCACGGACGGCATCTCCTGGGAACAAGCGTTGAACCCACTGCGAGAGGCGCGCCGCCCCCGTCCTTGAGCTTGTTTCTTGTAGGCTTTGGGGCTCTACAGAATCAATTTTTGGTTTTGGTTATAATCGAACTGCAAGGGATTGTTTAACATGTTTTTTTATTGTGGTTCTAAGGGTGCTTAAGTAGGGTTTCTTGCGTTTTAGAGGGTGCAGGGGTTTGGGGTTGAGACTAGGTCCACTACAGTAGAAGCCCAAAAGTTTGAAACCTAATAGCCTCAATCCTTAAGAGCAATATTTAGGGAAATTTGGCCTTTATCCGGTTTCCAACTTTATGGGGCTTACTGTAGGTAGATGTACTTTACAGAGACAGTGGCCACATGGAGCGAGTGAAGGGTTTTTTCGGGCCTAAACCTTGAAAAAAAAGCCTTCTCCCTGGAACCGCAAGCCTCGAATTAAAAATGCAACACCGTACATACTGAACCCCAAAGTTGCACGATGCTGTTGAACTGCGTGATGGTCTGTCGGCCCTAAAATGGACCCTAATTTCGAGAGTTGCCCATGCGGTTTGCTGCCGAGCCCTGCACCCTAAACGCCCTAAACCCCAAACCCTAAACCCCAAACCCCAAACTCCAAACCCTAAACCCTAAACCCGAAACCCTAAACCCGAAACCCGAAACCCTAAACCCAAGTTTAGTTGGGTGCTTTGGTGGCTCACTGCCGAGCTTGAGCCTCTGAGGGTTCTGCGGTTTCGAGTTTTGATGTTGAGGCCCTTCCCAGAGAGCCCAATACCCGTTAATTAAGGAATATAGCTTAAATCAGAATATGAAGCCCCTTATAATTTAAGGTACGTTGCTTAATTAAGGGGTATTGGGCTCTCTGGGTTCTAGTCGCATATTTATCTTCGGCTTTTGGGCTTTGGGTGTTTAGGGTTTATGTGGTTCCAACCTCAGAACGACTTTTGGGTTCAGGATTTGGGGGGCTGGAATTGACGCAGGGGACCATTTCGTGGCACTAGGATCCAGGGTTTTGGTCTTAGGGCTGGGACTAGTTTGGCTTTGGGGCCTCGGATTTGGTATGGGTTTGCCACTGCTGCTCCTGCGACTACTACATCTGCTACAACAACGACAACAACAACAACTACTACTAATTACTACTTCTCCTGATCTACTTCTGCTACAATACCATTGCACTACTACCGTCCTCCTCCTGTCCGCCTCCTGCTCCTCTGGCTCCTTCTGCTGCTGTGCTTGCTGCTATGCGCCTCCTACATCTGTGGCACGCCAGCTCTCCTTTTCGCCAGGTCTCCGTGCTAGCCGTCGCCGTCCTGATCTTTTACATCATCATCAGCTTTTTTACGATCTTGAATGTCGTCACTGGCAGCTTGTTTGCAAAAGGTCATGGGTGCTTCAGAAACTCAAAGACCCTCACACCAACGGTCCTTATATGGAACCCCAAATAGTAGAAATCAGATTTGAAGGAGCCCTATACACCAGGCTGTTTTAGCAAGAAACCATCACATGACATGGTTGTTGCGGGACATCGAACCTTACGGCCTCGCCAAGGCCTTGTACAAGCATCATCGCCTAGAAGAATCTCCCTCAGCTGTCAGAGCTAGAGCTCATGCCATTTCGGGAGGGTTTAGGGTTCGCACCGGGCTATGGCCATGTTTGACGAAGGATTGCGTGATGTTCGCATGGGTTTAGGGTTTGGCTTCAAGTCATTCTTTCGGGTGGCAACGCCACCGCGCCATCCCAGCCGCACTGTGAATTTGAAGTGACCGAAGTGACATAGAGGATGTCACTGCAGCGTCGTTTAGCACCGACCCCGGGTTCGCAGTTGCAGCGTTACGTTCCGTTGGATGCAGCTGATTGTAGCTCGCTAACCGATACTTGAAATCCGAAAGCCGAAACTCTAATCCCTCAGCCCCAAACCTTAAACTTCAATCCGAAGACCTAGCTAGAACAACTAAATCCGGGGGTTTCCGAAAATAGGGGACCCGAATATAGTACCCTAAATAGTAGGATCTTTATTATAAGGACCCCAAAATAAGGTACCCTAATTTTCGGAAACTCCCATCTGGACCCCGCGGGACTTCTGAGGGACAAGGGGCCAGACAGCCTGTTCCTGAAAGCTCCGAAGGGTTCTTTAGCCTCGCGCCCCAAAGCCTGAAATGCTGAGCCGTGAGCCTTAACGCCCACAGTGCCCCAATCTCAAAGCGGTTTAGGGTTTGGGATTTAGGATGTAAAGGTTAAGGTTTAGGGTAGCCTAAACTCCTAAACCCTAAGCCCTACAAGTTGGTATTCCGAGGTGTTTTTGTCAATACCGCCATCGAGAGAGCCAGCTATGACAGGGACATAGCATCCTTAAAGGCGGGAGCGAGACAGGGCGCAGCAGGTTTGGCGAGTTTGCGGTAGTTCGGTAGTTGGGGGCTAGGGGTTGAGGTTTAGGGTTTATGGGACATGGTGCCGGGCTTAGGGTCTAGGATCTAGAGCAAGGGAGGTCTGTCCGGCTATCCGGAATTGTGATCCTCACCTGTCACCTAGGTTTAGGCACAAACTATTTTTGCAGAGGCCAACTGAATCCTGCAGCGATTGCATCTGCATCTGGACCCTTCCGCTCTTTTTAGAGACTTTCGGACTTTCGAACTTAGCTGGGAAACGTGGTTTGTTGTAATTGTATACCTCCGGGCCCAAGTCCTTCCAGCACCAAGACTCTGATAGAGTAGCCCTGCTGAAGCTTTGAGATTGTTGTCATCTATGAGGCTCTTGGGGATTGTTTCGTTGACTGATTCTTCCTGGTTTTGAGCATGCTCCCTTGTGTAGGAGTTCCAGAGCGTGGTGCTCTCCTCCTCCTCGTCCTCCTCCTCCTCCTCTATCGACCCTAAACCCTAAACCCTAAACCCTAGTAGATCGTAATGACTTCAGTCTTCAGCAGATGCCTGGTTTCCTCAATGAGTGTTACAGGGGCCTCAAAACCGTTCTCGAGAGTTTCCCCTAGCTTCCCGACGTCCTGTAGGGTTTAGGGTTTAGGATTTAGGAATTGTTACCCAAACCCTGTATGTAGACCCTAAAGCATTGCGTTCCGGCTTCCTACTACCTGTTCATAGATAAGGTTGGGGCGCCTTAAAACTACAGCCGAACCGTTGAAACGCTGAACCCCACGACCTCAAACCCTGAAGCCCTAAGAAGCGTATACCCCTCAAACCCTAAACTTTACAGCAACTTCGCAGAACCCTTCAAGGAACCCCAAACCTTAAACCCTAGAACCAAAGGAACCCCTAAGGGAGCCCTTCTGAGAACCCTGCGATTTCCAGGCCCTCCAGAGACGGACGGAGCAGATGAAGGAACTCCAAGAAGCGTTCGAGGCCATATTTTCGGGGTCTCTTTTTTGAGCTTAGGGTTGAGAGTTGTAGGTTTTAGGGTTTTAGGGTTTTAACAGCGTTTAGGGTTGGGCTGCAGGGCTCCTTTCAGGGTTGGGACCTCGTCATGCGGGTGTCGTACTCTTCTGGGGCACCCAGATCTTCCTCAACCCCTTTAATAAAGGAGTATACCTTGAATCATATGAGGTAGCCGATTATAATTTAGGGCATACTCCTTATTCAAAGGATTTTGGAAGGTCTGGGCAGGTTAACAAGAAGCCAAACCACACTGGGCGATTTTGAGGTCTGGGGACTCTACACACGACTCTACGTGCAAGCTACTTGAAGTCCCTTGATCCTGCAAGTAGTTTGAAGAACCACCCCAAACTCCAAACTGAAAGCTGCAAATCCTCAACACTAAATCCTAAACAACGGGTATGCAAGCACTGCAGGACATCGACGAGGGGCAGACGAACGAGGTACACCTTCGGGGCGTGGGGGGTTCTGAGACGGAGGTTCTCCACGTTTCCTTTTGAGTCTTAGGGTTTAGGGTTTAGGGTTTAGGGTATCCTGTTATTACTGTTATTCAGGCTTTAGGCGTTAGGAGGGTTTTGGGCATCAGTGTTGAGGGTTTCAGGGTTTGAGGGGTTAAGATGCCGGAGGGTTTAGGGCTGAAGCAGCGGGAGTACTTCCTCTGTATCGACTCCCCAGACGTCCGGGAGGATCTAGAAAGTAGATCCCCTAATTTTGGGGCCCTATACTACTAAGGGTACTTTACAGGAACCGCCATTAAGGGATCTACTTTTTGGATCCTGGGGGTCTGGGTCATTGTTTGAGCCCAGTCGCTCTTCAGATTACGTTTTGGGGTTGTCTCTACAACCCTAAACCCTAAACCTTGAACTCCAAATTGCGGTCAAGATCTTGAGGCCTGTAGAGTCTATGTCAAATCAGATAAGGCAGCTTAATTCCTGAAAGCCTGCGGGTTTGTGGACATCATCCTGCATAACCTGAAGTTATGGGAAGGATCGGGTTTTCCTATTCTTGCGAATACAGGAGACAGGAGCGCTGAACCCTAAGCCCGAATGCCCGAAGCGCCACGACCTGAATCCTGAACACTGAAGCCTTAGCCAGAACAGGTAGTGATAGCATTCCTAGGTTCCCCCGTTCCATCATATAAGCACAGGACGATATACTCAAAAAACCCTAGTCTAATCATTAAGGCCTTATACTACATGATGGAACGGAGCTCTCCGTTCTCTAGGAGAGCTTGGCCCAGGAGGAGCTAAAGCTTAGCAGGGTTTAAAGTTTAGGGATCTCGGGTTTAGGGTGTTTAGGGTTCAGGGCTAGACGGCAACGTGGATCTCGTGGAACAGAGAGGGTATTTCCTAACCCATCAGCAGCATTACTGAACCTCCCACTGCCGGAGGTGCGCATGCAGGACATCGAGCGAGCCACTTCCCTCGACCGACTGGGTGCTTGCATGCAGGCACATCTGCCGAAGAGAGGTGAACTAGAGGGGGGGTGTTTTCACAGAAGCATCGGGCTGTGTCGTACTACACCAGCAAGCCCACTGTTCACAGAGTCGTGTTCTTGTATTGCCCCAAATCCTAGTCCAGCTATCGCTAGGCTCATGCAACTTCGCCACAATCGAAAGCATTTTGCAAACGAGGTAAGACCAGGCAGGTGGCAAGATCATGTACACAGTCACAAGATTTGCGGTGTAAATCACCTTGTAAACACCATTGCCCTACATCCAAAAGCCCCTAATGACCCTGTGGGACCCGCATGAGCCCGTTAACGAACCCTATGTAGTGTAGAGCCTTTTAAGAAATCCTTGTAGATCTCCTTAACGGAACCCCAGGCCCTGAAGCCCTCCTTCCGAGGCTTTGGATATCTCGGCCGAGGACCTTCTAACAGTCAGAAAGCCTTCAACTCCCAAGTGGATGGTTTAGGGTCCAACCCTAAACCCTAAACCCTAAACCCTAAACCCTAATCCAGGGTTTAAGGGTTCAGGACTTTGGGTTTCGGATCTAGGATTAAGGAGTGTTTGAGAGGGTTTGATTGGGTGTAGGGTTTGAGGCCTAGGGAAAGCATAGTACAAGTGCCCTTGGCCTAATAAAGTTCCCAGAAGTCTTCAACCCCCAAGCCTTTAGTTGTCGGATTAGGGTTTAGGGTTTAGGGTTTAGGGTTATATACGTACCGAGCCTCGAATCATAAATAATCATAAAGCAAAATCTCGAGTCCCAGAGGACGTGAAAACTCTGTTCACCCTCATCGACACCGACAACAGCGGCGCAGTCGACCTCGAGGCTTTGTTCATAGGGACCCCTAGGGGGGTAAGGGGGAGGGAGGTAGTGGACTAAACTTCCTTAACTAGGGCCTCGTTAGGTCCTTTTTATGGGCATGAAGGCCCCCTACCCACCTCCCCCTACCCCCGTAAGGGTCCCTATGATTTGTGTTGACCCTGGCTTTCGGTTTTACCTTGGGAGGTCGACGGTGGGGCCTGGGTTTTGTCTTAGCATCCGGTTTCGGGGCTGACCCCAGGATCGACCCTTCTGCTGTTTTTATAGGGGCCTAGATAACTATGTAGGGGGTTCCTATTACAATAGTAGAATATTATAGTAGAATATTCCCCCAAACCCTATTTTGCTCTACAGGGTTTTGAAGTTTGGTGGTTGGAAGGCTTTTTAGCTGTAGATGGGCTTCAGAATCGAGGGTTGTAGAGCTGTGGGATGCTGGAGTGTTACACTAAACCCTAAAAGACACCTTAAATCCTAAACCCGAAAACCCTGAACCCTGAACCCTAAACCCTAAACCCTAAACTCTGAACCCTAAACCCTGAACCCTAAACCCTAAACCCTTGCAGCCCTAAGCCCTGACCTGCAGGAGTTCGTGTCCGGCTGCATGCAGCTGCATGGGCCCGCCCTGTGGCGAAAAGCTGAGGGTTTAGGGTTTTGGGTTGAGGGTTTAGGGTTGAGGGTTTCGAGGGTGCAGGGTTTATCGGGTTGGGGGTTTAAGGGCTTTGGGGTTGAGGGTTTGGGCGGTTTGAAGGTTTTTCAGGGCAAGGGTCGGGGGTTCTAGTCTTTGGGCTTAAGGGTTTAATAGGGGGGGTTTGATAAGGTGTTTATTGGGCCGTTTGGATGAGGCTTTAAGGGTTTATTGATCCATGGCAGGCGAGTTTCACAATTGCTTGATCACCCGGATTTCGCTGTTGTTTGGGGGGTTTAGGGTTTAGGGTTTAGCTTGATTATTTGGGGCAGAGATTCAATCCTCATGCTCTCGCTTGGCTTCTCCAGGCGGAAGTTTCATCCCGGAGCGGCCTTGAACACATTCAATCGGTGCGCAGGGTGGTGAGTTTAGGGCTTATAAGGCTTTGGGCTCAGGGTTTGCGGCTTTGAGTTTAGGGTTTAAGGTTTAGGGCTTCCGGGTTAGGGTTTAGGGTTTAAGGTTTAGGGCTTAGGGGTTAGGGTTTAGGGCTTTGGATCTGGGGCTTTTCGACACTTCGCCTTAGGCCGGCCTGGTTGTTGCAGTTGTTTTCGTGGTGGCTGCCTCCTCTGTTGTCGTAGAAGTTGAAGGCCCTCAACCCCTCAACCCTAACCCTAAAGTATAGGCCCTACACCCTAAACTCCGAACCCTGAGTCCTAAACCCTCGCCCCTACACCAGCTTTCACAGGGATTCTATAAGGGCTTGGTCAAGGGTTTAGGGGTTTAGGGTTTAGCGTTAGGTGTTTAGGGTTTAGGGATTAGGGTTTGGGGTTTAAGGTGGGGTTTCGGTTCAGTTTCGATCTGATCTAAGCTGGCGGTAAGGAAAGTGCCCTGTACCACCTAGGCCTCTCACAGGGCCCCTTAAGGGTTCCTTTAAGGGTTCCTTGACAGGGCCCCCCTTTTTTCCGGAGACGCTTTTCCAACCAGGCCAAGAGCCTCCAAATTGCGAAGATGAGCTGCCTGGCCGCGCTGGTTTTGGGTTAAGCGTTAGGGTTTTGGGGTTCCTTTACGGGTTCCTATACGGATTGCTATAAGGGATCCGTAAGGGTACTAAAAGGGGTTTGGGTTAAGGTTTAGGGTTTTTGGGGTTCATGGTGTTCGTGGGGTTTGGAGTTTAGGGCCGTTTAGGCAAGGGTGTAGTGTTTAGGGGTTTGGGGTGTAGGGGGTTTAGCGTTTGTAGGGTTTAGGGGGTTTAGGGCTTGTGGGTGCAGGGGTTTACAACGTTTGGGGGCTCATAGGGTTTATAGGGTTTGGGCGGTTTAGGGGGTTTAGGTGTTGGACGTGGGGGGTTCAGGGCTTAGGGCCTAGGGGGTTTTTGAGGGCGGCTCAAACCCTAAGCTCGAAGCCTGCAGCCACAAATTCTAGAGCACCGGGCCTGAAGAGTTTAGGGTTTAGGGGTTTAGGGTTTAGGGTTTAGGGGTTTAGGGTAGCCTGCACTTTTGGGGGGCCGTCTTTTGACATCTGGCAGGTGTGGAAGAAACGTCGGACGCCCCAAACGAGCATCTTTGTGAACGTCCTTAGCAAGCGCAAGCCCAAACCCCTAGATCCGAAATCAAAAGCCTCAAACCCTGAAGCCCTAAACCCTAAACCCTGAAGCCCTAAAGCCTCAGGAGCCTGAGCCATTCTGAAACCCAGAGATTTTCGCGAGAGCGAGAGAGCTCACTGGTGCCCAGGCTACGACAACAAGCGGATCAAGGTGTGGCTTTCAGGGGGTTTTGGGGGGTTCTAGGGCCTCCAGGGCCGTCGGGCCTGAACCCTAAATCCTAAACCCTAATCCTAAACCCTAAATCCTAAAGCTTCAACCCTAAACCCTAAACCTAAAACCCTAAACCCTAAATCCTAAAGCTTCAACCCTAAACCCTAAACCCGAACCAAAAGGGTTCGGGCCGTAGAGCCTTTCGAGTTCTGGAGCTTGCCCAGAGAGCCCAAAAATCCCCCTTAATTAAGCAATATACCTTCAATTATAAGGGGGGCTTCATGTTACTGATTTAAGCTTCATCCCCTTAATTAAGCAATATACCTTAAATTATAAGGGGGGCTTCATATGATGATTTAAGCTATATTCCTTAATTAAGGGGGTATTGGGCTCTCTGGGTGCGGCGGCTCTAGCCTTGGTTTGGGTTTGGTACCCCTGATCTCCAAGGCCTCGAATGCACCGACCGCGGAAGAGCTTGCCTCAAGCTCGCGTGTTAATGCATCGGACGGGCGTGCGGTTGCACCCATTGGGGTAATCAGGTGTTTAGAAGACCCGTATACATTGCGGTCTTGTCTAGTACACGCTTACCTCGGCCCACGCAATTGCCATGACAAGTGTAGGTTTGCGCCCCGAGCTCGCGCGGTTGCCTTACTCGCCCCGGCTACGGCCATCAATCGGGCGCTGGATGAATGCGCCGGGGTGACGCGCATTTTATCGCTAGACCACCAAAACCTTATCGACAGAGGCAGGGCGAGTGCTGGGGGCTTGCTGCGGGCGCTTCGAGACCATCCGAACATTCTGGTGTTGGTCCTGAGTATGTGTTCCACGCATCACCTGATCCAACACAGCGTGGCTTTGGTCGAAGACGCGATCATTGCTTCAGGCTATAATGTCCGGTCTATCCCGGCTTTATACATCCGAGAGGCAACCGGGTCTAATGGGAAGTGCAGTCGTCTTTGGTCTGCATTGGGAGTGTCCGGATTTAGGGCTTTTTCTGACAACCTGGCTGCGGAGCATGGTCGAGAGCATCACAACCCACCAGTAAAACCTGTGGTAAAAGCATGTGAAAACATTTAACCTTAAACCCTGAACACCCGATAGCCCACAACCCTATGATGCCGAAGGCGGCTTGCTCAACTCCGAACCCCCAAACCCACTCGAAATCCCGAACCAAACCCGAAACCCTAGACTGTGCATCCGGGGCTCGAACCCCACTTCTAAGGTAGGCAGGACACACACACACACACACACGCACAAAGGCCTTCCAAGTTGAAAGCCCAGAGCACCTCAAGCCTTCAATTGAAGCCACCCGGTGTCAGGCTTGAAAGTTGAGGGTTCAGGGCTTAAGGTTTAGAGTTTAGGGTGTAGGGTTTAAGGAAAGTTTAAGGTTTAGTGCTCCGGGGCTTTCAGGCTGAAGGTTTCATTGTTCAAGGTTAACTCTATGCTAAGGCTTTGAGTCCGGAGGCCTATAGGGACACCCCCTGAGTGGTAGCACAACAGCCGGAATAATTACCAATAGTACGTATTCCTTGGGGTTCGTTTTTTGTACTTATTGTAGTCTAACATACCGCCCCAAGCCCGTGTACCCCTAACAGCAACCCTTACGATAACCCTATAGCGCCCCTCACGAGGCGTATACACCCGTGTAGTAACCCTTAAAGGAACCCTGAAAGAAACCCTTAAAGGAACCCTGATATTCACCCTCAAAGGAACCCTTAAAGGAACCCTGAAATAAACCCTTAAAGGAACCCTTAAAGGAACCCTAGTCTATATTTGGCGCGGCCTTCCCAAAAAACGGCGACAGGAAGCCATCCAGCACATCACCTACCAGGTCCTCGAGGTTCGGGCGCCTTAAGCGGTAAACCCGGTTGGGGTTGAGGGTTTAGGGTGGTCGCAACCTCAAGAGGGGGGTTAGAAGGGCCTTGGGGTTTGGGGTTTAGGGGCTTAGGGGTTTGGGGTTTAGGGTTTAGGTTTACTTTAGCAGGGTTGAGGGTTTAGGGTGGTCGCCATATTCCCGGATAGTCCGACGCAGCGAGGGTTAGGGGTTTAGGGTTTTGGGGGCTTCGGGGCGTGGAGAAAAGAATGCTATGATCTACTCCTGCGACCGATTTGAAAGTCTCTCGGCCCCTTTATCTACTCGGTCCCGGGGCTATCTCGTATCACCTGGGTGTTTTACGCATCTGCACGGTGTCTACTTCGGGGAACGCATTATAGACGTTATATCATCTTATCAAGCTCTGTATCTTCACCTTCATATTCTTCGGCGTCTGCAGCACGCTCTCGCATCTGTCAGTGTCAGTGGGCTTGCNTCTACTTCGGGGAACGCATTATAGACGTTATATCATCTTATCAAGCTCTGTATCTTCACCTTCATATTCTTCGGCGTCTGCAGCACGCTCTCGCATCTGTCAGTGTCAGTGGGCTTGCGTGTGCCCATCTTCGTACGAGTGTGGGCTTGTGCATTGCAGATTACAGGTGTCGCTTTGTCCCGCATCGCTGGGTTGGACTACGCATNCGTACGAGTGTGGGCTTGTGCATTGCAGATTACAGGTGTCGCTTTGTCCCGCATCGCTGGGTTGGACTACGCATCGATGAGCGTCCACACTCGGGAAACAGCTTTCAGACAATCACTTCGTGTGAACGATCCGATGGTTCCACGTGGAATCGAGCGTCCAGATGGGGAATGGCTGGGTCGGATGTGGTGTGCCGCCACTGATGTGCGTCTCGAGTGGGCGCTTGTGGAATCGAGCGGCG
>BGNK01000643.1:87620-184434 GCA_003297005.1 Symbiodinium sp. clade A Y106 | reverse complement strand
GCGTCGCGCGGGACTCGCGCAGGGTCACGCGGGACTCGCGCAGGCCTATAATATATAGCCACCACTCACCACCCATTTTTCAGGGGTGAAGAAAACAGAGTGCGTTGTGAACATTTGTGTGCTGTGTATGACCCATAGGCCCTTAAGGATAGCTGACGATTGGACTACTCCAAATCCCGGCGTCTACTTGGCAAACGCACTGATTTCTTATCTTGGAATGCTTCCAAATATAGTATATACCTCAGCGTCCGCAACAANTCGGCACTTTGGCCTATCTGCTGCGTGCTTCTTGAAACCAGCGTCTACATGGGGTTTAGCTAGTTCTGATGTGTAAATTTCCCGCTGATGTGTATTCTCCCTAAACCAGCGTCTGTCGGTATTGATGTGTATTCTCACCAGCTGATGTGAGATAACCCCGACGCCCAGTAGCTTGTAGCCCTAAAGCCTGAGCCCGAAACGATCGTGGAGCCTGGACTTGGTTTTTGATCCTGTGTAGAGATTATAGGGCTTTGTACTGGTGGGTGCACGTTTCTGCAGGTCTCGGGATTTGGGATGTCAGGTGCGGGAGAGGGTTCACATAAGGGGTTGGGCGTGTGGTCAAGGGATGTGAATAGCTCCCGGTCACGCACTCGCGTGGCCATCCAACCTAGCTTCAACCTTGAGCACCATTGTTCTTAATGCCCCCGTATGTTTGGCATGAGGATTATCGGTGTTTATGTAGAGTAGTTTCCTCACCATGTTTCTTCATCATGGGCTCTTAGATGAGTCAGCTCCTCCGTGAGAATGCTGCTGGGTCCTACACCCCACCTTCTGAGCCTGAAGATATGCAGCAAAACAGCATATGCCCAAACACTAAATGCCAAACCTGAATCACCGCAACCCTACCCAAAGTTGAAGCTCGATCCCCCCAACCCTACCATAAAATCGCCGAAACCTTGAAGCCCCAATTCTATATGGGAGTTCCCGAAAATTAGGGGTACCTTATTTTGGGGTCCTTGTAATAAGGATCCTGCTATTTGGGTTACTACCTTAGGATCCCCTATTTTCGGAAACCCCCATATAGTTTTCAATCACTAGACCACGAAAGCCGAAAGCCCTCTAAAGCCTATAAAGCCTAAATCCAAACTCTAGAACCCAATCCCCACCGTAAAGCCCCCCATTGTAGTTCCTTTTTGGGGTTACCTCATAAGACGCTAAATATGAAAAAGGGAAAAACCCAAGGAACTACAACGGAGACTGCAGGTAACCGTAAACCCTATACCCTAAACCCTAAAACAAGCCTAAAACCTAAACCCTATAGATCCCTTATAGCGCCCTTATGGATCCCTTTAAAGGACAACAAGCCTAAAGCCTAAACCCTAAATCCTAAAGCCCAAGCGCCCCTCCCAGCAGGTGAACCGAAAGTTGACCTCGGCCTTGCGTGTAAGCAGGTAACCCGTACACTGGGTTCTTGTTAACGGATTTAGTTTAAGTTACCATAATAGAGACATATAAGGGTTCCTTTAGCGGATCTATCATGGTTCCTTTGAGGGTACAGGGGAGCAAGGTTTATAATCGGGATCTATAATAATATCATGCTTTCCTTATTGTGGCAACCCACATCAAGTTCCTTAGCAAGAACCTAGGCTTGCACCAGGGTTTAGGGTTTATTTATTGAGAGCTTCGGTTAGGGGTCTAAGGTTATTTTTAGAGTTTGAGTTTGGGGTTTAGGACCATCCAGGCTTCGGTTTATGGATGAAACCTTGGGTTGTTGGGGTTTGGGGTTTCAGACCCAAAACTCTAAACCCTATAGACCCTAAACCCTAAACCCTATAGACCCTAAACCCTAAGCCCTATAGACCCCAAACCCTGAACCGTATGGTACCTAAACTCAATCTCAGATTTAGATCCCTGCAAGATGAACCCGACGAAACTCTATCAACCGAGCGAGGGTCCTGCTCGAACTAAAGTTCATTACCTCGTCCTTTCCTCCCCAGAACCAGATCCTTCATACCTTACATTACAGAGGGATACTAAACATGGATATCAAGCTTCTGCCTGAATATAAGAGCTTTTCATGTCGTGCCTCCCCGTGCAACAGAGCCCGGAGGGCTGTCTGGCACAAGGTGGGGGGTCTTTAGTGCAGCTTCCTTTCGGGTCCATGAACCGTCAAGGATGCCTTAGCCTGAACCACCGAGCAACGAACCCGAAATCTTGAGCTACACCTGTTTGGGGCTTCCGAGCTTTGCAGTAAGAGTTATAGGTTTACGGGGTCCAGGACTTACCGTAGGGTCAAGAACCTGAAGCCTCATAGACGCTAAAGTCAAGTCGGTTCTGTGCCACAATCACTTGTGCCGAAGGCACCGGTGGAAAGGAGGATCTGCCCAATCTCCAAATGTAGGGTACCTGTACATTCAGCCTTCAACCCTAAACCCGGTCTAACATAGGGGCCTTAATAATTACCTACACTGTTTTGGGGGTTCCTTATTATAATTATGGTACAATCGGTATCAAAACCCTATTCTAATCATTAAGGCCCCTATAACAGTAAACGGCACAAGGGAGCGTGAAGGATTGGTCTTAACTGCGGGCCTGCAAGGTCTTTCGAACCCGTGTGTGGCACAAGCTCACCCTAGACTGAATCCCGAAGGTGCGCCCATATCGGATCAAAGGGGTTTCCGAAAATAAGGGGTACCTTATTTGGGGGTCGTTATAGAAAGGATCCTACTATTTAGGGTACTATATTAGGATCCCCTATTTTCGGAAACGCCCATATTCCACGCAGTAAACTAAGAGTAAGCTCGATACAGAGCAGAGCTTGACCCATTTCGAGACCATCGAGGCTACTGCTGATGATAAGTCGTTCAGCAGACCTTGAGCCCTCGAAATCAACGCCCTACCTATAGTCTCCATTTTGACTTTGGCTCCTGTTGTGGATTACCTTCTAGGATCCTAAACATATAATCGGTTAAGCCCTCAGTCGGGCAAAGATGTCCAATGGTTCCTGCGTGTGGTGCAAAGGTCTTGGGTTTGTGGTTTAGTATTTCAGGGTTTTCATCCGCCCTACACGAAAAATTGACACGAAAAAGCATGACACAGGGGCCCTACTTGGGCGACTTCGCTCGCGGCTCATTTCCGACGGGACGATGCCAAGGAAAAGGACGCACCCCTAAGGAAGAGGCGTGAACGGTAGCAATGCAATTCCCACCAAGCTTTCCTGGTAACATGTAGCTTATTCTGGCATCGCGTAGTATCCTATCGTGTACTGGTACTCTAAAAGCTGCAACAGCCCTACTTCAATACTTTCGGCCTAAACCCTAAACCGAAGCCCCGAAGCCTGATCCCCAATCCTTGAACCCTAAACCCTAAACCCTAAGGAGGTGTTCGCAACCCTGTGAAGCCTGGGTTTCGGTGTTTCGGGCCTTTAACGTCCAAAGCAACTTGAGAACAGTCTACCTTGACTGTTGAAAACCTACACGTGTGTAAGGAAATCATAAATGAGGAAGCCTCAAAACGTACTGCTGTTTTGGGGGTTTAGGCTTTAGGGCGGCTCTTGACTCGCAAACCCAAAGTGCTGCAGATTCCCTGGGTGTAGGCTGTCTTTGGTGTTTTTGGAGCCTTCAAATCTCAAGTGACCAGGAAGGCCAGTACCCTCAGGCCAACTTTGCAACCCCTGAAGCTTGCTTCAGGCCCTCAAGCCCACACCGAAACCCTAAAGCCTACTTGGAGGTTCAGGGGCAGCTATAAGTGGGGTTTTTATTCCCTTATTATGGGTTATAAGCATAGTTACCCTACTTATAATACTACTTATAACTACCCATGAACCTCCAAGTCAAGTAGGCCCTAAACCCTACACCCTTATAGAATCCCTATAAATCCCTGTAAAGGGACCGTTATAACTACCCATGAGCCTCCAAGTACCCTAAACCCAAGCTCTACGAAGCCTGAGCCCGGCTAAACGCAAAGCCCACGAACAATGAGCTCCGTCGCTCTCCCGCTAGGCTAATATGGAGGCCTTAAAAGAATAAAGGGGCCTAAGCTTCCTTTAAGGGGTCTTATAAGGGTACTATAAGGGGTCTAGGGCTTTTGGGGTTTAGGGTTTAGTATAGGGGCCTTAATAGTTACCTATACTATTTCGGGTGTTCTTTTTTTTATGATTATAGTATCATGGGCCCCTAAACCCTATTCTAAATATTAAGGCCCCTCTATTCGGTAACGTCCTGAAGCCAAAGCCTCAACTCCAGACCAGGGTAGTTACAAGTAGGGTTATAAGTAGGGTAGCTATACTTACAACCCATAACAGGGGACTTATAGCCCCCCTTATAACTGCCCCTACCCCTAAAACCCTAAACCCCCAATGAAAAATCCCTATAGAACCGTTTAAAGGGACCCTTAAAGGAACCCTTATAACTGCCACGCACTCTGTGGCAACCTGCTGGCTCCCGCGCCGCATGGCGGACGACGATGCCTTGCGGAACCTCGTGGCATCGTCGCTGTGGCAGGAGGCCGCATGCCTCAGAGCAAGACGGGGATTCATTGCAGGGCGGTTTAGGGTTTCGGGTAGGGTTCAGGGTTTAGGCTTTCGGTTTCGGGTTCAGGGCTTCGGCCAAACCCTAAGCCCCCGTACCCCGAAGCCCTAAACCTCAAGCCCTCAACTCAAAGCAAACTGAACTAAACCTTGAAGCCCTAACGCATCGCTAAGCCTTAACACTCGAAGCCTCAACCGTGAGGTAACATAGCCGCAGCATTCAGTCACAGAGGTCTTAGGGGTAGAAGCACCTAATGACGGCTATGTGGCTATGTAGACCTTGGTATCGCTTTTAGCCGGAGGCCCAGAAGCCCTGAAGCCCTAAAGCCTAAACTCTACCATGGGCAAGGAGTCTGCCAGCGAAAGTCCCCCACTGCACCCTCAAATGAAGGAAAAGCCCGAAAGTCTATGAGCCTTTGTGGCCTCGAAAGGGCAGGGCTGTGGTCTGCAAGAAAAACTGCTTGCGGGTCCCTCATCTGGATGCTTTGTCCTCCGGCTTTGCGCACATGAGTAGGGTTTGGGGTTTAGGGTTTAGGGATCTAGGTCCTTTGCCCTCCGGTTTTGAGCAGAACTCCGAGGAGAATGCCGTTTGAAAAACCTTCGAAACCGCAGGAGTATAGGCATCGGGCCTGGGTAATTAGGAAAATGGTTCCGGCGCATTCTAATCATAGTTATGATACGTACACTGATAGACTTTAAGGCACTATGCTTTAGTTGCAGGATTCCTGAACGCAAACGTTACATCCCAAACCCTAAACTTACAGCCAGCAACACGAAAACCCCAAAAATCCTCACCCTAGGCCGTAACCCTCAGTACCGGAAGCCTAGAAACCTTAGGAAACTTCTGACCGAAGCCTGCAAACCTGAAATACTCGACGCTACAAGCCGTCAGCCCCAAACCCCGAAACCCTAAATTGCCCGCCCTACTTCAACAAGCCCTGCATCAACAAACCCTAAATCTTAAGCCCGATGCCGTAAGCCTTGCAACCCCAAAACCCTGACCTGAAACTTAAACCCTAAACCCTAAACCCTAAACCTAAACCCTAAACCCTAAACTTAAGCGCTAAGCGTTGGAAGTCCGGCAAGAGCTCGACCATCCAGGCCTTAAGCGCAACCCTTCACCCTCGCATGACCTTCAACCCCCGGTCTTAAACTTTCAGTTTAGACCCTTTAGGCCTTTCCTCCACAAAAAACCTTGAAAACCCCAAGCCTTAAAAGCTCTCAAAATCCCTTAAACCCTAAAGTTTGGCCCTAAACCGAAACCCTCAACCCTACACCCTGCAGAATCGCCTGGCAGCGGGCCATTCCGCCGTCTGGGGCTCCTTTTTCGACTCCGAGAAGCGGCTTGCTCTGAGCTGTTTTGGGGGGTTTGGGCTTTCGGGGTTTGGGGGATGCTTTTTGGATCTTTTTGGATTGGTTTACGCCATCCATCAGGGTTCTATGGTTTGAGCTTCGGGTGCTTCAAGTTTGCCGTTTAGGTTTCAGGCTGTTGGGGTTTAAAGTTGTGGTCTCTAGTTGTGGTGCTGGTGTGCTTATTGTTCTGGTTGTTGTCATTATTCTTTAGCAGCAGCGGCAGCAGCAGCAGCAGGAAAAGCAGCAGGAGGAGCAGCAGGAGGAGGAGGAGGAGTAGGAGTAGGCGTAGCAGTAGCAGTAGCAGTAGCAGTAGCGGCAGCGGTAGTGGTAGTGTACTCGTGGTGATAGTGTAGTCGCCGTTGTCGTCATTCCTGCCTGCTACACTTCTTTGCAGCACCGCCGTTTCGGGGGGATCGGGTGTGTGACACCACACATGCTTTCTTTGCCCGAGCAGAAACAGCAGTTCTAGACTAAACTTTAATCCAAACGCCGAAGCTCTGAAATCTTAACCTCCTAGCAGCTACCCGCCCTAAAAGGCCTCAAAGCCCCAAGCCCTCTTGATCCCCAACACCCCAGACCCTAAACCCCAAACCCTAAATCCTCAACATCCCAACACCCCAAACCCTACAGCCGATGCCCTAAACCCCTAAATCCCCACCCCAAGCCCTAAATCACCAAGCCCTAACTCCTAAAGCCTACCTTAACCCTGAAGAACCTACCTTTTTAGGGTTCCTTATTATGATTTCCTTATATAAGTTCTTCAGGGTTAAGGTAAACTCCAACATCCCAACCTTGAAAACGTCCGAGTCCGAGGCGATGCTGGGGATATGCCTGCTGTCGTGGCACGGACTTTGGAGAGGCGTCGAAGAGATTTTCGTGTTTACGACAATCGTATAGCATACCTGTATATTCTATTCTAGTATATTATATTTTAGTATATTATAGTATATTCGAGTATATTCTGGTATATAATAGCATATTATAGTATGTTATGGTTCTTGTATAGTATGTTATGGTATATTATTGTAGGTTAAAGGTCTAGTATATCCGTATAACACAGTATATTATAGTAGTTTTAAAATGTTTAATTAGTATGTTATATGACCCGTCTGGAGAAAGTTTCGGTTTTGGATCTTGGGTTCAGGGTATGGGTTTAGGGTTAACGCAGAGTTTTGGGTGTCTGGCAAAGGGTTCACATTTTTTGGTGTAGGGTGCGGGGTTTTCGGTCTGGGCTTTCGGACTCACAGACGGTTCAAATTGGTAGTCTGAGCGGTTTAGGGTTCAGGGTTTAGGGTGAGGCTTGAATCATGAGGAGTATACTTCATCAGGGTTCTCTGAGCCCCCGAAAGCGCTGGTCGAATCACTCAGTCCTTTGCATTACACGCTGCATTCCCATCTGCGCATGCTAGACCGTGAACCCTTTAGGATCTACATCTGATTCTCCCTCGCTGTGAGCTTGCGAGGCATGCGTGCTGGCGAAGGAGCAGGCGTGCCGTCATTCGTGAGCTGTTGTTTGGGATTTAGGGGTCGAGGGTTGAGTTTAGGGGTTTAGGGTTGGGCTGCGAGTTTTCGAGTTTTAGGTAATCCCATCTTAGTAGGCCCTCTCTTGCCTCTTACCTCTGACCTAGTGTCAACCGTTTCTAGACGCGCTGTCAGGGCCTTCAAGTATTGCACCATGATCCCACCAACGTGTTCCTCCCCAAATGCACTGAATTCCGGGCTAACCTGCACTACAGAGGGGTCCTTAACACGGATGAAGGTTTGCTGTGTTGTTCAGGACCTGAGGGGTTTCCGCCCTAAGCCATCCATGTGTCCTTTCATCGCACGCTTGAGCTGTACATCCACGAGACTCTCCAACTGCGAACCTCCAAATCCTCCATCCTCAACTTGTAACACTGAACGGACACAGTCGAACCCTGCGCCTCACCCTGGAACCCCAACCCTAAAGCCCCAAAGCGTGAAGCATTGAGCTTGAACCCCACAGGAAGTCCCACTGTTTTCCGACATTTTTATGCTCAAGCCGTATCAAACCGAACAGCCGTATTGGAAAGGACACTGTGGCTAAAGGCGCAAGCTCCGATGAGGAGGAGTGGGCTTACATGGCTGGGCTTTCTAAGGGCTGTCGACGGTTTTCTGTTACAGCCAGGGTTTCATACAGCTCTTGTAAGCGGCTGACAAGGTTTCTTAAGGATTTTACATGGGGGAGATTGGATGCGGATTTGCTTAGAGCTGTTGGGGTTTGTGGCAGTTGTGATATATACGCTGAACCCTGAAAGTTCTAAAGGCGAAATCCGTTTTCTATTCCAACCCTTGCCTGGATCTGACTGCAGAGACATGTGCGTGGATCTTCTTGCCGCTTCCACTTTCCTCAGCTTCAGCTGCTTGCATGAAGGCTGAATCTGGAATGGGTCATAGCAATGATGATTGTGATGGTGATGAGCAAAGCGACGACGCCGACCCAATATGGACTTCAGGGTGTGTTCTGCCCGAAGTACACTCGGCATTCTGAACCCTAAATCCTGAATTCTACTAAATGTTTAGGGCCCCCTGTATATGGGAGTTTGAGAGAACAAGGGACCGTCTTCGTACGATCCCCCGCAAGTTGTATTCTCTATTTCTAGAACCCACCGACAGGCAAACAAAGCCCAGACAAATCACACTTATACCCCTACGGAACCGTCAGTCAAAAAGCATTCGAACACCCTTTCAATCGTCTTTAATGCTAGGGCAATAAATCCTTCAACAATAAACCATAGCCACAAACCCAAACCCGAGACCCTTAAGCCCTAGACCCTAAACCCCTAGCCTAGACCCCTAAACCCCTAAACCCTAAGCCCCAACCCTAATACCCTAAACCCTAAACCCCTAAACCCTAAACCCCTAAACCCGAAACCCTAAACCATAGTCGAGGCAGATCACGAGACCCTACGACCCTAAACCCCTATAGACTAGACCCCAAGCCCTGGACCCTAAATCCTAAACCCCTAAACCCTAAACCCTAAAAGACCCTAAACCCCCAAGCCCTGGACCCTAAACTTGACCTCCCCCGGCCACGCGCAGAGGACGCACAGCAGGCCGAGATCGCCCGAGAGGCCTGGCAGGAGCGAACAGGCGGTGGTTTAGGGTTTAGGGGTTCAGGGTTTAGGGTTTAGGTGTTTAGGGGTTTAGGGTTTAGGGTTTAGGGGTTTAGGGGTTTAGGGGTTTAGGGGTTTAGGGTTTAGGGATTTAGGGTTTAGGGTTTAGGGGTTTGGGGTTTAGGGGTTTAGGGTTTAGGGGTTTTGGGGTTTAGGGTTTAGGGGTTTAGGGTTTAGGGTTCCCAGAAAACCGAAAGACATTGAATCAAAGGGGCTTCAATAACTAGGGGTTAGGTTGTTTTTTAAACGGCTTTAAGGGGCTGTAAGATATGCCCTACTTTTCGGATTATTAATAAGGAGCAATAAGGACTAGTATTAGTAATTATTCAGGCTTCTATGTTACCTTACACCATAACCATCTGATAGTAAGGATACCTTCATAGTTTAATAATTATCTACTTCAGGGCTTTGGGGTTTTCTAGGTTCTGTGAGATTGTCGGGGTTCATTCCTTCAGGGGCCCCATGGGCGTTTTCATATTGGTTTTGAAAGGGTTTAGGGTTTTGGGGTTGGCATAAACTTGTTTATAAGCTGATCTATCCCCCTGGTTGATATCTCGTGAATAATCCGATAAGTTCCTGAGCCCCTACGCCTCAAAACCTTGCATCATACAGCCAAACCGAAATGACGTCACTGTTCACCAAGTCCCCGAACCCGTAGATCAAGATCTTAGACGTAGAGTACGTAGGCAACCTTTAACCTTTATAGGGTATTATGACCCCTATATAATCTAAATCCACCAGGATACTCTAGGTTCCTGAGTAGTAGCCTTTTGCCCTTCTCATTGTATGGTTCCCTCAGGAGAGCCAGCTGTCTTGTATGACACCACAATACCACGCCTGCATCCTGGAAGGTGGCAGGCTGTGTCTAGTGGCCAGTTGGTTTGTCAATCTGAAGGCTTCTGTGCCGCCCCTTGGGTAGATGTTGGTTTCGGGCCAGCAGGCTCGGGGATCATAGGTGCTCAGGCCTCTTCTGGGTTCCATCTCGCGGGTCTGCTTCCTTAAGGGGCGCTTGTTGTGCGACGAGGGGTGATACTACCCCTCCGACTGTCTCGGCTGCGTTAGCCGTAGCCTGCGACGGCATTCGAGCCTGATCCCGAGCAAAACACGGAGTCGTGCGATCTGTGCACGTGTAGCGACCTCGGCACTTGTGCCGCTGGGACTTCTCATCATTCGGTCAGTCTGATGCGATAGTGATTCCTGCTGTGGGATCTCGCGCTGGCAATAACAGGGAAAAGGCGTGCCCTGATTATGTAGTGGTCGCTCAGGAACCTCCTTAACCCTGAAGAACCTACCTTTTTAGGGTTCCTTATTATGATTTCCTTATATGAGTCCTTACAAAGGTAGGTTCTTCAGGGTTTAGGCTAGGATACTGGACAAGGAAAAGATGCTTCAGGCTTCCAAACAGGTCCGGAGCTTTAAACCACGGCCAGAGCAAGGCTGATGTAGCAGGCTGTTTATGTTTTAGGTTTAGGGTTTAGGGTTTAGGGGTTTAGGGTTCAGGGTTTAGGGTTTAGGGGTTTTAGGTTTAGGGGTTATTAGTGAGACTATGCTGCTTAAAGGGTTTTTATTGTAGGATTTATTCGTGATACCATTTCCTGTGGCAGGTTTTGGTGGCATGGCGTAGTATGGGATACACTACATCATGCTCCAGAACCTGTTGCAACTCTGGAGGCCCCTAGATTGAACCCTGAACCCTAAACCCTAAACCCTAAACCCCTAAACCCTAAACCCAAAGCCCTACCACCTTAAACTCCAAGGCTCTAAGCCGCAAGCATAAAACTGAAATGCGAGGTTCACACAGAATAACGAGATCCCAGCATCGACCCGAAGCTTTAGTATACTTATTCTCGGGACTCTCTCCCCCCGCCTGCAGGGGGCCCTCGAATGGTGAGCTTTCCGAAATTCCTTTAAGGGTTTAGGGTTCAGTGTTTAGGGAAGCTGCCCCGCGAAAGGAGTCGAAGCTCTTGGATGAGTGCCCTGGCATCGCCGAGGGAGATTGTGGGTTGCCGTTGAACAATTACTATAGGGGTCTAAATAATTACCTTTACTATTTAGGGTTCCTCATTATAATTATAGTATAATGGGCCCGAAAACCCGATTCTAATTATCAAGGCCCCTATATTACCAGTATTTTTCCTTAGGGCCTATGGGTTCCCTTGTTGTATTTATACAACAATATACCCCAACCATCCTAGCAGGCCACTGCATTGGGGCTGACAATCTTCGCGTCCAACCTTACATTTCTGCGGCTTCGGGCATGAAGTTTCTACTCCAGGGCTCAGCGTTTAGACTTCAAGGTTCAGGGTTTTGGGGTTTTAGGGTTTGAGGGCTTTAGGGTTTACGGCTTAGGTGTTAGGGTTTAGGGTTTAGGGGTTAGCGGTTTGGGCTTAGGAGTTAATGCTTCGGGTTTCGGGTCACTTGGTTGCAAGCAGGCACACAGCATTCGCACCGCCGTGTCGTCGATCCCGAAACACGACCATTATCATTTCAGAGAGGATTCCACGCACAGGGCCACTTTGGCCAATTGCATCGCCCACAGAATTCGGGTTACTTCTGCTGACTTTATGTTTTCGAAGCTTCTGCCGGAGACCATGGGCGAGCTGAAGCGCAAGTTTGCGTACGATGAGACGCGGACAGTCGTTCACATGGCTTATGTGTTCGACAAGCAGCTTTTTCGTTCGCAGATGTCTCGACGCCCTAACAGGCAGGCCGAAATCAAAGAAGCTCAGCAGAGGTGCCCAGACCCGTGGGAGAACGACTACGTTCCTCCTCCAGATGAACCAGTAACGGGCATGAAGGAAGTCCCAAGCTACATCCTGGAGTGGGAAAGAGTGCGGGACCTCGAAGAGGCAATTGGACATCCTATCTTTCATCGTAGTGGTGCCGAATGAAGAACATTCAGCTACATTCAGGTACATGTTTCAAACCCAAGTCATAAAACCCTAAACCCTAAACCCCTAAACCCCTAAGCCCTAAACCCTAAACCCTTTCCCCGAAGCCCCAACTCCATTAAATGCCATGAGCATCGGGCCCCAAAGTTTCAGAGGAGCGGGGAACCCTACTTTCACACTAAGTCTGTAGGGTTCTAGTATAGAGGCCTTAATGATTAATTACCTATACTGTTTTGGGGGCTCCTTAATATATTTATAGTACAATATATCCCAAACCCTATTCTAATTATTATGCCCCCTATACTAGTAAGGTTTAGGGTGTAGGGCTTCGGGTTCTATTGATTGTTTGGGGTCTAGGGTTCTACTTAGGGTTTAGGGTTTTAAGATGGTTCTACTGGAGCCTGAAGTCTATGCCTCCCACTGGCCCACATACACCCCAGTCAAGACACAGATTAAGACCGAAGAAGAGGGCTTAGAGTTTAGTCTAGGGTTTAGGCTGAAGAGTACGAAGAAGGGTAACGTAATCCCCTGATTAAGGAGCCTCCTTTAGCTTACAGGGGGGAAGTCCAAGAGCCCCAGGGTTACGAAAGCGAGCTAAACCCTCTAAACCCTAGATGCCCGAACCCCATAAAACCACCTAAAACCACACAAAACACCCTAAAACCCCCTAAAACCCCCTAAAACCCTAAGACCGCAAAGCGCGCGACCTGTACTTTCTAAGTCCACCTGAAACCGCAGAGCCCCACTACCCTCAACTGGGCTTTGGAGTACCATACTTTAATACTTTTTTTCTTAAAGGAACCATTATGAAATAAAAGTGTATACTTTTTTCTCCCTGGTTACTTAAAAGCCCAGTCAAGCTCCAAGGTTTAGGTTTTAGGGTTTAGGGTACTGCCCTTAGGGATCGGTAATGGAAGAGCATTTCCCATATCAAGGCATCACGAAAGGATCCCCGATGCTTGACTTTTAGAAGTCTCTGGAATACCTAAGCCGTCGCCTAAACTCCCAAACTCCAAACCCTAAGCCCTAAATTGCATGTAAAAAAACCCCAGGCCCTAAGCAGGCTGAATAGCTAGCAATATTATTCCGCAGTTTTCCCGGTTCCGACTAGAGAAAAGATGATAACCCCAAACGTTATTCTAAGTGTTCAGGCTTCTACTGGGCGTTCCTAGGAATCTCTGTTCATGTCCATCCTAGCATAACCCAAGCGCTTAGCAACAACAGCAACTTTTGGGATCCAAGAGGCTAGACCACTAACCCCGAAAACCCTACATCCTAAACCCCTAAACTCTAAATCCCTAAACCCTGCACAGTCCCAAGAAGGCCTTCAAAACAAGCCCTAAACCCCTAAATTCTAAAGCCGAAACCCTAGTATGCTACATCCTAAACCCCTAAACCCTAAACCCTAAATCCCTAAACCCTAACTCCCTACGCCTAATAACTCCCTACGCCCTAAATCCCTAAACCCTAAATCCCAAAAGCTGAAACAATAGTATACCCCTAGTATGCTCAGGGCTTTTTTCGCCTTTGTGGAAACTCCGAAGGCCACCACCCGCAGAGCTCAGCGCCCGGGCGGACTACCTTGCAGACGAGGCCTCCAAACTCACAAACTCGTAAAAAGCGGTGCCTCCAAGGGGGTGATTTAGAGGTTTCTTAAAGGGTTTAGGGTTTAGGGTTTAGGTGCTCTTGGATTGATGTAGGATTATATGGGTGTTTTTTTCTCTGGGTGTAACATCGGGGGCGAAGTCGCGAGAACAGGGTTGTGGGTTGGGTCATAGTGTTTTGTTTTCAAAGGGTGGGACGATATTCTGTGAGGTTTAGGGCGTCAAGTTTTTAGCAGCAAGCATCTGAATCTGAGGATTCTTAGAGCCGGTTCGACTCGGCTGGCTTTGCCTTGGGCGCGGTTTGGGATAGTACTGCCTTCTCCAGACATGCTGTTGACACTCACGACAGAATTCCTACGAAACGAGTGCAGCCTATGTTGTTTTGTTTTTTGCTTCGGCTCTCCACTGGAGAAATCTAGCGCTTGTGTTCGTGCTACTGTCGTCTTAGTGTCTTAGTGGCCCAGAAACTAGAGCAGCCATTGTAGTTCTTTCGCCAGTGTCTGCATCCATCAACCCCCAAATACTGTACTCAGGCGTTCTTGACTATCTCCCTAGAAACTTTTTCCAAACGGCTCTTGCTACCCTAGACCCTAAATCAAACGGCTGTTGTTCGGCGATCCAGGCCCTCAGGATTTAGAGGCTAGAATTTGGGGCTTAGGGTTTAGTGTCTAGGCTCAGGGGTTAAGGCTTTAGGGGTGTAGGGTATACCTTAACCCTGAAGAACCTACCTTTTGAGGGTTCCTTATAATGATCCTTAAAAAGGTATTAGAGTCTAGGGTTTGGGGTTTAGGGTTCGGGATTAGGGTTTGGGGTTTTGGGGGTTCAGGGTGAAGGCTTGAGGGTGTCTCAATCGAGTAACCTGAAGGCAAGGTCTTGCAAGCGCAAGCTTGAAGTATTCCAAGCCGTAAGTGTCAAAACCTAGCCCCAATACCCCTAAACCCAATACCCGTAGCCTGGCACGACACCTTAAACTCTCAAAGCCAGCACCCCCAGCCGGCCGAAATTAAGGAGAGTACTTGAAGGGGCAGGGGACTTAGTAAGTTGGTTATAAGTAGGGTTATAATTAGGGTAACTCCATTTAGCGCACTTATAACTCTACTTATATCCTACTTACTAAGTCCCCTGCCCCTTCAAGTATACCTTTAAACTGTAGAACGATCTTGACTACACCGATTTACGCTGCACTCTCTTATTTTGGTCGTCAGGTACTCGGATAAGCCTAACCCCTAAATCCTAACCTCAAGCCCCTAAACCCCAAACCCTATATCTCGAACCCCAAACTCTGATAAACCCCAAACACTAGTGTATCTGTCTGCCCAAGGACTTTCTGGCGGACTTCGTGCTGACTCTCTTCAGCACTATCTAGGGGTGGTTTAGGGTTTGGGGATTAGGGTATAGGGTTTAGGGCTATTTAGGGTTTAGGGTTCAGGGAGTTTAGACAGCCAGAATGTGGGTACCTTGTATCGGGGTCCTTATAATGAGGATCCTACTATTTAGGCTACTATATTAGGGTCCCGTATGGTCGGAAACTCCCATGCTTGGGTTTTGGGTCTAGGGCGTCGTCACGTAGGGCTATTGGGTTTAGGGTTCAGGGCCTGGGGTTCAAGGTTCGCCAGGGCGTGGGTTTCAGGACTGCGTTTAAAGGGTTTAGGCTTTATAGGGGCCCTAAACCCTTTAAAGGGTTTAGGGTTTAGGGACCCTAAACCCTAAACCCTATACCCTAATGTGGGTTCTTTAAGAGTCATACAAAGGCTTTCGGCGATCTTACGAAAGGCCGTCGATCGTCGATCGCGTGCACATGTGTTTGATGGCCCTGTTTCCTGATGATGAGCTCGAAGCCATCAGGTGGGTGAACCTGTAAGCTGCAAGACCCTATTCAGCGTTTAGGGTTTAGGGTTTAGGGGTTTCCTAAGCCTTACGACTCTACTGCTTCAGCCCTAAACAATCTAGTCTAAGTCCGCAGCCCCAACACACCATATGGTGTGGGGGACAGAAAGGGGCAAAGTTTCGAACTACGTCCATTGTATCTGTTTATATGTATATTGAAAAACATAAGCAGACTACGTGGCACTTATCAATGGTTTCTGCTTGTTGGTACCGCATGAACGGTGGAAATCTTTCATGCTAGACGAGCATTGAGAGTGGTGGTGTGACTGCTGCTGCTGCTGCTGCTATGAGTTAGCAGCAGACACTACTGAAACTCTAGTTTTACAGATATCGCACACTAAGCATACATACCGGAACAATGTGTCAATGAGCCCGAACGGAAGCTGGCCAGATCTCACACCGCGGAGTTCTGGGTTGGCACCATGCACCGGCAACGGCGGTGAGTGCCAGCTCTTCATGCTTGATCACGTGTACGACGACCTGCTCGTCCTGATCGACAGCGCCATGGAGCTGCATGTTTAACCTGACGGCAAGAAGATCGGCGGGTGGTGGAGCCCAGCCTTGCTCCTGTGGAGCTCCGGGCACATCAAAGTTGCTCGGGCAGTGTTGGTGGCATTAACCTGGCCATCAAAACAGCCCAAAAGCCTTATATAGTATGGTCTTTGGGCCAAAAAGCCTTAATATATGAGTCCTTAGATTCCTAGGGTTAGCAGCAACCACACCCAGTCACCCATGACAGGCAGCACGAGATAGTGCTGGCAAATCGGGGGGGCTCCGGGTGCTAGCGTGTCTTGGATATGCTATTCTGTAGGTCATAAGTACCTGCAATAGGCTACTACTGTTGATGGACAAAATCCTGCATTACCCATTTTAAGGAATATACCATAATTCCCATAGTTTAGAGTCCTTAAGGTCATGCAGGATTCTGTCCATCAACAGTAGTTCTTACACTGCTGTGCGGTACCGTTGAGTTCTGAATCTCCATAATGACCCTGAACCCCAGCGCCTCTGGATCTATAAACCCTGAGCACTTAAACTCAACCCCCTTCCTTCATAAACCCGACTGTAGACCTTTGACTGTAACTTAAATAAAGGGGTCTAAATAATTACCAATGGGGGCTCCTTGCTATCATTTTTTGTTTACTGGGCCACAAAAACCCTATTCTAATTATTAAGGCCCCTATATCAGACCTCTGATCTCTTGGTCGTCAATCCCTAAACCGCGCACACTTCATTTCTCGGCATTTGAAGCGTAGCTCTCGCTCAAATGGCGGCTTGTGAGATTGATGCATCCGGGTGGGTTACTGGGCTTTGATAGGGACCCTCAACCCTAAACCCAAGCCCTAGACCCTAAACCCTAAACCCCAAACCCCAACGTCCAGCAGAGAGGTTAGTCGGGTTCGATAGGGTTTACAGGTGTACCAGTGAATTACCTGGTTTCAGGCTCAGCATGTACTACTCAGGGTTCGAGATGTGCTTGAACACTAAAAATCAGGCCTTTTCCACGTTCCCCGTTACGATTTCCTTATATGCGTCCCTAACGAAGGCAAGGGTGTTGAGGGGTTTACCCTGACCTAACTAGACCCTAAACCCTAACCCAAAGCCCTAAGCCTAAACCCTCAACGTAATTTAAAGCCTAAAGCCATAACTTGAAACGCAGACTGAAGCCCAGGTATTGGTACCAAAGCTGGGTGAAAGACGAGAAGCCGGATGCCAAGGCCGGCGATTGGCATACGGGCCTTTAAGGGGTGCCTAATTGAAGGGCTCCCTTTAGGGTTCCTTTAAAGGGTTCCTTTAACGGGTTCCTTTAAAGGGTTCCCTTAAAGGGTTCAGGTAATGAGTTGCGAAAAGAGCTTCCTGTGAGGGTTTCTACAAGCTGTGAAATTTTCTATAAGGGTTCGTTTCAGGGTTCTGCACGAGATTTTCTGAGTCTTTTGTATGCAAAAGACCTGCTTGTCCAGTAGGGAATTCAAAGGTTGGCCTTTTTTGGAGTATATTGGGGTCATATGAAGTAGGGTTTATATTACAGTTTTGGTGAGTGTAGATAGGCCTCCTTCTGAGTGTATATATTGGGTTTTGTTATGGGGATACTAGTAATATAAACCATACTCTATATAGGGTTTGTAGTACGGTACCCCAAAAAGGCTAGAGGTTACCTACTCCACTACCAGTAAGAAGCACCTTGAATGTAAGCAATTCTATGGGGAATTAAGCAGCGCAAGCTTGAGGCTTGCTAGGGCCCGAAATGTTTATGGGTTCGGAGGGTTTTGTTCAGCGGGACCTCCGAGGTACCCAAGAAAGAGTCCTTACGGTCGTTTATTTTTGGGTATGATAGAGAGTACTTGGGTTTCTAGGCATACCTTACACTCTAATACATCAAGCCCCCGACACACACGCTTGACAGAAACACCTAAACTCCTGTCATAAGGAAAGTACTGGGTAACCAAGACAAGCCAGACCCGACCGTTAGGACCCATACTAAACCCTCAACCGCCTTTTTTACAGAGAAAGGAAACCTGGAGCCTCGAACCTTGAATCCTTATCCTAATACACGGACCTTAATAAGCTTAATAAGTAGAATAGGGTTTCTTTCAGAGTTCCTTCAAGGCTTACTATATGGGTGTGTTATAGGAGCCGTTATGATTGGAATGGGGTTGCGGATACATTATACGATGGTTGCCGTAAACACCAATATTCGTAGTGGTAGAACAGGTAAACTTTGACCTTTTTGGGGCTACTATAATCCTTATCTAGCCCAAATATACTCCCAAAGGTTAACCTTAAAATACTGGAGAAGTGGGTATTACTAAACCCTAAACCCTATCCTCATCCCCCCGAGGCGCTCCAGTCCATGAGAGAGGCGCTGCTTAAACTGCTGCAGCGGCTTCGACGGAAGGCAGGAGCTGTTTGATATGGGAGTTTCCGAAATAGGGGACCCTAACCTAGTACCCTGAATAGTAGGACCCCTATTCTAAGGACCCAAGATAAGGTACCCCTAATTGTCGGAAAATCCCATATGGGGCCTAGGAAGATTCCTCCAAGGGCTCTGTAAGGGCTTAATTCTACTGGGTCAGACTCTAAACCCTAAACCCTACATGTGGTCCCCTGGTGATAAGAATAAGGGGTTTGGTGTGTGTGAACAAAACGCTTAAGCCCGAAGCAGGCGGTCGAGAAGGCCCACCTGCGCTCTCTGGCGGAATTCGCCGACCTCGCCCATCGCCGCGAGTATGCGCAGGCTACTGTCTAGGGTTAACGGATTTGTCGGGAAACGGGGCTGAGATTTTGTTGGATGTTTTGGGGGTTCACAAGGTTTCAATTAGGCGGTTCGGGGATTTAGAGATCCGAACAAAGAATCAATGCACCTCAAATGAGATTGAGGATCTCTCTATGCTTCAGGGTTACATTCTTGATTTAAGGCTTTGGTTGAGCTCTCTGAGTAAGACGGCACCAACAGACCACATGAGTATGAGGAGGGATCCAGCAATCTTGTTCACAAGGTTGTTGTTGTTGTTGTTGTTGACAATAACGGCTTAAACGACTACCTATACTATTCTGGGGAATCCTCACTATATTTGTAGTATAATGGGCCACGAAACTCAATTCTAATTATTACGGCCCCTTTGTTATGTTGACTTGGAGATTTGGGCACACACACACACACATATATATATGCATTTATATTTTTCGGTACATGTACACATATAAATATACATATATATACATATTACGTTGTATACGTATGTATAGATGATTTTCACTTATCTATCAGCCTGTAGGAATATACACTCGCTGATTTCGTTCAGTTTACCCTCTGCCTGGCTCAGCATTGCTGTCGTCATTGCAGCTGCTCGCTATTGCTTCTTCTTCTGCTTCTCCTATGCCGCTGTGTCCTTGTATCAGACCCTAAACCCTAAACCCTAAACCTAAACCCTAAACCCCTAAACCCTAAACCCCGGGGTCAAGGCTGAGTACCGTGGGAGCTATAGTCAGCATTCCGGATTCTCGGTGCGATTCAGGAGGGAAAAGCTGATGAAGGAACCATGTTCGGTTGGTTTAGGGTTTAGGGTTTAGGGTTTAGGGTAGGTAGAAACATAGACAATAGAAGTAGCTCCTGCGCGCAGGAGGCAAACCGCAAAACCCTGAGCAGGCAAACGATGTGTACATCAATATCACCATTGGCAAAGCGTCACTGCCCCGGTTCTTTCTGTTTCCAACCTGTTCCATGGCAGGCTGTAATTCGTGTTCGAGGTGGTTTCAGGGTCCGTTCGGTCGGTTCAGTTCCACGGGTTTGGGTATTCGGTCTTTCGAGGTTTTGAGGTTTGGGAAATAGCTGCTTAGGGGTACCGGGTACGTATTATGAGGGGAGGAGTTTGGGTTGGTTTTGGGGAATAGGGTGTCTAGCGTTTAAGGCACATACGTCACTCATCCATCCATGCATCCGTCTATCCATCCATGCATACATACATACTAACATATACATCCACGCGTGCGCGTGCACACTCACACGCGCACGCAAAACACATTCGTCGGAAGGCCGCTTGAAGAATGAGTTCCGTGAGGGGAATTGTCTGGGGAGCTCAGGGTTTGGATGTTGGATCCTGGGTTCCAAGAGTGACATTAAGCCTCTTCAGTCTTTGTTAAGCACTTTTCATGTTCGGGAGAAGGAACCTAAGAGCTTAAACCCCCTCTACCCCAAACCCCAAACCTCGCTGGTCCTTCAAGGCCAACTAATCCAACATAAACCCGAGCCCAATGTGAAACCTCAAACCGTAAATGGCCCCAGATCCTCCAACCCTACCTAAACCCCATAATACCGAACCTCAAGCCCCCCCAACACCCTATAAAGCACTATGGAACCCGGCAAAACGGATACAGCCCTGCTATCCTACGCGAGTAAAGCCCTAAAAAAGCCCCACAGCCTGATCCCATCCCACAAAAAAACCCAAAAAACACCGTCCAAGCCCGAAGCCCTAAACCCAAAACCCTGAACCCTAAACCTTAAACCCTAAACCCTGACCCTAAACCCTTAAACAAGCCTCTAAACCTCAAGCGCGACCCTTCTGCCCCCCGAGGACCTGGCATTCGCAGCTCGACCTCGGCGAGCAACGCGCCCACTGGGGCCAGGGCTGCTCTCTAAGGCCCCCTTCGAGGCTTAGGTGTTTAGGGTTTAGGGTTTGGGGGTTAGGGTTTCAGGGGTGTAGGGGTTAGGGTTTAGGGGTTAGGGTTTAGTGTTTTAGGGGTTTAGGGTTTAGGGTTTCTTGTCTAGGGTTTTAGGGTTTACGGTCGATGGGCTCCTTGAAGGCTTCCGTGTACGGGCCCCTCCTTTCTGGGTTCTTCTCTGGAGTCCTTTAGGGTTCCTTTAAAGGCTCTTCTACAGGTTCCTTTAAGGGTCGCCTTTTGGGTTGCTGCCTTCGTTTAGGGTTTAGGGTTTAGGGGTTAGGGGTTTAGGGGTTTAGGGTTTAGGGTTTAGGTTTTGGGTATTGGGGTTTAAGGTTCAGGGCTTAATCTGGCGGCCTTAATCTTCAGAATAATTAGGGTTTTGGAGTATATTCATATATTGGGGACTATAGGGGATAATATCACTAGGTATTCCGACGCCTTTGTAAGGGACTAGGCGGGTAACAGCGAGTCTAGGGTTATATATGTTTGAGAGGTTTGGATAGGGAGCAGCACCAAGAATCACAGATTGAGATAATCTGTGACACCCACGCCGCAGGACGATGCAGAGGCAAGTCGTGGAGAAAGACACCAAGAGCCTTTGATGCAGCATTTCGGGCTTACCCTGCAATGTACGTGGGACTCTTTCGTACAGGTAGGGTGTAGCATTTGGACCTTCTGCTTGAAGGGAATCTTGTGGTATGTTGGGGTTTGGTTGGGGGGGGGTCTAGCCGTCTAGCCTGGTTGGTTGTCATGTACAGATTCCGGTTGTTCTTCTCGTTGGGTAACCTGCACCCCAAATAACCTAGTTTTTTAGGGTTCCCTTTTATGATTTCTTTATATAAGTCCTTAAAGAGGTAGGTATGATTTCTTTATATAAGTCCTTAAAAAGGTAGGTTATTAGGGGTTAAGGAAACTCATATATCGTCGTGAGTTCTGCGACGTAAAGAACGAAGGCATTTGCGCTCGGAGCCCTCTAAACCCGAAGCCCTACTCCAAACCCCAAACCCCAAACTCTATGGGCCCTACCTCTCCCAGGAATGCTGCCCTCTTTGACACGGACCCAGTGGTGCAGCGCTATGTACATGCCTTGAAGAGGCAGGTCCTGAACAATAAGTCTGAACCGATCCCCAGATCAGGGTTTAAGGTTCAGGGCTTTGAGTTCAGGGTTTAGGGTTCAGGGTTTACGGTTCAGGGTTTGAAATTCAGAGTTTAGGGTTGCCTGGATCCCAAGCCCGCAACCACAAGTGAACGATACCTACACTCTACAGCCTCATTTGCGAAATCCGCAAAGCTAAGTCATTGCCCAAACAACCCAAAGAATCAGGCACCCTAAATCTAGGTCCGAAACAAGGGCATCCCTTGCAGGCATGTCGCAAATTCAGAAACTCCTGTGTTCCGACGGGTGCTATTCTGAGGTCACATCAAGCCCCGTATTATCTGCTTTCTGTACTAGGACATCCTGGAGGGCATCTGCTTTACGACGACCGGACTATAGACCTGAAACCAAAAATCTAAAACTGCCATGCCACCCTAATTGGAAGCCCTAAACTCTGCGGCCCAAATAAATCCTGACTAAGCCCTTTGCACCGTGTCAACGACTCCTCTAAAGCTTCATCAGCACTTTACTTGCTGACGCTTTTGAGGTGCTATTGGCTGCTTTCTTTTGATTGAAGTAGCCTTTCATATCAATAGTGGAAACACCTTCAAAAGGCGTTATATAGTCATTGAGTTTCAAATCAATAAACCCTACAAAGTGCTAAACCCTTACCCCTAATAAGCCGCAAACCCCAACCCCAACACCGCAAACCATAAGAATCCCCATAGCAATATCTGATATCAAGACCTGTAAGTTAGCCCTTGGAAACCCTAATAAAGACCTTACAGATCTTCATAAGCACAGAAACGGTGTTGTCCAACTATTCCGGACAGGATGGTCACCTACTTGCAGACGGCTGGAGCCTCAGACGGCTAGAATAATCACACAAATGATGCTCTCATCGCAATGGTAGCACAGCCTTCTTGGAATGCCTAGAGATGTGACAGTGGGTGCTTTGGCTTTTTTGGAGATCCCAGGGTACACTGTACACCTATCCTGCTGTGATTTCTGGTGCTGGTTCAAGACGTACCTTTGGTTAGTAGGGAATGGAGGAATGGGGTACAATTACAACTACTATTACTACCATTCTTCCATTCCACGATGGGAGCACGCGATAGCATGGTGAGTCAATCGCTGAGCACTCCCACGACGGGTGCGATGCTAGGGTTCGGGTTTGTGTAGAAGTGGGCCCAGCGGATTGAGGACTGCAAACCGTGAGAGTCTGTTCCCTAGATTACATGCAACAGCTTAGGCCCCTTCTTGCTGAAACAGCATCTGTTGTTCACCCGCGCGCCTGCGGGCGCGGAAATGCTTGCACATTCTGTGAGGGGGTCGTGTACCTTATCCCCGAGCACCATGTAGAGAGGAGGTTCGAAGTTTTGTTATACTCCGAGTTTAAACCCAGAATCCGAAGCTCGCAACGCTCAACGCAGCGGCCCCAAACTCTTAAGGATACAAAACCGCGCAAGCATAAACAATGCCTTAAGCATTGAGACTTAGGCGATCTAGGTGGCCTTTTGAGCTCCTAGATACCCTGCGCAAGACAGCGAGGTTACTGGGTCCTTGTTAAGGAGTTTGATTTAATTTACCATAAGGAAACCATCTTATTTACTACTGATTCCTACTATGACTAGTATGGCGACCTATAGTGAACCCCAGAAAGTTGGAACATAGATTTAGGATGATTCATGCTGGGATTGCCTATACTTTACTTTAAGGGCATGAGGATAATGATGTTCCAACTTTCTGGCTTCTACTGTAAATGAAGTTGTTAACAGGAACCCCAGTTCGACTGAGACCAAAACCTCTTGTGCCCAGGTGCAGCCCAGCGCTGCTCTCAGCTTTGCTGAAGGGGTCTGCTCCGGTTTGTGGGTTAAATTTGGCCAGGACTTAGTTTAGGATTCCCAGTGAGCTTCATGAATTTTGAAAGAACAATGTATCTTCGATCGTAAGAAGAAGCCCGCTATGGTTGTAGCGGTATTCCTTGAGAGGTATGCGACAGGCTGCTCTTCCGGTTTCGGGCTTAGGGTTCAGGTTGTTCTTCGTCGTACCATCACCCGGTGTCCGTGCAATTACAGCTGGTCTTGAAGCCTCTTAATAGCATTGTCGCTTGTCGGGCCCGTTTTTTTATTTCTTCGGTGTGTCTCGGCCTGGCGCGGCTTGGGTTGGCTTGGCTTGGCCTCGCTTTGACATGCTTTGACACTGCTTCGTCTCTGTCTCTTTCATATCTCCACCACGCCAAGAGCCAAGCCGAGCCCCACTACAATCCAAGCCGTGTCAAAGCGAGGCCAAGCCAAGCCAAGCCAAAAGCCGAGCCGCACCAAACCCAAGCCAAGGCCAGCCGAGCCCCACCCAAGACCCAGCCGCACCTGAGGAAAAGCCAACTTGCCGCCCCACATCTGTCAGTGTTTTCAACAAAACGCATTCGACGGTGGCCAGCCGTGACAGATGATGATGTTAGTGGTGATCCCTGAATCCGCAAACCCTTGAACCCGTGCCCAACGGCTCTCATGTCCCGCAACAGCGGATCCCTCCACGCAGGCTTAGGATTTACAGCCATGGTTTGCTGATATCCCCCTCATTGATGAAGCTTCCCTTTATGAAGGCATTGGTTTTGGTCTTTCGGTTTATGTCTTGGGCTGTGCCCTGAAATGGCGTCAGGCACCGACCCCTCAAAGCAGGGGCACGTGCCCGCGCCAGCCGCCAAGCCAGACGAGGCGCAGACGAAGTGGAACCCTGGCCTGGGTTTTTAGGGTTTTAGGGTTTAGGGTTTTAAGGGTTTAAGGGTTAAAGGGTTTAGGGGTTTAGGGGTTTAGGGTTTAGGGTTTAGGGTTTAGGGTTTAGGGTTTAGGGTTTAGGGTTTAGGGTTTAGGGGTTTAAGGTTTAGGCCTTAGGGGCTTAGGGGCTTAGGGTTTAGGGGTTCAGGGAGTTTTTGAGAGCTTTCGGGCATTGTTGTTTGCAGGTGTTGGATTTGGGGATGGCATGTAGGCCTCCGGATGGCTCATGGTTTTTTAACAGAGTATGCATTTTGCTTGGAGTTGGAGCTGGCATTGGCAATTGGGCTACCCGCAGTCGACTTCGACACTCTCGTGCTCAGTAGTTTACAACCATGGTTTTTCCGGGCAAGCTGCTGCAGAGGCTGCCCATGGTCGAAAGAGCAAAAGCGCACCTACAATTACCTTACAGAAGGGGTCGGAATAGTCAGTACTGGTATCACCGAACTGCCCTGAACACTAAACTCGAAGCCTTACGCCCTAAACGCTTACCCTAAACCCCAAACCCTAGCCCTAAACCCCAAGCCCTGAATCCTGAACTCTTTGGCCCACTGGAGAACCTGAAGCCCAAAGCCTACATGCCCAAACTCGAGCCTAAACCATACCTATACCCCCAAAGGTAAGCAAAAATCATGGCCCAACACCTAGAAGGCCATTATTCTGCATACTCTTAGGGTCCAGGTAATCCTCAAACCGTCTTCAGTGAGTTTCGAGTTTAGGTTGATAGTTTCGGGGTTAGAGTTTAGCCTAGTGCGCTCCGACTCTAAAGCCTGGACCTTCACCTCAACCCCTAGTACACCTTACACCTTCTAAACCCGAAGCCCTAAACTCTAAACCCTAAACCCCTAGTAGCTTAAACCCTAAACCCTAAACCCCTAGTACCAAGCCCCTGAAACCCAAATCTCAAAGCTCACCCGAGAATCCCTGAACCCTAAACCCGTTGCTGTGACTGGTAAGGGTCACAGGCAAAACAGTGGGACGGGATCTCCTGGCCCATTTGGACTTTCGGCTTTAGTACCAGTGCTGCAGGTGGAAAAGGAGCTTAAAAAAACAAAACTCTGAACCCTAAACCCAAATCCCAAAATCCATCCAAGAACCAGGATAGGGGCTCGAATACGTATTATTACAAGTCCAAAGGCTTCCTTACTGTAACTTACAGTGAACCCCAGAAAGTTGGAACATAGATTTAGGATGATTCATGCTGGGATTCCCTTTACTTTACTTTAAGGGCAGGAGGCTAATGATGTTCCAACTTTCTGGCTTCTACTGTATAACATACGCCCAAAGCCCTACTCTATTACTTCCATGATTAATGCCCCCTCGCCAATCCCCAAGCTCCAAACCCCAAGCCCAAACCCCAGACCCCAAACCCTAAACTCTAAACCCCAAACCCTAAAATGTAAACCTTAAGCTCTAAGCCCTAAGCCGTAAACCCGAAAAATCTTGAACCCCTTAACAAAGGAAAGTTGGGGATCTTCCGAACCGGCCTGCTTGCAGGTGGGCCTTCCTGTCAGGCCAGTCGGAGACCAGATCTGTCGAGTTCACTTGGGCGTTAGGGGTTTAGGGTCGAAGGTTTTCAATTTTAGGCTTCTGGGACTTTAGGGTTCAGGGGTTTAGGGTTCAGGATTTAGGGTTTGGGGTTTGGGGTTTAGGGTTTAGGGTTTGGGGTTTGGGGTTTAGGGTTTAGGGTTTAGGGTTTAGGGCTAGGGTTGCCGGTTTGCAGGGATTGATCGGTTCGCAGAGTGCTATAAAGATTGAAAGGTTTTCCATGGCTGCCTCTAAACCCCGTCTGGGCAGGGTCCATTCCCAAACATCGGAACTGAGGGCTTAGGGTTTCGTACGATTTTCTGCTTGTCCGGGTAATTACCTTAAACTCTCACTTGTGTACTCCCTCCTTACTGTACTATGCAGTGCTCCTCCATTATTGTGCTATGCAATACGGCCAAACAGGTACTTCTTTCGGCACCCAGAAATCTGCAACAAACAGCAGGGCCTTTCTACATGCCAGACTCTAAACCCTAAGCCCTAAACTGCCAGGCGGAACATCCGTGATGGGGACGGCCGCGACCATTCGCCCGAGTTTGTGGATGTGAATGACTGCAGGCTCCAGAGTCGAACTGATACATTGACACGGAAACAAGCCCAGAGGTTCCATGCAGACGAACATTATGAGTCCCAAGGGGGGCGAAGTAATAGTATAGTATTTACTTAGTAGATATTTGGGCCCCCCAAAGTATGTACTATACTACGGTTGATGGTCAAAATCCTGCATTACCTGAAGGACCCTAGACTATGGGAATTATGGCATATTCCTTATTATGGGTATTGCAGGATTTTGCCCATCAACCGTAGGGCTTAGGGTTCAGAGGTATAAAGGGTTTACGGTTCCCTCAGAGGGTTTTTTAAAGGGTTGCTAGGTTGCTATAGAGATAGGGTTTTGGGGTCAAAGGGCTTCGCGTTTAGAGGTATAAGGTTTAAGGTTTCACCTTAGCCCTAAACTCTAAAGCCGAAAGCCGTAAACCTCTTGTATCCTGTGCAGTCTAGAATCCGTTGAATCACCATAGCCCTCAAAGCCCCTAAACCCCAAGCCACACCTTAAAACCCAAAGCCTCGAGCTGTTACCAATGTCTTCCAACCTGCGAGTTATAAGATCAAAGGCGAGGTGGGTTCAGCGTTTAGAGGTTTAGGGTTTGGTTCAGGGATAGACTTGGTGGCTTGGGGTTCCGGGTTTCGCGCAGGAGGCACTAATCCCTAAAGCATGCTATCCTTGCCTTGCCAGTGCCCGCGAAGCCCAGCGGGGCATTGCCTTCGGCCAGCAGTCGATGCTTGGCCGAAGCCCTGAACTCCGAAGTTTAAACCCCAACCTTTATGAACTTTCTGGGTTCTGATAGTTTACCACGAATCTGAAGATTTAATCTTGTAATTTTTGTGGCCTTTTGGTGGAAGTAACAATCACAGCAAGATTGTTCACGCAGGAATTGCACATGTCCGAAGAATGGAGCAACATTTGCAATGGACCGTACGTGATTCTTTCCTCGCGTTGAACCTTTAATCCTTAATCCGAAATCAAACTTTGCGTGATGGTGTGAGCTGAAGCTCCTGTACCATGTTTCTTGTCTTTGACATCTGCATGTTCAGAAGCGCGAAGAGCCCACACACCTCTGCGTTTTTTCTGGGGTGCAAGGCCGTTTAGGTTGTAATGTTGAAGTATCGCGCCCAGGAACCGCGACCATCCATTCACCGGCATCGGTTTCGCGCGTGGCATCTAAAAAAGAGGGCAGCTGGCATGGGGCCTTTCTGCATTGGTTTTCTCTGCAGACATGCCGCAGACCCGAAAGCTCCTCCAAACCCTAGGCGGGGCAGCTCAGGATGTACGCCGTAAAGGCCTTAAAGAGCCCTGACTAATACCTACATTCAGGTCTATACTATTAAGGCGTGTACCTTCAGGTGTGTATGTCAGATTCTTCGGAAGAGCAGATTCTTGCAGTTCCGGGGGTTAAGGTTCAAGGTGTCGGGTGTGGAGGTAGTGTCTTCATATTTCAAGATGAGGCAGTGGAAGTCGTGACACCTGCGTAGAAAAAGCTGGGGGATCACACAGGGTCTGGTTGGGGCTTCAGGGTCTCGAGTTTGGGATTTACGGCAATTTACGGCTTTCTAAAGTACATTTAGGCTATAACTTCTTTAGATCTTGGTTCTCTGCTGTAGTGGGGAGAACGATTTTGGCCGCGTGATGTCTCTCCGTCATGACCTTCAATTCGTCAGCACGGTTGCTATTGATTGCTGCTGCTACTGCGGTGCGAGGACAACCACGTATATAACCGTGTCATTGCTGCTTCTACTACTGCCTCTGCTGCTGTTTCTGCCACATCACATCGACCATCACCCCCTGCATCTACCACCTGTGCTACCAGTCTGCTGCGGGGAGGACCAGTCTTTCCGAGTCCGGAAAGCAGCTGCTGGCGGATTCGCCGAGGTGATTTCACGGTTTGGGTGCAGGGTTCTGGATACCCAAAGCGGAAGCCCCAAGCCCCAAATCCCAACCAGTATGCCGTAGCACATTGCCAGAATCTTGTGGACAGGCATTTCAGGCAGCAGTGCTCTCCTGTTTCCGGGATTTGTGTATGGATTTAGGGTTTTAGGGTCTCGGGTTCAGGGCGTGAGGTCTAGGGTTTGGGGTTTGGGGTTTGTGGGTTTGGGGTTCTGAATAGGACCCGGAAGCTTAGCTGAAACTTTCGGGCAAGGAACTCCGAAACTCCAAGATTGAAGATTTGGCGCAACATCGGGAGTTTCCGAAAATTGGGGGTACTTATTTTGGGGTCCTTATAATAAGGATTCTACTATTTCGGGTACTATATTAGGGTCCCCTATTTTCGGAAACTCCCATATCGGGACGTTCGTGTTACTATATCGGTTTCTTTAGCATGGGTCTATAAGGCTCACGGTAAGGATTGCTGTGAGGTATAGTACAGAAGCTTGAAAATTAGTAATGGAACTAAAGCATATCCCAAATTGCCAAAAGCCCCTACTCTAATTTTGCAGGTCCCTAGATTAAGAATCTGCTAGTTCTAGCGTGACTCTCCGGGTGAATCCCAGCGATTGGGGTCTTTTGAGCCTGTTTTTTCAATATCAGCTTCCTATCCCTAAGCCCTACCTAAACCCTAAACCCTGAACCCTAAACCCTACATCAGGTTCTCCATGTTGCTTCGGGGTCTCTTCGTCTAGAATCAGGAGCCAAAGAAGCACCCAAACATAAACTTTCGGGTGGGATATCCCTATCTTATTGGCTTAATTAAAGAGGGGATTCTGGGATATCCCAACCTTATGGCTTTTGTTTAGGTCCTTTTCTGGGTCCCTATAGAAAACCAGAGTTAGGGCTCAGGATTCTGGGTGCAGCGTGGTGTTTAGGGCAGTGACTGAGATTTACGATCAGTTCAGCCATGAAGGTTTGCTGTCTGAGGTCCTGGAGCACCATACTTTAATGCTTTCTGTGGTACCTGTTCCTGATAGGAACCAATATTTGTGGAATGAAAGTTTACATTTGTGTTTCTCCTTGGCTGCTTCAAAGCACAGGAAATCTTCTCCAAAGTTAAAGAGCAACCCTGGATACAACCCCCCCCCCCCAAACCCCGGAAACCCAAACCCCTTCAAACCCCTAAACCCTAAACCATCCTAAACCCCAAACCCCAAACCCCAAACCCTAAACCCAAACCCTAAACCCTGAACCCTAAACCCTAAACCCAATCCTAGCCCGCTTACCGTAAGCCTTGAATCCCATGCCCTGAACCAGAAAGCTCTCAAAATGAAAACCTTTGAAACCTTGAGCCTGGACCCTTCAACACCCAACTAAAGCCCCAAACCAGCATAAATATAGTATAGTGGGCCCCAAAACCCTAGTCTAATTATTAAGGCCCTTACAGTATCAACCCTGTTAGACCCCTTCGAAAGAAAGTCTTATGGAAGCCCTTTCTCAACCAACAAGAACGTCTAAGCCCCAAGCTCCGAGAACCTAGAAGACCTACACCCTAGATCCCTGACCCCAACCCTCAACCCTAAACCCTTTCAACCACCTAAACCCGAAGCCTTTATAAACCCTGAAGCCTCAACCCTCAACCCTCAACCCTCAAACCCTGAACCCTCAACCCGAAGCCCTAAACGGCGCGAGAGGTCTCGAGGATGCTAGGCGGAGCCGGCGTCCTCAAGAGACTGGTCCCAGCGTTCCCTGGCCTCCAACTTTTCGACTATAAGGGGGTATTCTAGGAGCCTTCTATGATTGTAATGGGTTTCTTTAAGAGTTCTGCTAAAGCTTACTATAAGGGTGCATTGTAGGAGCCTTCTATGATTGTAATGGGTTTCTTTTTGAGTCATGTTAAAGCTTACTATAAGGGTGTATTGTAGGAGCCTTTATGATTAGAATAGGGTTTCGGGTACATTATACTTTAGTTATAGCTGTAATCAGGATGCCTGAGCAGCAATATTCCTAGCAGTAGAGTAGGTAACCTTGAAACTTTTTGGGGTACTATAATCCCTATATATCACCAATATATTCCCACAGGTTAACCTTTACTTTTTCAGGGATACCTGGCAAAGAGGTCTTGTCCTGCAAAAAGGAATTCAGTTAGGGTTTAGGGTTTAAGGTTTTGGTTTTCAGTCCCCAAATAAGTTTGCTATAGTACATACTAGTTACTAGTTAATATGATATAATTATGTGGGGGCTATGAGGGGGTTCGGTTGCCAAGTGCTGAGTATGAAGGCAGCAGCTGTTGACCTCATCGGGCTTCCTTTCAGGGCTCTACAAGGTTCTATGTGGTTTAGGGTCTAGGGTGTAGAGAGAAACCCTTTCAGAGCTCTGTAGGGGTTGTAGACGGGGCCTTGGAGGGGTTCAGGTTGTAGGCTTAGTTGAAGGTTCCGCTCCGGTTTGATTCCTGTCGGGTTCTACGAGGATTTGTCGGTTGGGGTCTGGGGAGGGGGNGGGGGCGGGCTTTCGAAATGTAAAGAGTTTAGGGTTCTTGGCACAGGCCTCGATAGTTGGAGCAGGTCTGAGTAGGTCTTTGGGTTACTTTCTATCTTGTGGCGTTAAAACAGTATCCGAACGAGAATACTGTAACATAGGGTGGCCACTATTTGGAATAGTATTCCTGAGGCTTCCATCTAGCTGCCAGGCCCCAGGTCTGGCGATGACGGCCCCTTCGTTACCTGCAGAGTGTAGCTCTGTGCAGATAATGCATTGTTACATGCACAAGTTGCGAAACTCAAGGCTCGACAGCGAGTAAGGTTTATAGTGATTACAAGAAGAGCTGCAAGAGTTCCTCTGCCGTCGAGCAAGGCCCGGGCGGCCTTGCAGATGACATCTGCAACGAGGCATTTTCAAAAGGCATGACGGCCTACCCGCCTAAACCCTAAACTGTATACCCACCCCATCAGGACGCACAAAAAGGCTCACGACTGGGCCACCCGAAGCTTTGCGAGCTTCTGCGAGGTGTCCAGTGTCCTGATGGGGAAGGACACGTAGATGCTGTAGAACATGATTGGTGCTAGGATTCCCTATGCTTCACCTTAAGGGCCCTAAACCCTAAACCCTAACCAACTCTCTGGCTTTTGCTTCAGGATGTGGGGGCTTGCCCGAAACCCGAAACCCTAAGAAGCTTCCTCGGTCACCCAGCAATACGTACCCCTTTTCCTTCAGGATTCCTGTGCTTCCCGTTTAGAACTGAACAGGAACCCATTGCAAAACATTGCGAATAGGTTACTGGGGAACTTGATGGGTTTAGGCTTCAGCGTTTAGGGTTTGAGGTTTAGGGATTTTGGGTTTAGGACAATCCTAACCACACAACTTTAGAACTGCTTGATTCTCCTGCTTTGTGGTCCAACGATGCCCAGGTTTGCAAAGCTGACCAAAGACGTGCACTGGGGCGTGAAGAAGGCGCCCTCAGCCCGACAGGTGCTCCTTGACAAGCCTTAGTTGCACCTTGCAAAAGCCTTAAACGTCTAAACCCTAAACCATAGATCCTAAATCCCTTAACCCCAAAACCCAAACCCAAAAATAAAGCTTAATATCCCTTTCATAGAACCGCTATAGCACCCCTCTAGAACCAACCCTGGAACCTGCAGAGGGCCTCGTCGAAGCCATGAAAAAGCGTCCACAACTTTCCAAGAACATTCAACAGATTTTTGATAGAACCCGAGTGGAATCCTCATACATGCCATGAAGAGCCTCATATTATGAATTAGAAAGCCTCCTAAACCCCTAAATTCCCAACCGTTAAACCCCAAACCGTACACCCCAAAAACCCTCTGAAGCCATCCTCCCAGAGACCCCAATATCCCTTAATTAAGGAATATGCGTCAAATCATATTAGGGGTCCGACTATAATTTAAGGTATATTCCTTTATAGAACCCTTATAGATCCCTTTAAGGATCCCTTTAAGGTATATTTCCTTAATAAAGGGATATGGGAGTCTGGGGGCTTGAACCCCCCCNCCCCCCCCCCCCCCCCCCAAGCAGCTCGTGAGCCCCGTAGGCTGCAGCGGAAAGCTTGGTGTCGCCGGGCCCTTGGGGGCAGCCTGCTCGGATGTCTCGTAGAGTTTAGTATAGGGGTCTGAAGGTCTAAAACCTAAACCCTAAACCCTAAACCCTAAGCCCTAAACCCTAATCCCTAATCCCTAAATCCTAAGCCCTAAGCCCTAAACCCTAAACCGTATTGTAGCTCCAGTCTAACATAACTCAAAACCCTAAGTACAAGAAGCCTGTGGCCTGCACCTTAAACCCTAAACCCTAAACCAAAAATGGGACCGTAATATAGGGGCTTTAATACTTAGAATAGGGTTTGGGGCTATATTATACTGTAATTATAAGAAGGAACCCCCAACACTCTATAAAAACCCGAAACCTTTGTCATAGCGGATAGCATTGTACAGTTATACATGTTTATGGGTACTTAACCCCAATAAGGAATAGAAGTTTGAATTTCTATTTCTATCCCAACCATGAACCTCAAGCCCGACAAGGAACCATCATTCCAACAACCACCCCATGCTTTAGCAGCTTGTCCATTTAGGGTCTAGGGGGTCTAGGGTTTTGGTTTTAGGGCTTAGGGGTTTAGCGTTTTAGGGGTCCTTTACGAGTGCAGACATGCAGTTTCTTTTCATGCACGTTTGTGTGGGCTTCTAGGGTTCTACATTGGGTTCACGGGTTCCCTGAGGCCCAAACAAACTTTCACAGTGCTCTACATACCCAGCTCTTATCTCCGTACATTGCTTTTCCTGACAAAGCCTTCGAGTCAGTCCAGGACTTCTCAAAACACTGCGCTACCAACCCCTAAACCCCACGCACCGAACCCTAAACCCGAAACCCTAACCCTAAACCCTAAACCCTAAACCCTAAACACTAAACCCTAAACCCTAAACCCTAAACCCTAACCCTACACCCTCATCCCCCAACCTCCTGGATACGCAAGCCTAAGCCCCCAAACCCCACACCTCCCAAGAACCCCCGAATCTGAACACCCTACCTTAACCCACCAGAACCTACTTTTTGTCGGGTCCCTATATAATTTCCATCTTAGGGTTTATAATAAGAACCGACCAAAAAAGTAGGGTTTGGTAGGTTAAGGTATACATCTTAAACCAAAGCCCGTAGAAGCCAAGAGCCCCTGCCGCGAGGTTTGCCTTAAATGTCAATGTGGAGCAGAGACCGGAGCTCTTTCGCGTCCTTGTTTTCGGGAGGGTTCAGGGCTTTCCCCAAGGGTCCAAGTACCTAATAATCATATACTCTCCAAAATCCTAACCTACATAACTACTATCCTAACACCGAGTACCTAATTATTCCTAATTATTGGGTCCTTTGGACCCTTGGGGTTTGGCATGAAGATCTTAATAACGCGAGTCTGTGGTGTCTCATGGTAGAAGCGTATCGCTCTGTATATGGCCATACTGTAGAGGTTCGAATTCTTAGTTCTTGTGCCTTGTGTCATCCCTAAATTACTATACTGTGAATAAAGACATACTCCCGAAGCCCTGTGGTCTAGAGGATGTTCCTGCTTGGCTAGGGGGTTTACTCCCGATAGTTCTAAGAATAACAGCAGCAATAATGATGATAAGACTAAGACCATGAGTGAGAGTAAGGCTAAGACAGGAGTAACAATTTTTTGAAGAAGAACATCTATGAGAAGAAGTACCTCGTGTAGTCCCTACACATACAGTATGATATGCCCAAACCCCAATCTTGTAAATCAGTGAGGCCCCTGATTGAACCTTTCAGCTTCATGCAATCCTTATAGATCCTTTCTAGACCTGTTAATGCAATCCCAAAGCTCTATATCTCTGGGAGTTAGGGTTCTGGTTTGTGGGTTTGGGACTGGCATTTGGAGGATATGGGAGTGCCAGGGTGTTTCGGCTTTAGGGTGAAAGATTTGTTTCGCTCTTTTCTGAATCAGGGTGTAGGGTTCAGGATTTTGGAGTTTAGCTAGGATTTAGAGGTTAGGGCCAGTGTTACGAATTGTTCCGTATTAGGATGTTTAGATTTGCAGCTAGGATTTGGGGGCGAGTTGAGGCTTTGGCGATGGAAGCCTTCGGCAAAGCATCTGAAGCTACAGCAGCACCCTTTGCTGCTAGTCCTGATTGGCCCCCTCAGATACTATCCTATATTATTACCATGCTGAACCCAAAGACCTAATCATTAAGTAGTTACTCGGAACTCTTAAACTCTTACATTTTTAAGATCCTTATAGAACCCCTCATTATTAGGCACTGTGGAGCCGTAGGATTAGCCTTCTGCAAAGACCTGAATGCTGAAACTGAGATCTGGGAAGATAAGCCTCAAGCATCCGTGCAAGCAAGCTAGCCTTATCGAGTTGGTACCTGACTTGTTGTGAGACTTTCGGGGGAGCAGGTACGCAGCTCACGAAGTTTGGCGACGAAACTCAGCATTCCAGCTCCATTCCCACAAATTCTCAGGTTTGCTGGGAGAAGCGCTCCTTTAAGCTGCTCAGATCAGTCAACCCCTAACAAACTTTTCAGATGACAAGTTTAGGGTTTAGGGTTTAGGGTAGTCCCAACCCCCGACACGGCTCAGCTCCACGGCAGGAGGCTTTTGTGCCCATGGTGCAGAGTCTGCTGGCAGATCCTTCAAGGCGTCGCCGCATGTCGCATCGAGTTAGACTCCGGGCAGCAGCACCCCTGGTAAAACATCGAACCCTCATATTGACCCGCCCGTACACAAGCGTTATGAAACTCGACCCTCCCTGAGTGCATGTCTGCAAAATTCACTGGACCGGTCTGGTAGCGGGTGACAGAGGCTGCGACACCGAAAGAGAAGCATCCGAGATGCAGGCTTTCACAGTGAACCCACCCAAAACCCGAAGGCCTAACCCCTAAACCCCAACGACCCAAATCCGGAAACCGTAAACCCTACACCCCTTCACCGCCCCTAAACCCTAAACCCTAGACCCTAAACCCTAAACCCTAAACTCCTAAACCCCAGACCCTAAACCGTGAAGGTTCGTTAGCATGGCGATGCTGCAGCAGCTCGGATACTTCCTCGGAGCCCTGGAGGCCAGGCTGGGGTTTGATCTCATAGTTATAAGGGTTCCTTTAAAGGGATCTATAGAGATTCTATAAGGTATACTTGGAGGTTGATGGGTACTTATAAGTAGGGTTATAAGGAGGGTAACTATACTTATAACCCATAGTAGGGGACTTATAACCCACATATAACTACCCTTGAACCTCCAAGTAGGGTTCTTGTCGGGTCTTATGGGCTTTATAGTGTTTGTTTATAGTTATTTTTTGTGTGAGGGGGGTTATAGGGTTCCTTTCGTGATTTGTGGGCTTATTTTAGGGTTGTTGTAGAATGGTTGTTGTAGCGTTTTTTGTATAGATTTTTCTACTTTACAGGATTGTTTCAGGCTTTTTTATGGGGTTCTGATAGGGTTTCGCAGGGTTCTTATACTGTTGCAATGGTCTTGTGGTCTTTTTAGGTTTTTTTATTCTAGGGACTTGGAGGGTCTTTTGGGGATGTCCTGCCTTCGTGCGGATGACGGTGACGACGTGCTGGAGAGCCGGGTTCGTGACGAAGGACGGGCGATGTCAATTATGACCTCGGCAATCTTGAAACAACAAACGTCAGTTTGATGAAGTTGCCGGTTGATCTTGCTGTGGCATAGTTGCTGGTATTGTCTTGCAACTGCCTGCTTGGTGAGGCTGCGCGGTATATTCGTCGTGCTGGCAGCGATTAACAGGCGTGCATTGCAGTAGCTTCTGAAAATGTGGGTACACTCATCGGAAGCACGACCACCAGCACGAGGACAACAAGTCCGACACCGACGACGACACCGACTGCACACTTAGTCGGTGTCATTGTCACCATCACCATGTCCCCCATCATCATCATCATCATCATCAGGAGGAGTAAGCTCAGCAAGAACCATCGTGTGTCGATGTCAAGGTGCTGTGCTTCGCAGCTGCAGCATATGGGCCCCCATGCATAGTCTGTTGCTGTTTCAGACAATCGTGTTAAGATACGGCTTGAGGCCTTTGCAGTCATCGTCTTGGGGACGTTAGGACGATTGGGATGTCAATGCGAACCTGTACTAAGACTGAACCAATCAAGCGACACCATTTCTAGACCCTACAACTTGTACTGCAAATCATACAGGGTTGTTTGAACATCTAGTTAGTCGTAGCATCCCGTCATAGTTCCCATACGCGAACAGCTTATACTGTAAGATTCTTCTAGTCATCAAGACCGTTACATTACGTACAATTCATGGCAAAAGGGCATTGCAACGGGGTACCTGTGAGGATCAGCATCCCAATGAACCGTCAAATCCTGAATCTGCACCTTAAGCACCCTCAAAAACCTTGTTACCCTTGAGCTAAACCTCTAGGCCCTAGTACCCTTGAGCTAAATCATAGGCCTAGAACCCTTCCAGACTCTTTCTGTAACCCTACGCCCTAAACCCCTACAGATTCCCTCTGACTCTAGAAGCCCCCGACCAGAAGCCCTAGAAGGTGGCCGAAAGCGTGCCCGTGGCGCTGTTGAATCAGTACCTGCAGGTCATTCAGCAGTCCAAGGCCCCACGATTAAGGGTTAAGGGTTGAAGGGTTTAGGGTTTAGGGTTGAAGGGTTTAGGGTTTAGGGTTAAGGGTTAAGGGTTAAGGGTTAAGGGTTGAAGGGCTTAGGGTTTAGGGTTCAGCAGTCCAGGGCCTTCAGGGCCTGTAGGGTCTGTAGGGCTCAGGGTCTAAACCTTTAACCCTAAACCCTGAGCCCTAAAGCTTAGGGTTCACGGTTGAGGGTGTCGGGTTTAAGGATTCAGCAGTCGTCTGCTTCATGGCTTTGGGGTCTCTAGTGATGTAGAGTGCAATAGTTTAGGGCTTTAGGGGTTTAGGGGTTGGGGTTTTAAAGATTTTAGAGTTTCGGGGCTGCTAAGGTGTCGGGCTGGGGCTCCAGGTCGGGTCGGGGTGGGGCTAAGAGTCTTGGGGTTCAGTGGCCAAGCTCCAGTTCAGGGCCAAGGGTAAGCCATGAAGCCCGAACCCTGGGCTTCAGGGTGTTGGATTTCGGCTTTGCGGAAGCCTCACAGAACCCAAAGCCCATCAGCAAAACCGCGGAGAAGCAGATCGTTTATGTAAGGTAGACGGGTTTTACTGGCCAAAGGTCTCAGGGAGCCTCGACCTTATAAAGAATTCTAGACTGTAAGCTTTGGTCTTAGCAACATGGTATTGGGTGTCTCTGGCACCGGGGCTTTGGAACCCAGAAAGAACTCCACACCCCCAGACCTTAAGCAACACAAGCAGCCCATACCCGAAGCCCTCAGCCCTAAAAGCCTAAAAGCCTAAAAGCCTAAACCCTAAACCCTAAACCCTAAACACCCTAAACCCTAAACCCTAAACCCTAAAGCCCTAAAAGCCTGAAAGCCTAAAGCCCTCATGCCCTGAAGCCCCAAACGCCACCCCTTGAGCAAAACCATCGTTCTCCGGCGCGCTGGGAGGCCAACCCGGACGCTGCCGACATGAGCTACCACTGTGCCGTGGGCTCAGCTCCAGGGGGTCCGGAGATTTTCCCAGAGACTCCGATATCCCTTAATTAAGGAATATACCTTAAATCACATGGGGTTCCTATTATATTTTAAGGCGTATTCCTTAATTACGGGGTTTTGAAGTCTCTGGGTTGAGGCTTCAATTTAGGTTACGGGTTAGGATTTGTTTAGGGTTCAGGCGTTGGGGTTGGGATCAGACTGGAGGGTTTTTTTTCGGTTTGGTTTGGATGCTACTTGTACTTACCTTTGGTTAGTAGGGAATGGAGGAATGGGGGGCAACTATAACTACTATTACTACCATTCTTCCATTCCGTACTGGGGGTCCGCCTAGGTGTTCGGGTTCGGGGTGCATGTTTACACTACTTAGTAGCTGAGTGGATACACTTTACACTTTTTGGGATACTATTACCCACTATAAAACTGAAAGTGTACACTTTTTGCGGCTTAATTTACCCACTATAAAACTGAAAGTGTACACTTTTTGCGGCTTATGAACTCGGCAACTAAGACTAGACCCATCAGCCCTGAACCCAGAGGCTTCCCGCAGAGAAGCTTCAGTGCCGTTTCACATGGGTGGTTGTCAAAATTAGGGTCCCGTTTTGGGGTACCCTAAATTTACCGTATTATATTAAGGACCCCCAAAAGGGACCATAATTTTGACAACCACCCTCATGGCATGCAGAAGTCAGTGGCTGGATGCTTTCATCCCAAAGAGACGTTTTAGGAGATGCGTACTCATCGTGGCAGGAGCGAGGACTGCTTTCCATTAACCGTAAGCTGTATACCCTCGGGTGTAAGCTTTCAAGCATAGGCCTGGCGAAGCGGTCGGAAAGAGGAGTTCAAAATCAAAAGCGCCGAGAAGGGCCTTGACTTGCTTTCCACGGTTTAGGGGTTTAGGGCTCGGGTGTAGGGGTTTAGGGTTTAGGGTTAGGGTTGCAGCTGCGGCGGCTGGAAGAGAACGCAGTCGAAAGTCGGGTTTACTGCCTGCGGCAGTTCTGAAGGGCACCTTGTTGCGGTGGTGGTGGTTCACTGTTTACTGTTTAGGGTTTAGGGTTTATGGTCAAGGGCCGAGGGTTCCTACTTGGGTGACTTTTCTTGTTGCTTGACATGCGAGGTTTCCTGTCTGTCATCCTCTTCCACTCCATAGAGAAACGTACACCTGCATAGTTGCATGCCGCATACTTGCACAGAGCTGCGAAGAAAGACTGAGCGCTATCTTGAAGGATATCTACGTCTTCAGGACAAGCTTCTTGTTTGAAGGCTTCCAGGTTTCCGATACAAAACCCACTATAGCGGCTTAAAAAATGAGTACGGTCTTAGGCGGAGCCACTGTGCGGGGACTTCAAACAAGAATACTTTGATTCAGACCTGCCTAAGCTCTAAATGCTCCCCAAAACTGCAAGCCCCAAGCCTATATCCTAAGCTCCGGCCCCTCGATTCTAAACCCTTCGCCAAAATCAAGAGCAGCGTCTTTCCCTAAACCGAACCTTAAACCCTAAACCCTAAACCCCCAAAGCCCCAAAACCCCAAGACCTGAAACCCTTAAACCCCGGACCCCAAAGCCGTCGCCCCGAAGTGGAGCGCCCCGGAGGCTTTCACCTTTGCCTCCGTCGTGCGCACCATGGGCCCGGTCCCCCAGCGATTGAAGCCCTACCCGGACCCTATAACGGGTTTAGGGTTTAGGGGTTTAGGGTTTACGGGTTTAAGATTAGGGTTTAGGGTTTAGGGTTGAGAGGGTTCCTTTACAGGGCTCCTTTAAGGGATCCTATAAGGATACTTTCAGGGTTTAATATAGTGGCCTAATAGGGTTCCTTTAAGGGGTCCTACAAAGATACTATAAGGGTTGAATATAGGCGCCTAAATAATTACCTATACCATTTTGGGGGTTCCTTATTACAATTATAGTATAACTACCTGGACCCTATAAAACCTTCCGGTTCAGGGCTCCCTAGTATGATTTCCTTATTTATGTTCTTAAAAAGGTAGGGTAGGTTTGTGGGGCCCTGAACCCTGTAACTCTAAACCCGAAGCCCTGTTTGCGCAGATGTCTGCAGTTTCGGCCTGACAGATAATCCTAAACCCTAAACCCTAGACCCTAAACCCTAAACCCTATAGACCCTAAACCCTAAACCCTGAACAAAGATTTCGAGACCAGGCTGTCAGAACCCCACAGGCTCTCGATGTACTTTATGACTCTGAACTATAGGGGCCTTAATCATTACCTATAATTGCTATTTTAGGGGGGTTCCTTATTATACTTATAGTAGAATATATACCCCAGAACCCGATTTTAATTATTAAGGCTCCTATATCAAACCTTAAGGTTGTAGGGGAAAGGACCAAATGACCCTTCGAAGTAGGGGCCTCATACTATGAATCCCTATAATTCAGCTATATGAACCATAAACCCTTTTAGGGCTCATTTCGTCCGTAAGGTGCTGTAAGTAAGGTCCTAGCGCCCGTTAGATCCTGCTGAGCTATATAGGAATCCTTATGCGTATGGCACCATGCGCAGCCTACGCCGTGAAGCCCGCCGGTCTTGACTCAGGGTTTAGGGCTTAGGGCTTAGGGTTTAGGGTTCGCCAGTGCAGTGCTGGTGCCATAGTCAAATCCGCTTTCTTTGAAGCAATTTCTGTTCCTATGGGGGCAGCCCTAAGCCCTAAAGTTTTAATTCTATTTTCTCGTTTTAGTGTTTCCGGTGGGTGGGGGAAACCCTAAGCCCTAAAGTTTTAATTTTATTTGTTCTTTTTAGTGTTTCCGGTGGGGGGCAGCCCTAGGCCCTAAAGTTTTATTTCCGGTGGGGGGAAGCCCTAAGCCCTACAGTTTTAATTCTATTTTATCGTTTTAGTGTTTCCGGTGGGGGGCAGCCCTAAGCCTTAAAGTTTTAATTCTATTTTCTCGTTTTAGTGTTTCCGGTGGCAGGGAGGGTTGGGGGGGTAGGACGGGGNGGGGTTGGGGGGGGGGGTAGGGAGGAGGGTAGGCGGGGTGTGGGTTCACCACTGTTCTGGGCTTTGGGCCATATGTCAGCAAGTTCGTGCAAGGGGACCTCGCCACCCTTACAGCGGCGACGCCCTTTCTGCGGTCCCTCCACTTGGAGGCGGACATTTCCATAGGCCCTGGCGCCAGGAAGATGATGGAACTGATGTTCCAACCGCCCAACATCCCGGAGAAGGACTTGCAGGCCTCTCTGCAGTTTGTCTCCGGCCAACTCATGCTGGCGCTGGACGGGCAGCACCCGAACAGGTACATGTGTGAGTTGGGAGGCATGTTAGTGGACCCTGCGCCGCCGCCTTCGGGGGAAGCCCTCGCTGCACGACCTACAGGTAGCCCTGTGCGTGAGCCACGTGGCGTACCACACCTGGGCGGCCGTACGTGGCGCATATTCCGATGAAGATCGTGCATGCGCTCGCGTGCCCTGGAGATGCGGAAGTGCATATGTGGGCGGAGTGTCTGCTTGACAACCGGACACCAGCTGCGGAATCGGCTCGGCAGGTGGCTAAGGCCAGGGCAGCCACGTCGGTGCGGAAGACAATGCCGTGTAAGTTCTGCGGCAAGCAGGCAGAGTCATACTCTGCACGGCAGCCCGGCGCACAGATGCGGTGGCGCTGCGTGGATTGCGGCAAGCTCTTCCAGACCAGATGTGCTCCTAAGCCAGCAACCGGCGGAGCTGTCCCGAAAGTCCGTCAGCGGCCGAGCAAGCGCTAGTCAAAAAGACGTCTAGGTCTCCGGGGGCGAATCCTGACACCACGACACAAAATATCAACAATTCCCAACATAGGTCATGCGCTTTTCTTCAAAAACAGTCGCAGCCTTGAAAAGATAGGCAACTCACATACAGAATATAGCCGAGATCCGAGAACTAGGAAATATAATACACCACGACACAANCTTTTCTTCAAAAACAGTCGCAGCCTTGAAAAGATAGGCAACTCACATACAGAATATAGCCGAGATCCGAGAACTAGGAAATATAATACACCACGACACAAAACATCAATAATCCCCAACATACGTCATGCACTTTTCCTTATAGGACCACCCAGCGGTTATACTGTATGACCACACACCACGCCCCGGCCCCTGCCTCTGCCCCGCCTCTGCCCCTGCCCTTGCCCCTGGCCGGATTTGTGGCCCTGCCGTGCCCTGCCCTGCCCCCTGCCCCTGCCCCTCACTGCGTTCAATTTACTTAAACCTCCTCGCCGCCCGCAAAACAACAACCTGCGCTGGCGCACTTAGGCGTAAGCCTCTATTTAGGGTTTAGGGCTCAGGGCTTATAAGGGCTTAGGGTTTAGGGTTTAGGGATCAGGGTTTAGGGTTTAGGGCTTGGGGTTTAGGGTTTAGGTGGCGACGGTGCAGTTTCGAGTGCGTCGTCTTTTGACGATTGGCCGTTGGAGCCTGGTTGTGGATAGCTCTTTCTTTTAACTCTCCCACCCCACGCCGTCTAAGGCGGCCAGACCACCCAAACCTATTCCTTTTAGGGTTTAGCACCTAACTCATTAAGGGACCAGTACTGGTCGCGAGGAGAACGTGTTCCGGTACCGGGTACGACGTGGGTGCTACGGTCCCCGTGGTAAGCGCCGCCCACCCACGGAGGTGGGCGGCCTAGGCCTTGAGTTCAGGGTTAAGGGTTTAGGGCTTAGGGTTCAGGGTTCAGGGTTTAGGGTTCAGGGTTTAGGGTTTTAGTGTGTAGGGTTTCTTTGGGATTTGGGGTCTGGGCTTTGGGTTATTTGGGTCGAGCCATTATGGCGTAGAGCCCACAGCAGCCAGAGCCCCCGGAGCCCTTCTTGTGTTTCAGCTCACCCGAACCTTGCGTCTTTGAGGCCGAAGCCAGTGGACGACGCTGAAGGCCGAACTAGGGTACCATATGTGGAAGTTCTTGTACGAAGGATCCTATTTAGAGTTCTTATTCTATAAGGAACCCCCAAAACCCTATTCCAATTATCAAGGCCCCTCTATTATAATAGTGAGGAGTCTCTTGAGCGCTTTGTGGGTTTGGGCTTGGAATCCTCGCGGACGCAAATCAAGGCTCCCAGGTTTGGGTGTCAAGGTCCAGGGTTGTGGGTTTAGGGTTTAGGGTTGTGGGGTTATGGCTTCACCCAGAATCCCCTACTATTGAAGGAGTCTTGAACCTGAACATGATTCGAAGTAAACCCTAAACCCCAAACCTTCCTAAACCCTATACACCCGAAACCCGTCAACAGCTCCCTAAACCCTCCACTGCCCTTAATCCAAAGGCCCAACCCCGAAAACGTGAAGAACACTCCCTACCTTCACTGTCACCACAGCCCCTCCAAACAAGAAGTGGGTGGTTGTCAAAATTAGGGTCCTTTTTGGGTCCTTAATATAATACGGCACCTAATTATTTAGGGTACCCAAAAAGGGACCATAATTTTGACACCTACCCAAGTATCTATAGCAGAATGTAGCCCAAAATCGTGTTGCCTTCACCCGCAAGCTGCCCGAAATCCTAAGTTGTCAACCCATAACCCGAGCTTCACGCCCTACAGAAAGCTCCCCGAACCCTAAACCCTAAAAGCATAGACCCTGAACCCTAAGCCCCAAAACCCTGAAACTCGAAAGCCTAAATGTTCACCACCAGCGAGGAGGGTTTCCCGGCACTTTGCACTGACACTCAGTCCAAGACCCGGAAGGCAGCCCCAGAGAGTCGGCGTTTGGAGGGTGACGGCTACCCTAACCCTGAAACCCTAAACCCTAAACCCTAAACCCTGAAACCCTAAACCCTAAACCCTTAGCCCTTAACCCTGAAACCCTAAACCCTAAACCCTTAACCCTCAAACCCTAAACCCTTAGCTCTTAAACCCTAAACCCTTAACCCTCAAACCCTAAACCCTTTGCGCAGGGACTACGGTTTGAGTATGTGAGGAGAGTCCTAAATTGAGGAGACTCGCTTTCCTTCTGTGCTTTGTGCTTGTTTGCTTGTTTAAGTGTTTGTTTGTTTGCTTGTTCGTTTGCCGTTTGATTGTTTTTTTTTTGTTGCTCGTTTGTTTGTTTCAAGAGAAAAAAAGCACATAAACATAAACTTTCGGTATTGGGACGACATAGTAGGGACAGGTAGGCAGAAGGCAGGCCCCTGCCAGTTTACAGGTCCATGAGTGCTGTGCGGGAACGGATAGATCGCAGCTTCGGAATAGTAGCATATTCCACTCGCGAGGAGAGGTTGTAACAGACATGCCTTCTCGCTGCATATACAGTCAGCGCAAGTGCTTCCTTTNCGGATAGATCGCAGCTTCGGAATAGTAGCATATTCCACTCGCGAGGAGAGGTTGTAACAGACATGCCTTCTCGCTGCATATACAGTCAGCGCAAGTGCTTCCTTTATATAGAAGTGTTTGCTGTGTTGTGGCGACCCACATAAACTTTTTCAAGCCCGCGGACATCCCCGCACGAAGCCCGCGCGTCCCGAGCAAAAAAGTTTGATACTTTTTTGGGGGAAGAGTACTTTGCCTTNCTCCGGACGGAAATTTCTCGGCATCCCGGGAGAATCTCAACAGCGTTGTTCACCACTAGGTCTTTCCATCGACTGTTACAACAGTGCTGGTGGGAGGTGTTTAAGCATGACGGTGACTGCATGCAAAACATGGATTCAATTTTTGCCTGTAGCCTTGCCTTCGACCTGTGCATACTGCACATCCGGTGCCCTTGTGACCTTCACTTGTTGGTTTCTGTGTTGATGCCTTGCCGATTCGTCCCGAAACCAACGTTTATTAGTTTATGCAGTTNCCTTCGACCTGTGCATACTGCACATCCGGTGCCCTTGTGACCTTCACTTGTTGGTTTCTGTGTTGATGCCTTGCCGATTCGTCCCGAAACCAACGTTTATTAGTTTATGCAGTTTTTTTTGCCCCTATTGTTTGCTTGTTTGTTTGCTTGATTGCGTCTGTTGATTCCTCCGGGTTGGGCACCCAGAGAGCCCGACCTTACTGGTATCATCAGGGAATGATCCTTAAGATCTTAGTCGCTGAGTGGATACACTTTACACTCTTTGGGATAATATTACCAACTACAAAACTGAAAGTGTATACTTTTGGGGGCTTATGAACTCAGCAACTAAGTTTTGGTGGTTTGGGATTCATGGTTCAGGGTTCTCGTTATCGCGGAGACGCCAGGGTCATGTGTGCAGTGTTCTGGAATATAGCATGCCAGGCGAAGTGCGTTGATTACTAATTGGTAGACGTGTGAAAATGAGAAGCTTCGGCGGGGGCTTTCGCAGGATGCTGTGAGGGGTTCCGAAGAAGTCGATTCAGAGGCGCTGCTTCACTGAGTTGTGTAGCTGTAGAGGTGTTGCTGAAGTTGTCTTTTCGCCGGTTTCGCCGGCATGAACTGCGGCTCATAATGTGCTCGGGGGCTGGGAGCTTTATGTGAAAAGTCGTTGCCGAAGTTACAAAGTGCGCTCGGTCCGTTTTGGAGTTGAGGGTTGAGGCTTGTGTTCACTCCTTGTTCAGGCTGAGCTGTTGAATGCAGCTTTGCCATTGTCGCTGTTCACTTTCCTTCCAGCTGGTTGTTTTGAGATACCCCCTGGGCGTTAAACAATGAAACCTAAACTTTAAACTCTTGCAAACCTGGGAGAAAAGGAGCTCAAAACAAACGCCTATTGTGGTTCTGCGGTATGCTCTTGAATCGTGTGATGTCCTTGAACCTAAGTCTGGAAGCGCATAGCGCACCCCGGTTTCGGGATTTGGGTTGAGGGTTTAGGCGCCCCCCCCTCTCCCCGTCAGACACCGCAAGCTCCGAGCACGGAAGCACGCGGACGCCACACTAAGAAGCTTCAAATCCTTGAGCTCCTGCAGGGCTTTGGCACCCCGAACCCCCCCAACGGAAACACCGGGTTTTGCCCTCAACCCTCAACCCTAAACCTTAAACCCTAAACCCTAAACCAACAAAATCCGACACCGGGTTTTGGGTCTACAGTTTAGGAAGTCTAATCCCCAAACTCTAATCCCAAGGCTTCATCCAAAACGTCAGACCCCCAAGCGGGAGCTCCGACAAGCCCGAATGAAGCCGCAAAACCTTTAGCCTTCTTACTTCTTGAGCCCTACACCCTAAACCCTCAAGCCTGTAGGCCTATAGTGGCCTGAGACGCCCTCAGCCTAGAAGTTGCGTGTTCCAGGCCATGGCAGCTTCGGTGCATGTGGCCACGGGCCCAGAGACCACAAAGGGGTCCGTGTAAAGGACGGGAATGTAGGGTTCACGATGTTAGGGTCAACGGGTTTCAGGAAACTTATTGAAGTTTAGGGGTTTTCAAGGTTTTGGGTTGTTCCAGAAATTCTTTGTTTTAGGAGATATTTTAGAAGGGACCATTGGGAAGAACGGGGTCCGTAGCCAAACCACATGCCAAGGTTGTCAAGCTCTAAACCGTAAACGTAAACCCTAAACCTCAATTAAAGCCTATCCCTATCCTTCCAAGGACCTCAGATTTAGGGCCCTAGACCCCTTAAGGACCCAAGAAGAAGGTCCCTGTTGAACCATTTTGGTACGTAAGGTCCCTGTTGAACCATTTTGGTATGTTTTGGGTTTCCTTTCAGGACGGGCTTTCAGGGGGGGCCTCGGGGTTGCTTGGGACTCTACTTGAAGGGGCAGGGGACTTAGTAAGGGTTCCTAAGGGGCTCCTTAAAGGGATCTATGGGGTTCCTTAACGGGATCTATGGGGTTTAGGGTTTAGGGTCTACTTGAAGGGGCAGGGGACTTAGTAAGTTGGTTATAAGTAGGGTAACTCCATTTAGGGCACTTATAACTCTACTTATAACCTACTTACTAAGTCCCTTGCCCCTTCAAGTATTCGAGCGTTTGGGGATGGAGGGGTCTAGGTTAACCTCTAGGGGACGTGAACATAAATCTCTACTGTAGGGGCTTAAATAATGACCAATACTATTTTGGGGGTTCCTTATTATAAATATAGTATAAGGGGCCCCAAACCCTATTCTAATTACTCAGGCCCCTGTATTAGGGTTGGCGGAGGTTCGCGGTAGAAAGTTTCTAGGGTTTGAGTGCAAGGTTTACGTATCTAGGAGCTCACTGAAACAAAAGCATCAACAATGGCTCCAAGGATTTAGGGGGGTTTAGGAGTTTGGGGCACCCCTCTCAACCAGCAATGGCCAAACGTCATTCCAGAAGCTGTGGTGATTCAGGCGGGTCCTACAACATGGCGGTGCTGGAGAACTTTGAGCTAGGTTACAAACTGGGTATCCTAGACATGGCAGATTGGGTCCCGTGGGGACATAGGTACCCGGTGTTTCCGGGCAAGCAGAAGGCGAGAGGCCCCCTCACCTTTGTGAGGCATGGTCACTCGGAACAGCTACTACGGCTTTTCGAGTCCTTTGCTGGCAAGGACCCCGGCGAAGTGATCAGGCTTCTTCGGCCTCGACTCACAGCGCAGGCTGAGCGTGCGCTAAGGGCACAAGGCGTCCTCTCGGGGTTTGTAGGCTAGGGGTACCGAGAACTTACTGGGTTCTTCTGCTTTTTTTGGGGGTTTATGGGGCTTAAAGGCTCAGGCCATTACGGCTTTGAGGTTTAGGGTATAGGGGTTTAGGGTTTAGGGAGAGCTGTCGCATTCAGAGACCCAGTTGCAGGGTATCCAGCAAGGTAGTAGAGGATAGATATCCCCCTGTCACCCTTGTCCAGGTCGGACGACCTCATGCTTGGAGGTTCATGGGTAGTTATACATAGGCTTATAAGTCCCCTAATATTTGTCATAAGTATAGTTACCCTACTTATAACCCAACTTAAAACTACCCATGAACCTCCAAGTAGGCCCTAAACCCTATACCCTTATAGAATCTTTATAGATCCCTTTAAAGGAACCCTTATACCTACCCATGAACCTCCAAATATCCTTAGCCATCACCCTAAACCCTAAACCCTCAAACCGATCACCTCAATCTTAGACATCCGGAAGGCCCGAAGCACCAGGTTTAGGGTTTTAGGGGTTTTAGGGGTTTCGGGGTTTCTTAGGGGTTCGGGGGGTTTAGGGTTTAGGGGCTAAGGTTTAGGGTTTAGGGGTTAGGGCTTAGGGTTTAGGTTTAGGGGTTAAGGGTTTAGGGTTTCGGGTTTAGGACCGCAAACCTGAAACCCTTCAATCCTAGCACTAAACCTCAAGCCCCGAACGCTAGTTAAGTTGCTTGCCACTATACAAACAGAATGGAATCCGCAAAGAGGCAAAGACTGTAAAACCGGCGGCAAGCGCAAAGCCCTAAACCCTAAACCCTAAACCCTTCATGGTAGTTTGAAGAAGTGAGACTCTGAAGTAGGATGGCTTCGGAAGCTCTGAACGAGAGTGAGAGACCTACGGCACGGAGCGCCAAGAGGTCGCACAGACGCTCGGCGCCGATCTTGTCGAACAAGAGGTGCGGGATGTGATCATCACCATCATCATCATCACCAGCATCACCAGCATCACCAGCATCATCCTCATCATCATCATCATCATTGTCATCATCAATACTATCACTGTCGGTTCTTTCCACGACTCCATACGCTGTACGGCTGTAGTCTTCCTTCCAGATCCTGCCACAAGCTCGAGACCCCCCCCCCCCGCTGGGTTGGGTATGGGGCCAGCGTCAAGGGATGGGGTGTTTAGAAACAAGGGGGGACGTTTTTTTTTTTTTCTTTTATTCAAAACTCACATAATTNTGTTTCCCCGCCCCTATTGGGTGTAGGGTTGCAGGCTTCTTTCGAGGCACTGCCCCGGGCCCGGGAGCCCCCCCCCCCGTCTGGTATGACTAGGGCACCAGTTACAGGTATGGGAATTTCCGAAAATGAGGGGTACCTTATTTTTGTGTCCTTATAATAAGGATCCTACTATTTGGGGTACTCTATTGGGGTCCCCTATTTTCGGAAACTCCCGTATGGAGTGTCTGGATCAGGACAGGGACAGGGTCCTCAAAACCCTCAACTTTCGTAAATTTGCCACTTTCGATGTTGGGCTTTGCGTATCGGGGTCATGCATTTGGAGAAACCGCGCCATCCGGCCATGACTCGAAACCCGAACCCTCAACGCGACATGGCGCCCCAGAACAGATCTGCTCAGGAATTCAAGGGCCAAACCCTAATACGCCGCCGAGGATCTCGACACACGAAACTGTGGATGCTTCCGTAAAAGCTGCCAGCCCAACAGCCTGAACCTTGTAGACCCCTAGTCCATGCACCCCCTTCCTTCACGGGCCTCAAGTTGTCTGAACCCCTGTGCTTTCGATCCTAAACCCCAAACCAAAACCCGTGTGGACGCCTCGAGATACTTCCGGTGTTTGAGCAACTGCTTCAAGATGCTCAGCTCGAGGCAGGGGGCGATGGTTGATGATTTTTCAGGGATTTCTCAAGATGTCTTCAGTTTTCCCAGAATTTCAGGGATTGCATAGGGTTGTAGAAAGCTTTACTCTGGCTTGTGGGCTGACGGTTGAGATTTATAGGTGAACTGCAGGGTGCTAGGATTTGCGGGATTGTGTGGGTGTAAGTTTTCCGGTTCGGCGGTATTCAGGTGATGTAAAGCTCTTGTTTTCTTCAGCGTGTGATTGGCAAGCCCGCACCCTAGAATCTAGAACCTTACAGCCGTAAGCCCGAATGCCTACACCCAACCCCGAAAAGCCTAAGCGAATGCTACTCAAACTGTGCGAGCGCCCATTTGCTATTTTTAAATTTACAAGGAACTCACAAACACGAATCAACGCCAGCACAGCACCAGAAAGTGCAAGCCACCCCCAAATCTCAAAGCCACCAAACTCCCCGCCAACAAATGGGAATTTCCGAAAATGAGGGGTACTACCTTATTTTAGGGTCCTTACAATAAGGATCGTACTATTCAGGGTACTATATTAGGGTCCCCTATTTTCGGAACTCCCAAATAGCCCCAAACCTTCAACACCTTATAAAGCCTGAGAACCATGTCGAGCAAACCTGCAAAACCACCCAAAACCCCAAATCCCAGCAGGTCCGACAGGCGGCTACAAAAAATGCCTGGGCCCCAGATTTGAATCCTCTTTGATTATTGTATTTGGGCTTAGGCTTAGGGTTTTGGGGGTTTAGGGATTACAGTTTGGTTCTTCAGTTGTTGCTTAACAAGTTTTATTTAGTGTTGGCTTTTAGGTTTACTCCGGGGTGTAGGGTTTTTGTAGGTCTTTCTTGTTGTTCTGTGTTTCACAAGGGTTTTGAAAGAAGACCTATCGACCTTTTATGCCATACTGCCCATCAGGGTCCTTGCGTGGTCAGGGCGTCCCACTGCTTAGCGGGATTACATCTTGATATTGAAGTAGGCTTTGGTTTTACTGGAGGCTGCTGAAACCCTAAGGGTCCAAGTGCCCAATTATCATATACTCTCAAAAATAGTAACCTACACAACTACTATCCCAAACCTGAATCCTTGGGTCCTTTGGACCCTTAGGAAAAGCTAGAGGGTATTTAAGATATCGATAATCAGGAGCCTGGTGGGTACTGTCTATAGGGGGCGGTGGGATCCTGTCTTCTTGAAACTATGTAGGGCTTTCGAGCTTAATATAGGGGCCGACTATTTTGGGGGTTCCTTATCAAACTTTTTGGCGCCCGGTTGTTGAAGAAGAGAGAAAACCCTAGTCCAGCTAGTAAGGCCCCAATCTTAGGGTTTTCGGCGTGTGTCTGCCGGGCAGTCGGTCTGGCGTGCAAGATTGCGGCTTTTTTGGGAAAAGAGGAGCTTGGCCTCGACGGTGCAGAAAATTAGTTTAGGGTTTGGGGTTTTGGGATTTTGGGGTTTAGGGTTTAGGGTTTATAGGGTTTAGGGGTTTAGGGTTTAGGGTTTAGGGGTTTTAGGGTTTTCAGGGTTTTTAGGGTTTTGGAGTTTAGATTTGGACTTGAGTGTGTTTGGGATGCGTAGACGAGGCGATACCTAGGTTTCTACGTAGTACCCTTTGCCCTTTTTGTTTAGGAATTAGTGGGGGGTTCCTGTTGGGAACGCCACAATGCAAGCTTCAAGCAGTCTTCGGAATTAGCTAGTGCAAGCACGTCTAAGCGAGCCGCAGCCGAGCTGCTGTAGGGGCCACTTGTAGGCCGTAGACTCTCGGAAGCACGCCTTGCTTCGTTTGCCTCGAAAATGCTCCGGATTTGGGCGTCTATCGATGCTGCCGAGCAACCGTTTGCAGGATTTGCGCCTTGGAGGAGGGATCCCCAAAACTTGCTGCTGCCCCTGCACTTGCTGCCTTTGTCAAGCCCCTGCTTGTAGGCACTCCGCACCCGAGTGGAGGGAGGTCATCTGCGCTGCAGGTGGTGTCGAATTGAGGAACCGTTGTTCTCCATCGCCTGTATTGACCTCGACAAAGATGATACCCTGGGCGAGTTGTGCCGTTGCTTTGTTCGGCACCGGAAGTTAGTTCATGAACCCCATGAGAAGTATGTCGGCCTATTGGCCGATGTTCTTTTCATTATCATTATCATTATCATTTTTCTTGTTCTTATTCGTATCCTTGTTATTGTTCTTGTTCTTATTCTTATTCTGATTCTTCTTCTTCTTATTCTTATTCTTATTCTTATTCTTATCCTTATCCTTATTATTCTGAAATTATTCTTATTCTTATTCTTATTCTTATTCTTCTTATTATATATATATATATATATATATATATATATTATCTTAAGCACGTTGAGTGAGTAACGTATACCCAGACCCGAAACTTTTAAACCCGAAACCCCAAATCCTGCACCCGAAACCTGAAACCCACGACACGTAACGTTTCAATCGCTGGTTTGAGGTGGCAGGCCTGCTCAACGTAGCACCGAGGACGCTCGTTCAAACATCACTTACTGTGTGCTCAGGAAGAAAGCCCTAAACCCCAAACCCCTAAACCCTAAACCCTAAACGATTAGTTTTGGGCCAGGGTTGGGGGCTGAGGGGATTTAGAGTTCGGTTCAAGTTGCGAATCACAAATGCTCAGGTCTTTAGAGCTACTTCTAACTTTGTTCAATCCGGTCCGGAGATGACATTTGTGGCTATTGGTGGGACGTTGGAATGTCTGGCTACATACAGCTTTGTGGGCTTTTTGGTACCACGTTTTCTTTGTACTTTGGCTGCGAGAAGCTTTTGCGTCGTGTCTTAAACCGCTTTGTACGGATTTCGTATGGAGGAGTTAAGTTATTATGCCAAGAATTTTACACCCCTTCCAAGCGACGCTTGGTCGCTCTATGCTGTGACATGGTTTTTACTAGTGCATCGGGCTCTATGTCACCTCACAGTCACTTGACAACCCTGAACCCTAAACCCTAAACCATTCACATAATCAAGGCTGTACGTTGCGAAGCCCAAGGGCAAGGGCACCATCAGCAGTAAGACCAAGGCGTCCACAGAGTCGACCTACCCCAACGAGGTGGACATCAATGAGCCGAACCTCCTGTTCACGTCCGGCAAGGAGGACAACGCCCTGGACCTGAGCGCGGTCAAGGACATCTCCTCCAGCGACGCGGAGGGGCTGACGTCCATGCGCTACCGCAAGGCGATCATGGATGAGATCAGCAGGGGCCAGTTGTCCACCCAGGAGGTGGTATTCCTGCTGATGTCGTCGAACGTCACGACAAACACCGAGAGGTGCATGATTTCGCTCTACTCGATGTGCCCGGACTGAGGGCGACTGAGCTTTGGGTCGTGATTTTCTCTTGGTCATTTTGGGGTGAATCGTTTGCCGATGGCAAACGGTTGATCTTTGTTGGGAGCAGACAGACAAAGAAGGACGTTCACTCCAACTTTAAAAAACAAAGCCTTAAATCGGTGTAGGAGAACTGCGCCCTACACCCTTTGAAACCCTCACCCCCACCCTTGAATCCTAAACCCGAAATCCCAATCCACACACCCTATAACCCTAAGCCCTAAACCCACAGCTGCGGAAGGAGCAGTGTGCAGCGCCGTCTGCTTCAAAGCCTCCAGACCGGCATGGGCAAGGCTGTAGGTTTAGGGGCTTTGCCAAGTTTAGGGTTTAGGGGCATCGGGGTTTAGGGTTTAGGCCCTTTAAAGCTCAGACTTTAGGGTCTAGGCTTCAGAGCTTAGACTTCTGTTTGCATTCAGGATTTTGTCGAGGGTCTAGTGAAGCCTGAAAATTCCTGTACTGCTCCTGCCTTATGCATACCTGCATACTTTAAATTACCACAAAGCCCTAGTTTGATTATTAAGGCATGTATGTTTCACATGCCGTTTGCATTCTACGAAAAATCACGTCTTTGGGAACCCCTGTGGACCTCGGGTACCCCGAGAGCCAAACCCCGCCATTGGGTTTAATATGGGGGTTGGGTTTAGATAGGGCTTAGGGTATGTGCCTGACTCCAGCATGTTGGAACATTCCTCATTAGCGGGGGCCCCAAGAGCCCGAAAAACTTCCCCAACACCGTCTAGAGCCACAGAGCCTAGATTGTCAGGACCCATACAACGCCCTCCTGCATCTTGTAGAAGCCCTGTATTATCAGGACTATGCCTGACTTGAAGAATCATGGAGCTTAGTAAGCATGTGCATTAGTAGCTTAACTAGGGTTATAAGTAATGGTACAGATAGTCAGTCGCCTTACTCATAAAGCGAGTCACTACGCTCCATCATGCTTTATGTACACTAGAACCCTCACTACTACTGTTGAGGATATTAATCCTGCATTACCCACAATAAAGAATATACCATAATTCCCATAGTCTAGGATCATTAAGGTAATGCAGGGTTTATATCATCAACCGTATGTTCCAATGATCCTTTCCATAGCCAAGGGGCCTCTCAAGAAACAGGTGGACAGCTGGCGTGCGCGGCACCTCACCGCCTCGCAGCTGGGCCCGGCTCTTAGTGACGCTAAACAGAAAACTCCTAAACCGTAAACCCTAATTAATATGATTTGGAGTTCAGAGAGTTTAGGGTGTAGGGTCGGGCCTTCCTTACCGTGCCCTAAGGAAAAAACTTGAACTGTGGGCGCTCTATGACGGTGTATGAGGCGTGCTGCACGTCGGAGTTCATAGCACTTTTTCTGAGGACTTTTTCTTGGATTGCAAAGGGATCCTTCATATGACTTCAGCTCTCTTGGGTTGCTGGGCTCTATCTGGGAACCCCGAACAAGGCCTATGCGGTTTAGAATTCAGGGGTTTGCAAGCCAGAGCCACTAGACCCAGGGCTTTGAAACCGTAATCTGGGACTGTTGATAGACAACCCACAATCCATAGCAGGGAACACGAACATAAATGCTATCGTTGTGCTAGTTCTTAGGTTTGTCCATCACGACTGGGGGTGTGCAGTTGGCCCTCGCTGCCATGGCATCTTCAGAGGGATTCGGGCTGCTCGGACATTTCGGGGCAGTGGGATTTAGGCAAAGGCTCCGTAGGTTTTGGGGTTTGGTCCATTAGGGTTTAGGGTTTAGAGGGAACCCGGGAGTCGTTAGGAATAATCGCCGAGACTCGCTTGCGCAAGGACACGATGTAAGGATGAGGGGTCGACTCAAGGATATCAACATTTTCCCATGTCTCAATAACTTGCCTTTACCTTAACGCTTGGCCGAACATATACGCGGTCTATGGTAAGGTAGGATCCGTGTACTCCGTTGTAACCAGTCGCTGAGTAATCAAGGTAAGAGGAGGGATAGGCACAGGTCGTAATCCTAAACCTAAACCTAACCCGCTGAAGCATACGCTAATATAGGGGCCTTAATACATGCCAAGATTATCCTTGAGGTTCCTTATTGTCCTTGGGGTTCCTTATTATCCTTGGTGTTCCTTATTATCCTTGGGGTTCCTTATTATCCTTGGGGTTCCTTAGTATCCTTGGGGTTCCTTAGTATCCTTGGGGTTCCTTATTATTTATATAGTATAATATACCCCAAAACCCGCTACATTACTCACTCCCCCCTTCGGCCGCAGACCCAAAACCGCCCGGAGCCCGGGAAAGGTCCCATCTGCTCAGAGCTTGCGAAGAAGCCGCGCAGCCCTCGGAGCTTCGAGCTCTCAACTCCCAAGGTTGATAGGGTTTAGGGTTTTAGTTTAGGGTTTAGGGTAGTCCCTATATAATCCCTAACAATAGTCCTCAATATCCATTCCCCCATTCCCTGACAGTCAAGAGGGCTTGGGGTTCGGGGTTCAGGCTTTTGGGGTTTTAGGGTGTAGGGTTTTTTGGGTTTTTTTGCGTTTGGGGTTTAGGGCTCAGGGTTTGGGTTTTGGGGTTTTAGGGTTCAGGCCTGCAGAGGTGTATCAATTGGTCCATACTTCTTGCCGTGCCTGGGCATTGAAGGCGAGAGAATCACAACAAAGGAAGGGCGGGCAAGGAGGGAGGGACAGCTGGAGAGTCTGGAGAGAGAGAGAGAGAGAGAGACAGAGTGAGAGAGAGAGGGCCTGATAAACCCCGTAGTAAAACCGGCATATTTCAAATCATCCCATAAGAAGCAATACAAAAGTTTGAACCTTCGAGTACAACCGGGAAGCACCCGGTCGGAACCCGGACAAAACAAGACCCCAAAACCCCAAACCGCTAAGCTCCTACAGCCCAAAGTCCCTAAGCATAATGCTGCAAACTCTGAACCACAAAACCTAAACCCTAAAACCCAGAAAACTCTGAAACCTTAAACGCCTAAACGCCTAAACCCTAAGCCCCTTAGCCCCCATAAGCCCCTAAACCCGTAAACCCTAGGATCCCAAGGACCCAAACGCCCAGAACCCGTAGATCCCGCGGGCTTAGGCCGGCGGGCTCCGAAGACGAGGCCGGTCCGGGAGGGATCTTCTGGTATTTAGGGCCTTAGAGGCTTTCTTTGGGGTTTGTAGGGTTAGAAGGTTTTCAAGATTCAGAGGGTTTAAGGTTTAGAAGATCTTCTTGTATTTAGGGCCTTAGAGGCTAAGAAGGTTTAGGGCTTAGGGTTTAGATGGTCTAGGGTTTGGAGGTTTGGGAAGATTTAGGGTTCAGAGGTTTTAGAAGATTTAGGGTTTAGGACTTAGAGTGTTGAGAGATCTAGGCTTTAGAGGGTTTAGAAGATTTAGTGCTTAGGGTTTAGAGGGTTTAAACGTTTTAGAGGGTTTAGAAGATTTAGTTTAGGGTTTAGGGGGTTTAGAAGATTTAGTGCTGAGGGTTTAGCGGGTTTAGAAGATATAGGGTTTAGGGTTCAGGGGGTTTTAAGGTCTCACAGTCTCTGGGTTCCTTGAAAGGACTCCTTGAAGGGTTCCACAAGATTCTAGGGTCATGGTCCCTTGCTCGGAACTTCCGGTGCGCCTTGGTCTCAACGGCGCAATGGATCTGCCCGGGACCCTCAACCCTAAACCCTAAACCCTAAACCCTAAACCCTAAACCGTGAAGTCGGGAAGATGAGAGGTCAGACGGTCAGACATCCACCTTCCAGGGGTCTTTCTTCGGGCTACCTCAGGGATTGGGGCTGGAGCCTTTGGAGTGTGTTTTGTTGTTCTTCTCAAGTATTGTATTGCAGAGTTATGTAGGTTTTGCAGTGCGTTTGTCGGGCGTTACAGGCTCTAGTTGAACTCTAAACCCTAAGCCGTAGCGGAAACAGGGTGCTCAAACAAACAACGTTTAAGGGTTTAGGGCGGCCGGGTGGTGGGGTTGTAGTACTTTGTCATGCTCTGGAGTTTGGTTGTGGGGTCCATTTAAGCAGGGCTACTTGAAAGGCTTTGTGGGGTTTTTATAAGGTTGTAGTATGGGGGCCGTTGTAGTTAGAACAGGGTTCGGATTAGGGATGTGACGGTGTAGAACTGAGGGTTTAGGCTTCTGGGGCTTTGCAAGGACTTGAGGTTTGGGGATTTGGGTGTGGGGCTCAGAGGTCTAGCGCTTGACGACACCCCTAAACCCTAAACCCTAGACCTCCAACCCTCAACCTTCCACCCTAAGCCCTCCCGACTATTAAGCGCTCCATAAGCCCTAAACCCTATCAAAGCCCTAAGCCCTAAACCCTATGGATAAGCCCCAAACCCTATCAAAGCCCTAAGCCCTAAACCCTATGAAAGCCGTAAGCCCTAAGCCTTAATGTAGGAACCTGATTAAGAAACCCTGGGCCTACAACCCCAGAATAGTAGGATTCATATAAGGAACCCTAATAAAGGCCCAAGGTTTCTTAATCAGGTTCCTACATTTAACCCCCCCCAAACCCTTATAGTACCCTTATAGTACCCTTTAAAGGAACCCTTATGGAACCCTAATAAAGGCCCCAGGTTTATCAAAGCCCTAAGCCTGAAACTCTGAAACCTTGGGGTTTCGGGTCGGGTCCTGCTAGGATGCCGACAAGACGGCTGGCGCCTCACCTTCAGGCCATTGCTCGGTCTAGGGTTTCGGGTTTAGGGGGTTTAGGGGTTTAGGGTTTAGGGGGGTTTAGGGTTAAGTTTAGGGTTTCGGGGTTTAAGGTTTAGGACTTTTGGGGGTTTAGGGTTAAGTTTAGGGTTTAGGGGTTTAGTGAGTTTCGGGTTTGGGGTTCAGGGAGTTTGGGTCTAGAGCTTAGGGCTTATGGGTTGGGGCTTATGGAGTCTAGGATCCTTTCTATAGTTCATATTGCTTTTGGGCTGGGTTTGGATGTATGGACAGGGTTCCTTCTTTCAGGTTTAGGGCAGCGCAGGGCTCAATATGAATAGTCTTGGAATACGATGGCCCGAACATGAGGCCCTAGAGTAGGATTTGTGTGGATTTTGGCGTTTGTCATGTTGAACTAGGTAGGCTTTCGGGACATTTTACATTTTGCCTGATTGGGGTTGAGAGGATCTAATTCCCTAAACCCTAAACCGCTTTAAAGGGCCAGCCTGGTGAAGGCTTGTGTCTGTGGTTGTCCATGGCCTGGTCCAGTCTTGGGTTTAAGGTTTAGGGTTTAGAGTTGCTGTAGGGCCTGAATGATTAGTAATATAGGAGCCTAAATAATTACCAAGACTATTTTGGAGGTTCCCTAAACCCTAAACCCTAAACCCTATAATATACCCCACAACCCTGTTCGAACTGTTAAGGCTCCTGTATGAATGCTTTTCCCTGGGGTCAGGGTTCCATTCTGATAGCAGCATAACCCAAAACCCTATCCTATTTAAGGCCCCTGTATTGCAGTGTTTCGGCGTATTCGGATAGTAGGCCTCTGTGATGTTCTACCGCTGTTGAAGCCCTCTTGATGTTTGGCGGGCATGTCGGTACTAGAGGGGCTGGCATGCAGACAATGGCTGTTGGGGTAGATCAAGGTATGGTGATTTACAAGCTTTTGAAAGACGGGATCATGCTTTGTGCCGAGGCTTCTCCATAATCAAACCTTGCGCTGTGTCGACGCACGTCACCACGCGTGACGTGTACTGCGGCGTTTTTCATTCTTGCCCACCTTCGGGTTCGGCTCCTTGTAATCTCTGACCTTCTCCTGCGAACCGTCCCACGAATACAACAAAATGATAGCACAAGGACAGTGCAAGACAACCACACATACTTAGTTATAGACATAGATTTGCCGTCTGTGTACATATGCCTAAGAATCTCATAGCTATAGTGTTTTCGGTTTTAGGTTTTGAAAGGTTACCCACAGCCAGATATCCAAAGGTTTGAGGCTTCAGGTTTCAGGGTTTCAGGTGCAATGATGAGCCCCAAACCTTGCAGTCCTACAGATGGAAGGCCCTGTTCGGCCCTGCCTGGACTCTACTATAGTCTCCTTAGGAACTATTTTTTGTTTTTGTTCATATCAAACCCAGAACATGAATAATATTCTTTTTAATATGTTTCTATAGTGAACCCCAGAAAGTTGGAACATCGATTTAGGATGATTCATGCTGGGATTCCCTATACTTTACTTTAAGGGCATGAGACTAATGATGTTCCAACTTTCTGGCTTCTACTGTAAGGGGGGTATAGCCTAAACGTATGCAGAGTCATCGCATTTTATAGGTGTTGGGCCAGAAATTTTCCGACTTTTGGGGGCCCCAAGCCATGGAACGACAGGTGCCCTGACGTCGACGAAGGCTTGCGGGAATTTCGGCGACTTTTGCGTGTGGGCTTCTGTATTGACTTCGGGGTTCTCAACAGTTAGCTGCATTGTTGCTTATGGAATGGAACCATCCTATACAGCGATTCCGTTTAACATTCGTCCTTCAGGTCAGAGAGTTTACTAAGGGGTTTAGAGGCCAGGGTTGAGACTACAGGTCTCTGAGCTTGCCGTTCGGGGTCAAAGGTTTCTATCAGGGGCTGGGGAGGAAGAGAAGAGATGCCCTGAGCCCTAAACCTGGGTTAAGGTGCATCCCCCAAACCCTACACCCTAAACGCTATGTCAACCCTAAGCCGTCAAGTCCCAAACCGGAGCCACGAATCAAAATCCTGACCTCCAAAACTCCTTGCAGCCCCTAAGCCCAAAACCGAGACATTTGGGTTAGGCTGGGATATCCGTGCACGGCTCGGCTTCAAGATGCTGGGGAGAGCATCACAAATTGACAAAGATTTCTCGCTACCGGTGTACTTAACATGCGGGACCAAAGAAGAAAGGGGCTGCAGAGCCAGCATGAATGTCCCTGGTTCAGGATTTAGTGGATTTAGGGTTTACAGCACGTGCTTGAAAAATCTCCATCTTCTTTCTGTTGCAGGGTGTCGGAAATAAGCCAGCTCGGGTGCATGCTCTGCTCAGCAGGTTGTTGGTGTGGTGATGGTAGTGATAACAGTGATAAAGAGGGTCGTTGCTCATGTAGTCGTACAGGAGTCGCCTCAGCAGCAGCAGCAGCAGCAGTCGGAATAGTTTGTGATAGTATTCCCTCCTAGTACTTCAAGCCCTGCAGCTGCACACAATTGTTTTATTCCCTCAAAACCCTTTTTCCCCGCCCCCATATTGTCGCCATTTTCATGCGAAGGGACAGAGGGTCCTTTTGAATTTGCAGTTCAGCACTCGGGGTGGTGTTTTTTTGGGACCAGCGGCTGCTGTTTTGGCAGTTCCACGACCTTGCCCAACCCCTAAACCCCTAAACCCTGAAGCCCTAAGCAGCAGCGTCGACAACCAGGATGCCACCTGGCGTGCGATAGTTCCGCTATTCCTGCAGCTGTGCGGAGATGGCGTGGCACAGGTGCAGATGCCGTTTTTCGAATGTTTGAAGTTCGGGATTCTATAGGGGTTCCGTTAAGGTTTCTATAAGGGTTCCGCAGGGTGTGGGGTTCTACAGGGGTTTCAGGATGAGACGTTTAAGGGTCAGTCGAAAATGGGTGTCGGGGGGAGAGAGAAGCTGTGCAGGGTGTGTTGTGGATGGATTGAAGAGCATTGGACGCAAATCATAGCTACAAGTTGTCCTTCGTAGTTTGATGGCAAGCCTACGGTGACCCCAAACGCTAAACCCCAAAGATTGACCCTAAACCCTAAACCCTAAACCCCTAAACCCTAAACCCTAAACCCTAAACCTTACATTAAGCCCATTAGATCCCCAATACCCAACCTTTAAACCTTTTTGGGTTCTTGTAGTTTCGTAGGAATCGGAAAGTTTAACCTTTTTTTTCTGTGGCTTATTGGGGTAGTAAGACCCTTATAAACCCGAATCCTTATACACCCTAAACCGTAAACCCTACTCATTAGGCCCTAGTAAGGCCCCGTACCAAAACCTAAAGTTCCTTCAAGAGTCCACTGCTTCCCAGACTTTGATTTGAGCCTACACGAAGCCATGAATCCTGCACTCTGGATCAGATGAAAAATCTATATATATATATATACATGTTATCAACATAATATTAGTGTTTCGTTACATTAAATATAGAATATCAAAATAAAAAGCTAGCCCCTCCATTTATCCCCTATTAGACCCTAGATGCCCTTTATTTCGGACCACATACCCCTTTTGCGGGCTTGCAGGGGCTTTATATGTGTCGGGGTGCAAAACCCTGTGCTCACATGTGTGTAACATCTCGTTCAACTGTAGGTTTAGTGTATTACCATGTCGAACTATTGTCTTAATTTCCGATCCCACCAAAGCATTCAGACAGGGCCATGCTTCACCAAGTCACATGTCACTTGCACTGTCCCAGCAGTGTTGCAAGTTGGGTACCTTCTTGTGCTCGTAAACTACCATTGCTGCATCGGTCATCTTTTTGCTGTTTTTGAAACTGCGTCATCATGCTCATGAGTGCTGTGTTATATATTCCTGCTTTTGAACTGCCCGTTTTCCGACACGTCGATTCGCCTTGGCTGTGTAAAGTGTACACCAGCAATCCTAAATTACTCCCCAATGTTGTATCCGACAGCGCCAAAGACGCCATCTCCCCTGTGATCACGTGACGCACCGCAGCCCCAAGTAAGTTTTTCGACAAAAAAGTTTCAGCAGCTATCCCCCTAAACCCCATACCCTAAAATGAGATGTAGAGCTTCAGCTGCAAAAACCGCAGACACAAAAGGTATCATTCTATGACTAGTTCGTATATGTGTGATGATTATTCAGTTAGGTTGTCGCTATCTACTACTGCAACTACGGTTACTAATCATTGTTAGTACCACCACCACCACCACCACCATCACCACCACCACCACCACCACCACCACCACTTCTACTGCTGATATTCTTATACTGATATTCTTATTGTTCGTAATACGCTGTAGCACTAGAGCTCAGAGACTTAATAGGCTCAAAGGGCCTGTGGCTCAACACAAACTGGCGGTCTTGGGGGATGTTGAGCAACAGAGGTTCGAGGGTTGCACAAGGTTGAACCCAAACCCTAAATTGGATTCTTGGTAAGAACTTCATATAAGTTACCGTAATAGGGTTCTGTAGTAAATAATCGGTTTTTAGCTTAAAAAATTCATTCCCTAACAAGAGCCCAGTCAAGCCCAAACTGAACCTTAAACCCCAAGCCGTAAACCGCATCTTGGGCCGTGAATCCTCCTATCCAGCCGGCCTTCCTCCAAAAACTCCAAAAGCACTACGCCTAAACCCTACCTAAAACCCCAGAAGCATGTAAAATAATGGCCCGACACCTATAAATTGCTCTTCCTTTCGGCTCACGTTGAGGGCGACGTCTTTCCTCTGCAATGGTGCTACCAACACTCGCAGCAATGCTACCGAATTTCCGTCTCCGTAACGCCCCAACCCTGAACCCATGAACCGAAACATATGCATGATATCGGCAGCGGTAGCTAGAAAGATCTCGAAAACTTAAGCTACAATACCACACCCAGTCGCGAAGGGCCCTAAACCCTAAACCTTAAAACCCTCAAGCACTATCAGGCCAGGGTGCCTCACGAAATGCCCTGCGAAGGAAGCTTCGAGCATAAGAGCCTTACTCAATGCCCTGGAGAAAAAAGACAACCCTACACATTTCTTTACACTTTAAGCTTACGCCCCAAACTCTGACTCCCAGTCTCTAAGGTTAGGGTTTCTCTAAACCCTGATCCCTGAACCCTCAAAACCCACGTGTTGTTGCCGTCCTTGCTGCGGCGCCACGGCATGCTGAGTCTGAGTCGTTGCTAGAGGAGGGCCGGGATAGGGCGTCAGGGGTTCAGGGTTCAGGGCTTATAGGGTTCAGGGCTGAGGGTTTAGGGTTTATGGTGTTGGGTTTTGCTTTATGGTCGAGGAGTGTTAGGGTTCAGAGTTCTGGTTCCAAGTTTTTACGGTCCAGTTTACTGGTTGAGACGTTCAGTGTGCAGGGTTTGGGGGCTCTAGCAAATTCCGGAGACTTCAACACCTGTGAAATTCTGCAAGCCTCGCAACTGCAGCCAAGAAACCTGTCATTCTCAACCTAAGCCCTTAAGCCTAAGCCATAGACTCTGACTCTCTAGACGCCCAAGCGCTAACCTTAGAGTAAGAACAACAATAACGACAACCATGGTGATGTCAATACTAAAGGCATTGCAGTCATAACATTTTCATAGTTAACATAACATTGATAGCCACTACTAATAAGAGTACTCGTGATAAGACAAGAATACAGAATAACAGTACTGGCGATAAGAACATGAATTACATATATAAAAGCATGAAGAACAAGAATAAGATCAACAATAAGAATGATACTGACAATCAGTTTACTCGTATGAACAATAACGATAATAATAGTAAGACTTATGCTTTTACTCGTGTGTTAGTTAGGGTCCAGGGTCGATTCTGCAGGGTTTTGCAGATGACACAGAATTTCCTTCGCCGTTGGTGGCTGCAGTTGTGGAAAATTCGCGAGTTGAGCTGTGAGGACCTAACACCCCAATTATCCCCAAACGAAGCCGTGAAGTTCCTGAGCCGATACATACAGACAGGGAGACTAGCTACCTTGTAGCAACATGTCTGGGTTTAGGGTTCTAAGTGTAGCACCACACATCCTAAACCGCAAAATCCAACATCTTCCAGAAATGCAGCCCGCCCACTTAAGGGCAGATTTCCGCAGGTTAAGAGCTTCATGAATCGGATTCGCTGAACCCCTGTCTGCCTTGAAGCCTTCACCCTTAAGGCTTTAAGGCCTAACCCGCTCCAAAAAAGCAGACCTTGAACCCTGAACCCTATATCTTAATGCCCCCAGAAAACGAACGATGAACCATACACCATCCTAGACCCCAAACCCTGTATCCTAAGCTGCCGAAACGCCCGTTATCGAGGTCAAAAACTCCCTGCCCACACCCTCTAAAAGTATAAAAGGCCACGATTCTGCATTCATTTCGGGTCCAGGTGATCCTGCAACATTTAAGCCCACAGCCCTGAGGATGGGAAGCGGCTGCTTCCGGCCAGCAGGCAGCAACGAAGGGCTCACTACTTGGAGGTTGAGGGGTAGTTATAAGTGGGGTTATGAGTCCCCTAAGATGGGTTATAAGTATAGTTACCCTACTTATAACCCCACTTATAAGTACCCATGAACCTCCAAGTACCGCTTAGTCAGGTCTTGTTGTCGGCACGGCCAGCTGTCGCCTCTTTAGTCGTTACGATCCTGTGGCGAGCTCTTTGAAAGGCAGGTCTTGAGTTCTTGCTGGCTACTCTGAGTGTCACGAGGACGAAGCCTAGTTTTCATTGGTGCTTCCTTTACCCCAAACCCTAAACTCCAAAGGGCAAGCTCCGATCTTCCTGTTGTATAGGAGTGGAAGCAGTCGGGATTGGTTACTCGCTATGGTCTCCCACCGAGGAGGAGTGCTTGCAGAGTTCAGATGCGTGGGATGAGTCTGACGTCCGAATCGCAAGCTGGCCGTAGATTTTGCCCTGATTTGATTCCGACTGGTAGTTTAGGGTTTAGCGGATTGGTGGATGATCGATGATTGGCTGACTATGTACCTACGGCCATAATCCCCAATTTGTTTCCATAGCTCAGAACTGCATTCCCTTAAAGCCCATATTCTAAACCGTACAACGTATGCCGGTTTCAGCTCTCACGCCGGAGGTGCATACGAACCTCTTGATGTCCGGGCCTCATAGTGGTCCAGGATCCAGGCTTCGATTGATCCTTCAGAAATTTCCGCTAACCTGCTGGTGCATTTTGCTAGAGCCGACGATGACTAGACATTTCTATTCTTTCTGATTGCATTGACAAGCTTTTGTAAACGCCAACACTTCAGGAAGTGACAAGATCTGAAAACATTAGGCTCGCATGGAGAGCAAGGCACCAAGTGCGCATTCCTGACATGCGTCGACGTTTGCATGGATAATGAATCATACCGTGATTGTGGGACTTGCACACGACACCGATTTATCATTGTATTCGTCGTATGTGTGTATTTATGCACGTACGTGTGTATGTATACACACGCACACATTCATGTGTATGTGTATATGTAGAATATATGTATATACACGAAAGCACAATCACATACATAAGTACGAACATACATGCATCCATGCATGCATGCTGCATACATACTGACAGACTATCCGTCCGACAGACTGACAGACAGACATACGCACCTGGACCTGTAGGAAAGCGCTAAAGAGGCCTTGAGGAGAGCCTCATCATGCCACCCCCACCCCAAAAACACGCGGTGCTCTCGGCCCTGCATCAGTAAACCATTCTGGTTTCGACCCTACGCCCTGTAACCCCTAAACCTAAAATCCCGAACTCTGAAACCCCGAATCTTGGACCCCCAATCCCTGAAACCCTGAACTCTTGAAGCTTGAAACCTAAATCCTAAACCCTAAACCCCAAGCTTTTAAACCCCTAAACCCTCATTACCTGAGGCGGTTGCTGGAGCTTCTACCAGCTGGGGGTCGACCAAGACATGGCTGCAAGTGTCCTTCGCAAAAACGCGCTGTTGAAAGCCCTGCCTGACTGGCCTGCCTCGCAAATCTACTTTGGGCCCGAGCAGATTGGAAAGGCCGCTATGCTCGCGTGCATCTTGCAGGATGGCAGGACCCAGCAGTACTCAGAGATCCCAATATCCCTTAATTAAGGAATATACCTTAAATTATAGGGGCCTTAATATTATGGTTTAAGGTATATGCCTTAATTAAGGGGTATTGGGATCTCTGGGTAGCTGGGCAGAGTATGCAGTCGGAAGCGCTTATTTCCCCTGGGACTGCATGTTGCACGAACCCCGAAGAGTGCGTGCTGGCAACACCAAGGTTTGTCTTTTCCAAGTGGACTTCAGCCACACTCCCGATGCAGATGAAGTTTCAGGACCTGTGCAGGCCACTCTCTGTTTCCTGGGCCGCAGACAGTGTTCTTGCATCGAGACTGGCGCCAAGGGAGTTTTAGGCACCCAGCTGACGGAGACTGGATGTACCTCATTGGCGGTGAGCCAGTGATGACGGACGACTGCCCGGTGCTGACCTTTCCGGGTGCCTTTACGGGCACCCCCTAAACCTAAGCTCTTAAATCTTTTGGCTTGAAGCCCTAAAGCTCCTAAACCGTAAATTCTAAACCCTAAACTCCTAAACCCTAAACCCTAAACCCTAAACCCAAAACCCTAAACCCTAAACCCTAAACCCTAAACCCTAAACCCTAAACCCAAACCCTACATTCTAAACCCTAAACTCCTGAGCCTGAAGCCCTGTTCTGGCGGCCGAGGCTTTGACAGACGACCCGCCTCCAGGGCCGCCAGAGTTGGCACACCAGCCCCTCTGGAGCATACTCAGAGATCCCAATGTCCCTATTTAAGGAATATACCTTGAACCATAATATCAAGGCCCCTATAATTCAAGGTATATTCCTTAATTAAGGGAAAATGGGATCTCTGAGAAGGGCCTTTGGGTTTAGGGGTTCAGGGGTTTAGGGTTTAGGGGTTTAGGGTTTTAGGGGTTTAGGGGTTTAGGGTTTTAGGGTTTAGGGTTTAGGGGTTTAGTGGTTTAGGGTTTAGGTTCTATAACGTTTCTAAAATAATGATGGGCGGATTAAGCAGCCCCCTGGGGGGGTTCAGAGATTTAGGGTAGGGAGCCTAAACCCTATTATAAACACTAACTACAGGGTTCAGAGTTGACGGTTCTTCTTGGTAGGGTGTGGGACGTCCGCGTACGGTTTCGGGATTCAGGTTTGGATCTACGGCGTTCGTAGGGCTTGAGGTCGCGCAGGAGCTTTGAAGCCTATACCCAGAGATCCCAATACCCCTTAATTAACCTAAGGCCCCTATAATTTAAGGTACATTCCTTAATTAACCTAATACCCCTTAATTAGCCTAAGGCCCCTATGAATTTAAGGTACATTCCTTAAGGGAGCCCTCAGTTCCAGGGCTCAGGGCTGGGGTCGAGGGTTTTCCTGTGAACCCCTGGGCATCGAAACAGCCCAAAAGCCTTATATACGGTTGATGGACCCATAATAAGGAATAGGGTTCCTTTAAAGGGGTCGATAAGGGTTACTATAAGGGATCTATAAGGGTACTATAGTTATAAATCCTGCATTACCCATAATAAGGAATATACCATAATTCNGGAATAGGGTTCCTTTAAAGGGGTCGATAAGGGTTACTATAAGGGATCTATAAGGGTACTATAGTTATAAATCCTGCATTACCCATAATAAGGAATATACCATAATTCCCATAGTTTAGGGTCCTTAGGGTCATGCAGGATTTTGTCCATCAGCCGTAGTATGGTCTTTGGGCCCAAAAGCCTTAATATATGAGTCCTTAGATTCCTAGGGAACAGTATACAGCAAGCTTGGCGGGTTTTTCAGGGATCGGAATTCGGATTCTAGGTTTTCCAGAGCTTTACAGTGGCTCTAAAGTTCTAAAGGTTTTGAGTCAGTGGTTGGGGGCCAGAGTTAGAGCATCAGTACGTCGAACCTGAGCCTGCTAGCTTCCGCTCGTCTCCTGCCCGTGTTCCCCATGAGGACTACATCCTGCAGAGTACTCGACTTCAGCATTCTCAGCCTGCCTCACTTACAGTGAACCCCAGAAAGTTGGAACATGGGTTTAGGAGGATTAGTGCTGGGATTCCCTATACTTTACTTTAAGGGCATGAGGAGAATGATGTTCCAACTTTCTGGCTTCCACTGTAAGCCCTCCCGACCCTAAACGCCCGACGCTAAACCCAGAACCCCAAAACCCCAAGCCCTAAAAACTGAAGCCCTTGAAACCCTAAACCCTCAACCCTAAACCACAAGCCCTAAACCCCTTCTAGTACCCTTATGGATCCCTTATAGTAATCCTTATAGTAATCCCTACAGTAATCAGTAATCCTTATAGTAATCCTTAGAGGACCCCTTAAAGGAACCCTAAAACGCCAAACCCACGAGCTCACAGCGCTCCGATCGCAGCCTTGCTGGCTCCTGCGGGCCCGGGGCTTCGCCAGTGCTAACCATGGAGGTGACAATTTTGGACTATGGGGCGGGGAGCCTCGGGTCCCTGCTTATGGGGGCTTGGGGTTTAAGGTTTCAGTTATGAGGTTCGTTTGAAGGGAGCTTTAATCTTGCAAAATAAGGGTTCCTACAAGGGTTAGTATAAGGGCTACAATACGTGGTATTTTCCGGGTTTGGTGGTTGGTAACCCTCCCCGTTTGGGGATTCGAATTCCCAGGCAGGTATCCTGAGTCAAGCCGTCGGGGATTGAAACTTTGATTCCGAGCCTGATTCTGATGGGGATATCTATCGTTACTATGAGCTGTAGCAGTAGCGGTAGCAGTAGCAGCAGCAGCAGCAGCAGATGTAGTGATAGCGCTTCAAACACTGCTCCTATCACCGCCGCGACGACGACGTCTATTTACTGCTCCTGCAGCTGTTGCTGGTGCCTGCTGCTACCATTGCTACTGCTGGTACTTTCTTTCTTTGTTGCCGCATTTTGTTTCCGGTGGTTTGGTACAGTGGACTCGAATGACCTACCAAAGTGATGGCCCAGGAACGTGAAGAGCGTCATCAACGCGATCCAGAAGCTGGGCTACACCGTGCCATGCATGACAGTAAGTAAGGAACGGCGGAGGAGGAATGGCTCTCCAAGAGAGAGAGCGAGAGAGAGAGAGAGAGTGCTGTGAGAAGACGCAAAGATACAGAGTTAATTTGGTTACGTAGTTTCACCTATTGTGTACACAGTTAGCTGTCTTCTCTTCATTAGATTGTCGGCCTTCATATGCTTTAGGCTTTGAAGGACCCCTGTGTTTCTCCCGGTTTCTTACGCCTCCCTGCCTAATCAGTGAGGTGAAGCCTGTGCAAAGTCCCAGCGACATCGAGACGGCAAAGCGCATCGTCTTCCCTGGTGTGGGCGCCTTTGGTGCATGCGTGGAAGCACTGCAGAAGCATGGATTTTTCGAGCCCCTGAAGAAGTACCTCCAAGAGGACTGAACAACCCTAAACCCAGAGACTCCAATATCCCTCAATTAGGGAATATACCCGAAATCATATTAGGGATCCTACTATCATTTACGGTATATTCCTTAATTCAGGGATATTGGAGTCCCCTAAACCCTAAACCCTATAGATCCCTTAAAGGAACCCTAGGTCTTCCTTATGAATTCAGGGATATTGGAGTCTCCGGGAAACCCAACACCCCGAAACCGAACCCTTGAACCCCGAAGCCTCCAGAGCCCCAGAAAGCCTACTTATAGGGTTTATGTAGGGCTTAAATCCGAAAAGCTCTATTCAAAGGCTACCCAGAGAGCCCAAGACGCCTTAAATAAACAATCTACCTTAAATTATAAGGGGCTTCATATCCTGATTTAAGCTATATTCCTTAGTTAAGGGGTATTGGGCTCTCTGGGTAAGCCGCAAGAGGACAGGCCATTCTTCGGCATCTGCCTGGGCATGCAGACGCTCTTCGAGGGGAGCGAGGAGAACCACGCTGCGCGAAATGGAAAGCGTTCTAGGGGAGTTTTCCTTGTGGAGTTGAATTCTAAATCCCGAAACCTAAAACCCTAAAACCCTAAGCCTCAAGCCAAATCTGTTAGGCCGAAACCCCGAAAAACCGAAGCTCCAGGGGTCCCCTCAACCCTAAACCCTTAAACCCTTTAACCCTTAAGCCCTAAACCCACTAACCCTCAAACCCCAACTCCTTAAACCCTTAAACCCCTAAATCCTAAACCCTAAATCAAACCCTAAACCCATAAACCCCCAACCCTCCAATCCTAAACCCTTAAACCGTCGCAGGAATCCTAAACTCTAAACCCCTAAACCCAAGGAATCCCCAACCCTTACAAACCTTAAACCCTTGAACTTAAACCCTTAAACTTCAGACCCTAAACCCCTAAGCCCTTAAACCTTAAAGCCGTCCAAGGAATCCCGGCATGCCTTAAACTTTATACCCTTAAACCCTAAACTCTAAATCCTTAACCCTCTAAACCCCCAGACCCTTAAGACCGTCCAAGGAATCCCGGCATGCAAGCTCTGGGCATCCTCCCTGGGCAGGTGCAGCGCTTCCCGGCTTCGCTAGGCCTCCTGGGGCCCGGGGCCCCAAACCCCTAAGCCCTAAACTCCGTAAACCCCTAAAACCCCTACACCCTAAACCCTAAACCCCTGAATCCCTAAGCCCTAAATCCCTGAATCCCTAAACCCTAAACCCCTGAATCCCTAAACCCTAAACCCCTAAGCCCCCATAAAGGGTTTAGGGTTTAGGGTTTCCGAAAATTGGGGTACCTTATTTTGGGGAGGATCCTAAACCCTAAGCCCTAAAACCGAAACCTAACCCCAGATCCTACAACCTAAACCCGAAACTTAAACCCCAAATCCTGAACCCTAAACCGCATAAAACTGTAAAGCTTCTAAAACACCTGTGTCTCGGGAAGGAGCTTTGAGGTCTAGGGGCTTTAGGTTGCAGGGCTTTGTGGTGTTGGGTTTACTTTTCATGGTTCGGGGTAACAGGTTTTGGGTGTTGGGTTGAGGGAGATGGTATGAGTACTTCGCGTTGGGGGGGCTGGGGACAGAACCCTTCTATATATAGGCCCCTTATAGAACCCGTATATAGGCTTCATAGAACCCTTATCTAGGACCCTCATAGAACACTTATAGAAACCGGGGCAGGCCTGGCGGTTCCAAACATCAACTGGAGCGGCGTGGCGCCGATGTTGGCGGATCCTTGGCCGCTACAAGCGGACCAGCCTCGATGCCACCTGGCTTGGGAGGCTCAGGGTTGCTATACAGTAGAAGCCCCAAAGTTGGAAACCCAGTAGCCTCAATCCTTAAGGGTCATGTATAGGGAATCCCAGCACTTTTTGGCCTTAATCCGGTTTCCAACTTTATGGGGTTTACTGTATAGGTTCAGGGTTTACAGTTCAGGGTTTAGGGTCAAGGCGTCCATGAAGGTTCATAATATGGCTTTATAAGGGTTCTAGAAAGATGTTATCGAGTCATCGAGTTTTGTGGGAGGGCTTTACGAGGGTTCTCATGGAGTTGCATAACGGCTTTTGTAGAGTTTTCCTGAACAACTGCATGAGCCCTGAACCCCCGAGGCCGAAACCAGAGATTCTCCTTATTGTCACCCTCCTTATCTCGAGCTTCTCTTCATTTTTGAAACGGTATACAACATGATAAAACTCAAGATGGGGGCAAAAAGGGTGAACCCTCATGGTTTATGGGATACAGGGGAGCCTGGCTAGACCCTCTTCGACCCGACAAGTCCCTATCGACCCCTCGAGCCCAAACTGGGAAGCTAGAACCCTATGCGGTTTAGGGTTTGTGGTTTAGAGTTTAGGGTTAGGCTTCTCAACCCCTGTTCATGGAGCCCTCATACACCCCTTTCAAAGTTTTAAACCGCGACTCAGCCCTTGAACAACACCCCCACCCCAAATCCCCGAATCCTAACCCCAAAAACCCTATCAATGAAACCTTGCCCCAAAACCCTACCAAACTCTGACCCCTAAACCCAAAGCCCTAAACCCTGCCTATACCCAAACACGGGAAAGCCAAGGTTACTTCGTCCACTGCTACTAAACCTTAAACCCTCCGCAAACCCCAAACCCTAAACCCCTAAACCCTAAACCCAAGACCGAAAGCCCAAAACGCTAAATCCTAAACCCTCCTAAACCCTAAACCCAAAGCCCTAAACCCCAAGGTTACTTCGTCCACTCCTCCTAAACCCTAAACCCTAAACTTTAAAGCCAAAGCCTTAAACCCCAAAATTTCTTCGTCCACTGCTACTAAGCCGTATACCCTAAATCCTAAACCCTCCTCTCTCCTAAACCCTAAACCCTAAACCCCCTTAAACCCTTAACCCGTAAACCCTAAACTCTTAAACCCTAAGCCCCAAACCCCCAAAATTTCAAGGTTACTTCGTCCACTCCTACCCAAAGCCAAAGCCTTAAAACCGCAAGGTTACTTCCTAAACTCTGACCCGGGAAAGCCAAGGTTACTTCGTCCACTCCTACTAAAGCTGGAACCCTCCCGCAAACCCCAAACCCTAAACCCTAAACCCCTAAACCCTAAACCCAAAACCCAAAGCCCAAAACGAACAATCCTAAACCCTCCTAAACCCTAAATCCCTAAACCCCCAAAACCCCAAGGTTACTTCGTCCACTCCTCCTAAACCCTAAACCCTAAACCCCTAAAGCCCCGAGGTTACTTCGTCCACTCCTACCGGGTGCCCATGCCCGCCTCGGGGCACGCGCCCTGGGCCCTGGCTTGCTCGGAGTACCTTTTGGCTTTGATGGCGGCTTTTTTTTGTTTTTTTTTTGTGGGGGGGGCCCTATTGGGGTTCCTTAAAGGGATCCTAGAAGGATTGCTAGGAGGGATGCACAAGGGTAGTATAAGGGATTTAGGGTTTAGGGTTCTAGGGGTTTTGGCTTTGATGAGGGCTTTGGGGTTCCTTAAAGGATAAGGATTATTAGAAGGGATGCATAAGGGTAGTATAAGGGATTTAGGGTTTTAGGGGTTTTGGCTTTGATGCTTAGGGCTTTAGGGGCTTCCTTAAAGGGATCTATGGGGGTTCCTTTAAAGGGATCCATAAGGGCTCTACAAGGGATCTATGGGTGTTAGGGGTTTTAGGGGTTTTGGGGTTTTAGGGGGTTTAGGGGTTTAGGGTTTTCAGTTTTGGGCTTTAGGGNCTTTAAAGGGATCCATAAGGGCTCTACAAGGGATCTATGGGTGTTAGGGGTTTTAGGGGTTTTGGGGTTTTAGGGGGTTTAGGGGTTTAGGGTTTTCAGTTTTGGGCTTTAGGGTTTGGGGGGTTTAGGGTTTTAGGGTTAAGGGTTGAGGGTTCAGGCTGGTGTGGATTTAACAGGGTGTTTAGGGGTTTGACTTGGGTTTGACGGGGTGTTGATAAATCAATATTCAGGTTCTGGGGGCGTTTAAGTACGGTTCTATGTGTTGCAGGGTGTGGGCTATAAAGATGCTGCTCTAAGGGTGTGCTTCGGCTGTACGGGGTTGGGGTTTGTGGCTGGCCTTACGGGTTCAGAGCTCCAGCTTTCGTTGTCATGGGAGTTGGGCCTTTGATTGTCTTCGCGGGTTGGATCTCTACGGTTTAGGGTTTAGGGTTTAGGGCCTTCATTATGTAGGGATGAGTCAGGGATGAGCACATGGCGATCACCCTTTGCTTCTCATTCCTGAGCCTCCTCGTCTCGTTTCATCCTGCCTCCCTCTTGCGTTGCTTCTACCAAGGCCCCTGCATCCATCTTGGCTGAAGGCATGGAAAAAGCCATGCTGGAAGAGTTTGGTTTGGCGGCTTTTGGGGCTAGTTCAGGGTTGAGGGTTTACGGGAAGAGCATGCAAAGCATCAAACACCACCTCCCCCAATGCAGGTCCGATCGGTTGCACAAGCTAAGGTACGGCGAGCGCTTTGTCTGCGCGGTTCGACGTGGCAATTGTGTGGCGACACAGTTCCATCCAGAGCTGCATGCCTTGTTTGGAACGGAAGTCGGTAGGGCCGACAGGAAGCGAACTCTAGTTGGTCTGGACATTGCTAGCCTCAGGGTGTTGTAGGTGTTTTTCGGATGAGGGTTTCGGGTTTAGGAGAAAGGGTTGCTAGGCGTCGAGATAGACTACCTTAACCCACCAGAACCTACTTTTTTGTCGGGTCCCTATAAACTCCATATTAGGGTTTATAATAAGAACCGACAAAAAAGTAGGGTTTGGTAGGTTAAGGTAGGGCTGTGCGAGGGTTGAGGGACTCCTAAACCCTATGTTCGACTCTCGGACGTTGGAGCTTATGCCACGAGAACAGAAACCAAATGAACCGCGCAGCCGCATATCCTAGAGGCTCCCACCCAGAAAAACACAAACCCCTTATACCCGAATTCTTAAATCAGACTAAATCAGACATAAGCAATGCCCAAGCCTGTGACCCTAGCACCAAAGACGCTTCATCCCCACCACGTTTCTGGGGAGGCTTGAGGGCGGTCAGGAAGAAGGGAACTTAAACCCCAAATCCAAAACAAACCCAAACCCTAATCCTTATACACCCTAAACCGTAAACCCTACTCATTAGGCCCTAATCCCGACAAGCCCTAGACCGTAAACCCTTTATCCCTTAGATCATCCATTAGATCCCCAATACCCAACCTTCAAACGTTTTGGGTTCTTGTAGTTTAGTAGGAATCGGAAAGTTTAGCCTTTTTTTCTGTGGCTTATGGGGGGTAGTAAGTTTGAGCTCCTTCAAGGAGGTCTGGGAAGCTGGGGGCGCAATCGAAGAGGGATTGTCTTGGGAATTGGGGCTCAAGGTTTATGTGAGTTTTACCGTAAACGCTATATCCTTATAAACCCTAAGCCCTACGTAAATTGAAGCTCAGGAAGAGCGGAACAGTCGGGCTGAGTCTGTCCCTCGGCTGCACTTTCCTGGGCTGTAGCCCTGGGGGTTTAGGATTACGTACGCCTTCCTGGGCAGGACGAGAGGACTTCAGAACTTAGGGTTCAGGGTTTAGGCTTTCAGGTTTAGGGTTTAAGGTTGTAGGTTTCGGGTTAAGGGTTTAGGGTTTAAGGCTTATAGGGTTTACCTGTGCATGTGTGCATGTAACTGTGTCCTTGCTCATGTTTGCTGCCTGTTTTTGTGCATTAGGGTATCTACTTTCTGGAGATCTTGCCGTATTTGTATATGTGTGCCGCTCGTGTGCGTGAATATCTGCCGATACATCCATCCGTCTGGCGATGCGGGCTTGAAGAACTACAGTAGAAGCCTAAAAGTTGGAAACCCAACAGCCTCAATCCTTAAGAGTAATGTATAGGGAATCCCAGCACTATTTGGCCTTAATCCGTTTTCCAACTTTATAGGGTTTACTATAGGCCGCACTTACAGATCTGCTCCTTAGAGGCTACTTGAGAAGGGCTTGGGGCTCGGAGCAAGATAAGCCCAATCGGGTTTAGGGTTTGGGGTTTTAGGGTTTAGGGTTTTAGGGTTTTAGGGTTTTAGGGTTTAGGATTTAGGGTTTAGATTCTAATGTCTAACAACCGGAGCATAATCGTAGGGCCCACTTTACGATTAGATAGTTCGAGTAGTTTGGTGGCTCTACAAAACCATCATTGTAAACGCATGAACAGCAAATCAAATCCTTGAGACATCCCATCTAAACCCCCTTTCTCTGAACCCGAGGAGTGCAGATTTTGTGAATTCCAATGGAAAGACTGCAAGACACACCAGGCAACCATCATCCAACGGATCATTAGATCCATATCCCATTCCCAACACTCCCCCATAACCCTGACGAGCTTTCCACACGACTGACGCCTTAAACCCTAAATGGGTAGTTCTCTACATTAGGGTCCTTTTTAGGTCCCAGAGATAGTAAGGCACCTTTATAAAAGGACACCAAAAAGGCCTCTGAATTCAGAGAGCTACTCCGCATGAGGTTAGATCGCTGGCTCAAGGGCGGCGGGCCGAGTGGAGAGGCCGCCATCGCGCCGGCACCCTCACCAACCCCCGGGCCACCGGCCAGAAGGACGATCGAGCTTTGGGTTTCGTGTTTAGGGTTTAGGGTTTAGGGTTTAGGGCTTAGGGTTTCGGGTTTCGGGTTTAGGGCTTAGGGTTTAGGGAGTTTAGGGAGTTTAGGGCTTTGGGTTTCGGGTTTAGGGCTTAGGGTTTCGGGTTTCGGGTTTAGGGTTTAGGGTTTAGGTCCCAGTAGATAAGTAAGAGCGCCCACGTGTATGTCTCTTTGTAATTCTTCTGTCAAATGTTCCCGAAGCCCTTGTCTAGCTAGCAAGGGCCCAAGACTTGTCTAAGTCTAAGTCTACTTTAGAGTTTAGGGGTCCATATCAGAAGCATCCAGGTATACGCAGCGTGCCACGTAAAGATACCCTAGTTGTCTGAAACGCTTGCTTGACCGGCGGCCTGTAAAACCATGTAGTTTCGATTTAAATGGGCTTCAGTAATGGAGACTAGTTTCAGGAAAACAGCGACATCTCTGGATGCGCGTGCTGGCAACAACTACCCATCTGTGCAGTGGTCTTGATCATTGCAAAGTAAGAACCCCGAAGCCCCCCACACACAAAGCCCACGCGTGTCCCTTCCCAGGCTGCATGCCCTGCATGCGAACCCGAGACATGAACCTGCAAAGTGTTTAGTTTCATAGGGTTCGAAACCTTAGATCCCCGATACCCAACCTTTAAACTTTTTGGGTTCTTGTAGTTTAGTAGGAATCGGAAAGCTTAACCTTTTTTTCTGTGGCTTATTGGGGTAGTAAGAAAAAAATGTAAGGCTTACGAGGCTTATTAGCCCTTAAGAGTGCTTGGGGCGTACAAGGTTTATCGTTCCCTTAAGTCCTCAAGCCCCGCTGTGACGCTGGGTGGGACAGTGCTCCGTTCCTTGGAGACCTCTCAGAACTGTTGAATATACCTAAGGGTCCCGTGCTCAAACAGTATATAAATATAATTCCGCCCCAAATACCTCGATAGGGTCTACTTTATGTCCATACTTTATGAGTATGGGGACCCTTTGGGTACCAGGCAGAGCGGCGGTACTCTTCCTGAACTGTGATGCTTTGAGAGTCTTTCCGGCCGGGCCAATTGTCAGTCAGGTACATACAGGGGAACCCTAAACCCTAAACCCTAAACCCTAAACCGTAAGTTGGAACAGTTCCCAAATCCAAGATTTTGTAGTTAGATCTCGGGGTTTTGAGAGTTTGGCGTGGAGATTTGGGAGTTTGGCGTGGAGAGGTAGCTGTTTTAGGAACCACCCCTTGGCCCTAACCCCTAAACCCACCACCTTTTGCAGGATCATTGCCTGTTTGGACGTGCGGTCCAACGATGCTGGCGACCTCGTCGTTACCAAGGGCGATCAGCCACTTTGCGTCATGGACATCGCACACTCCTTTCGTAGTGATGTTAGGGTTTAGGGTTTAGCACTTTGCGTCATGCCCACTCCTTCCGTAGCGATGTTGCGAGGTTCCGGTCCGGCGCACGGTGCGGATGCAGGGGTGATGACGACGATGACGATGGCGGTGCTGATGATGAGGATGATATTATAATTAAGGAAATAAGTAGGACGATGACGGTGTTCATATGCGGACAAAGCCCTAAACTTTGACCCTCGACCCACAGTGGTGTGTGCTGTGTATCTAAGTGCGAGCATGAGCACCCAGCAAGCAGCACAGGAATGCTAGAACCGATCTCACAGTTCCAATTCCTGCAGAACCACAGACAAACCTGCAATTTTTAGAGCTCCTTGTTATGATTTCCTTGTATGATATGTCCTTAGAAAGATAGGCTTTTAGGAGCACGGCAGACCCTAAACTTCCCAACTCCGGCTCTGCAACTCGCCAAAATATCGCAGGTACGACGTCCGGGAGCCTTGGTCGAAGTATGGATGATGGGCAGAATCCTGCAGTAGCTACAGTTAGTCTCGATTGTAGTTGCTTTTTTGGTTTAACCAGTTTTACATTTAGGATCCTATAAGATAATCCCCCAAAAGGAACTACAATGGAGACTATAGGTAGCTGAAGTCCCCTAAACTGTGGGAATGATGATATCTTCCGACCAAGCCCTAAAGCCTGCCTTAGCTACGAAACATCAAACTATGCGTTTTTGTAGGGTGTAGGGCCCCTTTAAATTCTATCTAGATTAGGGCCGAACCCAGCTTGAGCGCTTAGAGACTTGGGTTTGGGGCTCAGTCTGATGTTTCGAGATGAGTCCTACCTGAACCGTAGAAGCATGCAGAATATTGGCCTGCTTATAGATGTTGGGCCATTATTTTACCTACTTATCCCGAAGAGCTGAGCCCTCAGGAGAAGGGGCAGGTGCGCAACCACGGCAAGCCTGTCTCCCTGGCAGAGCGGTACTATCAGGCGGGTCGGGGAAAATCTCGGCGTTCGAGACTGAGGATTGTTGGATTGTCGGTTTAGGGTTTCGGGTTTCGGACACAGGGTTCAGGGTTTAATTTAAGGGATTTAGGTTTCGGGTGTCAGGTTCAGGAAATTGAGGGTTCAGGGGTGTAGGATTGCAGACTACCCTGCTTTTGACGGGGTCTCGAACGGGTTGTCTTTGAATTTCATGGCTTTACTAGGTTTCAGGTTCAGGGTTTAGGCGTAGTTAGGGTTTATTGGAGGGTTTATTGGTTTTGTCACTTGGTCACGGGGGACACAAGCACATATAGGGAATACAAGGGATGCTATTAAATACTACAAGCAGTTGTTCAACCCCCGATGCGATATCAAGTAAGACTTGAGGCATAGCGCATGGCCCAAGGGTTTACGGCTTGTGGCTTAGGGTTCACGGCCGCAGGCGTAGTGGCGGGTCAGGGAAGCTGTTGGCCAATCAAGCTCTCCACAAAACCCCACATACCGTGACTGTGCACAGGTATCATATGATCACAACTCAAAAGTCCGCGAGTGCAAGTAATACAGGGGCCTAAGTAATTGCCAACACTATTGCGGGGGGTTCCTTATTATAAATATGGTATAGTGGACCCCCAAACCCTAATTATTTAGACTATATGGGGGTTTCCGAAAATAGGGGACCCTAATCAAGTACCCTAAATAGTAGGACCTTATAATCAGGACCCCAAAATAAGGTACCACCTAATTTTCGGAAACTCTAAACCCCTTATAGAGCCCTTTAAAGGAGCCCTTTAGTATCCTTATAGTAAACCTTTAAAGGAACCCTTAGGTACCCTAAACCCAAAACCCTCTATAGAACCCTTAGAGATCACTTCAAGGAGCCCTTATAGATCCCTTTAAAGGTACCCCTAATTTTCGGAAGCTCCCATATCATGCCAAGCATCAAGGCCTCACGCCTTTCACTGCTCTGCTCCCAAACCTCCTCTTCTCAATCGAAAGTTCGGGATCCCAAACCGCGTAGCCGCGCAGCCTTGAGGGTTTAGGGTTTACGGTTTGGGGCTTAGGGTTATTATTTGGTGGCTCCTTATTATAATTATTGAATAATATACCCCAAAACCCTATTCTAAGTATTGAGACGCCTACATGAGCCATAAGTTGAGCTGCTCAACCCGGTAAGCCACTGACGGGATTCAGCTCGCTTGAAATTGCCACATAGCTCCAGGTCCAGGGCCACGTAGAAAAAGGTCGTTGACAACCCTCACGGCTGTGCGCGAATCCTTCAGCAGCCTCTAAATCTGTCACAGCTCCATGCGACCGAAACCGAAAACCCTAAACCCTTAACCCCGACACCCTCAAAAAAAACTTAAACCCTCAAACCCCTAACCCTAAACCGCTAGAAACCCGAAAGCTTCATAGAACCGAGAAGGATGGAGCAGATGAGGTCTCCTTCCTGTGCCTCGGGTTTGCGTGCTCTTAGGGAATACAATGAAACTCAGGGGTCTAGTTGAAAAGATTATGTTTATTTTGGTGTTGTGCGTGGGGGACCAAAATGGTTCTGGGATATCGGCTTTATGGCTTGGGGCTTAGGGTTGTGTTTCTTAGTGCGGGCATTATGGATTTTGTTTGTATTGTGTTGTGTAAGATTTGCCGATTGAGGCTTTGTAGTTGAGAGGTTCGCGCTTTCGGGAATCCGGGTGTCGTGATTTTGACTTTCAACTGTGGGTTTGGAAACTTACTTAGCCAATCGGAGAACTTTAAACTTTTTGGCTTTATATATCTGGTCTTTCTTAAAAGGTTTGAACTTTTTTCGGCCTGGTTATTGGAGAAGAGAGCTTCTGAACTCAACCTGCTTGGTGAAGCGGAACACATCCAGCCCCCACCTGTCCCTCCCTCCGCAGGCACCTAGCCGGGCAAAGCACCGTGCATGTCAGAACCCAGCTCGAAGTAGAACTGGTTGTGTGAGCATGGATGGAGACACAGAAACATGCGCGAGTGGAGAATGCTTGATCCGATCATTTTGCGGCGGCGGGCGCCACAGCATGAACCAGGATGCTCATCCTGATGCGTAGCACATGTGGCTCGAGACATGTCATAGAGAAGCTGGGAAGCTCGGAAAACCCAAGACGCCATACACCTGAAACCCCTGGCTGTGCAGTGCTACGCACCCCCCGACACCCTATCCCAGGAATATCACGGCCTTCAGGGATATGGTGCTGGAAGACCAACCGATGCTGGAGGTTCTGAAGAGCGCAGCAGAGTCTGGGCCCAGCTACAGTATCGGGGTTTTAAGGGTTTAGGCTTTCGGGTTTAGGGATCCTGTGCTACAATGGAGGGTTTGAGTGGGACGGGGAGGGTGTTGTCGTGTGAGCCCCTCCGCCTCCAACCGCGCAACTTCAAACCGAATCCCTGCGCCTAACTTCAATTTCCTAAACTATTACACCCTGAACAACCCCAGCAAACCAGGGCTGAAATCCAGCACTCAGCACCCCAAACCCAGCCCACACCCCATGTTTAGACCTCTCCTAAACCCACGACCCTAAACCCTGACCCTGAACCCGAAGCCTAGACTAAACTCGTATCGTTTAGATGTCGCGGCCTCCAGTCTGACTCCCCATGCCGCCGAGGAACGGGTCTTCGTACCCTTGACTGTAGGTGGCGGAATCCGTTCTTACACCGATGAGAAAGGTTCTTGGGCTTTCAACTATAGGGTGAGTCTGGTCTTGGAGCCGGAGTAAGAAAATGCTGGTTCAAAGTCCATACATGCATGCATGCATGCATCATTACATTACATTACATTACATCTGCACTACACCACATCACATTGCATTACATCACATTATACACACATATACTCAACTTCACATACATAAATACATTCATACATACATACATACGTACATCCGTACATATGTACATATGTACATACGTGCACATGTACATACATACATACATACATACATACATACATACATACACACACATACATACATACATACATACATACATACATATGTATATACATCCATTTTTACATATGTTTTTACATAGATACATAGATACATAGATGCATGCATAGATAGATATGTATGTTTATATCTTTATCCATATATATATAATATTATATATATATAATGTCATGTATATTCTGTTGATTTAGAATCGAGAACCTCAACGAGAGCCAGGAGCCTATTAGTGAGGAACCTATAGTAAACAAGGTGGTTTCTCTGTTATGGTGGACTAAGTTAAGTCGCTTTTATCTGGTTTCTCAAGCTTATTTTGGAGGGTTTTGGGTGGTTTTTTGCAGGAGGTGTAGAGGCTAATTTTGGGTGGTTTAAAGGTGGGTAGAGGCTTCCTTAACAAGAGCGCAGTGTTGGCCTTCTTGGAGCCTTCGGCTGTAGGGTTTAGGGCTTTCAGGGTTTGTAAGGGGTGTTGGAGTTCTGGCAGGGTGTGGGGCATTTAGGGTTTGGGGTATTGGAACTTTTGAGGTTTAGTGTTTGCGCTTTCAGGGTTGAGCATTGGGGTTTAAAGCTTTGGGTGTTAAGCGTGGGCTTTCCGGCTTGTATGTGGCAGAGTAGTAATCGGTCGTGAAGCACCATTTATAGACCACAGGCCCTCAAAGTCCTGGATATCAGCCGTGATACCTTCAAACCCTAAGACCTTAAACCCTCAGCCCTATGGCCCTATAGCCGGCTTCCAGGCAAGAGCTACTCCGCCCTGGAAGTTGCCGACGTCTACTTCCGCGCTGGAGCAGACACTAGGTGCCCCAGTAGTACCCTTTTACCCTTTTTCTTTTTGGCTTCCCTTATTAAAACCGAATAGTAGGAAAAAGGGTACGCTTATTATTAAGGGGCCACTGGGGAACCTAGGACAAGATCTCCATCGGCTCCGACGCCGTGGACGTGGCGCGGGCGTGCCTGGTCTCTTAGGGCTCCCGAGGGTTTGGGGTGATGTGGTAGTTATAAGGGTTCCCTTAAAGGGATCTATAGAGATTCTATAAGGGTATAGGGTTTAGGGCCTACTTGGAGGTTCATGGGCACTTATAAGTAGGGCTATAAGTAGGGTAAGTATACTTATAACCCATATTAGGGGACTTATAACCCCAATTATAACTACCCCTGAACCTCCAAGTAGGGTTTAGGGAAGATGTGTTTAGCTAAACTTGCAGTCCCAGGGGCCCTCTAACCTATTGAATAATTAGACTAGGGTTCTTTCAAAGCGTCCCTTTAAGAGGGTTCTATAAGGGCTACTATAAGGGTTCTATATTAGGGGCCTTAATAATTAGAATAGGACCGGTTACCACTCTCATGCCCCAAGGTCTCGGTGCACTGAGATCCAAGACACTACCAGTGGGTTTAGGCTCTTTGAGTTTACGAGTCAGGGCTTAGAGCTTTAGGTTTTTTGCGGTTTAGGATATACGGAAACTGCGATATGTCAGCTTCAGCAGGTCTCTTGAACACTACAGATACCCGAATCCTCAATCTAGGCTGCACAACGCTTAAACCATGTTAACGCATAAGCCAGCAGCCTACTGGATGCAGAAGTCCCCAATCAGCTGAAATCAACGAATTCTGAAGCCCTGTGATGTGTTTAGGGTTTAGGGGCTTATAGGGATTTTGGGATTGTGCTTTACGGGATCGTCAGTTTTGTGGATTAAGGGATGCGGCGCATCGGCTCAGGTACTATGCAGCGGGGAACAAAGGCACGGGGACGTCCTCTATCGAGCTCATCAGCACGAAGCTCCTTGACCAAGTATAGAGCCCAAGCAGGCAGCTTGAACATGACCACCTACTACGTTGCCTACTGTACATCCTCAACTTGAGACAGGAAATCAAGCAAACGGCAAAAGTCCGATTGCTGCACCCCATCAAACATGGAAGTGTGTAGCTCCCAACGAGTAGCTAACCAAACCAAGATGGAGCCGCAAACCAAAGTTGAGGGTTTAGAGGGTTTAGGGTTTACAGGGCTTAGGGTTTATAGGGTTTAAATTCTCAAGTTTAGGGGGTTTAGGGACTGGATCCTTCGCCCGACATCCCAGACCTAAGCCCTCAAGCCAGAAACCTAAAGCCACGAGCCTTCAGATGCAACCACTTATCAACGCAAGTGCGGTGCTGCAGTAAAGCATTGCCGATTCTCACGCATAGAATGCAAAGCTCAGTGTGAGGCTTCAGATAGTCATGACTAGACCGAATCTTCTCAGAGGAGTGCAGGATATGTGTCTGGGTTTTGCTCTTTCACGAGCCCCAAAGCGAGACTCCCTAAACCCTACTTAAGGGCTCAGGAGACTTGGTAAGCGTCCCCTAAGTGGCTTATCCTAAACCTTACTGTTACTTATAAAGTTACCTCGTAAGTCCCTTGGGGCTTTAAGTAGTAGGGACCCTTAACCAGCATTCCCCAGCTTCTTTTGCCAGGTACGGGAGGCAAGCCGTGGTCGTCAGTGTGGATCCGCGCCGTTGTTGCACAAAAGGTCAGGGTTTATAGGGTTTTTAGCGTGTAGGTTTCCTTGCGAGAACGCAGTATCCCCTGTGGTGTGTTATGTATAAGGTTTGATTGAACGGCTGTGCTGCGGAGGGTGTCTATGTGGCTTGGAGTTGAGAGAATCTTTGCGGGAATAAAGCTTGTCTCATGCGCGGTCAGGTCTGTTACAGGTCTCCGTGGGATGGTATTTTCGCCTATGATTCTCGGAGCTACGTTACGTTGAGTTGATGGTTTGTGGTCTACAAGCTTTCTTGATCACGCTCCTACAACTCCGAACCCTCAAAGCCCTAAGCCCGTAATGCCCCAAGACCTATCCCCGAAGTCTCCGAACTTCACACTCTGAACCTAATACTCCACAGTACCGGGTCTATTCTAGAGCCCGTAAAGACTCCATATGAATCCGAAACTCGTAAACCTTAAAGACCCTAAACCCTAAACCCTATAGACCCTAAACCCTAAGCCTTAAACTCCGAACCGCCTAAACCAGAGACTCCAATATCCCTTAATTAAGGAATATACCTTAAAATATAGTAGGATCCCCAATATGATTTAAGGAATATTCCTCAATTAAGGGATATGGGAGTCTCTGGGAAGTCCAAAAGACCGACCCTAACCCCTAAGCCTTAAAGACCCTAAGCCGCACAGCCCCCAGGCGCCGGGTCTACACCGCGGACCCTGCGTCCTCGGGTCACCACTGCGTTGAGGCCACGGGCTTAGGGTTTGGGGTTTAGGGTTCAGGGTTTAGGGGCTCAGGGTTTGGGGTTTAGGGTTTAAGGTTTTAGGGTTTAAGGGTTGTGGGATTCGACATAGGAGGGAGCTTTCTAGGGACTTTGGGGGTGTAGAGACTGCTTCGGTTCAGGGTTTCTTTTGGGAGTTTTAGAAGCAAAAAAGCTGCTCTGCCCAAGATTATCTTTGCTTTGATCCCCAATACCCAACCTTTAAACTTTTTGGGTTCTTGTAGTGTAGTAGGAGCCGGAAAGTTTAACCCTTTATTTCTGTGGCTTATTGGGGTAGTACGTTTGAGCTCCTTCAAGGAGGTCTGGGAAGCTGGGAGGGCAATCGAAGAGGGATTGTCTTGGGTTTTGGGCCCTTCTCAGTTCTAGGTTTCGGGGTGTACATATACATATATATGTATATATATATATATGTATATGTATTGAGGATGGACAGGAAGATGCGTCCTGATGTACATATGCTGGCTTGCGATGGGCAGTAGATGATGCTCGACATCCGTGCTTGACCCGCAGCCAAGTGCGGGCAACCTGGCTGCTTGTTGGGGGTCCTAGAACGAGCACTTACAAAGCCGATGACAGCCTGTGAAACAAACCCTGCACGGCACCTTAATTTGAAAAGCGCATTTCCACCGTGATATGATATAACTTTACTACTTGTATAACATACCGAAAAGCCTGATTCTCGTTGTTAACCCGAAACGGGCCTTGAATGTCCGAGTCGCTTCTTCGAAATCTGTAAGGTGGGACAAGGCCCAAAAGCCACGCCGCTGGGTCCCAACGGCGAGAAGTTCGCCTGGCCCCTTAGCATAATTTTCGCAAGCCTTGTTGAAACTTGGAGTTGGTCTAAGATGACTGTTCGGACAGGTTTCTTGAGGGTTTTGAGTGTTGGACATATCCTAAACCCTAAACCCTAAACCTCAAGGAAGTGCGAGGCCCCCCCCCCCCGGGTTTTCAGTAACCCAATCACCTCAAAGCCCCTCTTGCGATTTCCTGAAGCTGCCGTGGCTTCGTAGCTTAGGTACTGTTGCACCGTCAAGGGCGGCCGTGAGGACAGCGAGATGGACGTCGTGCAGCTCGCGCAGGCTACCGGCTCATGGCTAAACCCTAAATCTTAAACCCCATAAACCTTAAGCCCCAAACCTTCACTTCCTCAAGAGGGCACAGCCTGGCTGATCTTGCTGCTGTTTGGCAGATGTTGTGGTTTGGGTTCAGGGGTTTAGCGTCTAGCATTCAGCGTTTAGGGTTTCGGCTTTAGGGTTTAGGAGTCGAGTGGTTTAGGTGCAAACGAGAGCATATCCCAAAGCCGCAAGTCTTTAAAACGATCTCACACCCTGAGGCCTAACCCCTGAACCCTAAACCTCAATCCACAAACCCTAGACCCTAAACCCTGAACCCTGATAGACCCATTATAGATCCCGGGAGGATCCTGTTAGAACCCTGAAAAGAACACCAAAGCCCAACAGCCACGACGCTCCTCAGAGGCTGTTGAGGCGTTGGGTGCAGGCGAGCTGCTCCTGCTCCTCGGCCACTGTTACCCTTTAGGTTGAATATATTAGTCCTACTATTCTTGAGGGTTCCTTCGTATAACTCCATAGTTCAGTTGCATTAGCAACCCTGTTTGGACCGTTGAGGCCCCTATATTTGAGTTCACTAGGCTCAGGGCAACCGGAGCTTATCTTGGGGGTTTTGGGGGTTTTAAGGGGGCTTACACGAGGTCTAGTTAGTGGGCTTCCGGCTCCGTTGCAGGGCTTAGGCTTAAGGGTTGAGAGTTTCGGGTTCAGGGATTCAGGGATGAGGCCTTTAGGGCTTAGGTGGGTTTAGGGTCTTGCCGGGTTTAGATTGCGATGTTTCGGATCACTGTTCAAGTTGGGTTCCGGCAGTTTACTATGAATTTCAGACCTTCCCTTGTCCTTGTAGGGCCCCTGTTTAAGGCTGAGTGGAGACAAGGGCGCCCTTGCCACAATTAAGGGGGGATAGTGGGAACCCAAGGCGTTTTGTCGTTCAAGAAGCCACTCAGGATTCCTCAATGTAGACGCGGAGTACAGGATAAAACTGCAGGCCCTAAACAACCCTAAAACCCTTAAGGCCCTAAAACACGCATATTAAGACTTTTGTTGCTGCCTTTGTTGTATTCAGGACCGAAGGTTTAGAGTGCCATTTACTCCTTACCCGAAGCGCGACACCCCGGCGATCTTCTGTCTAACTTGGGGCTTCAGGTTTAGGGTTTAGCGCTGACGGTTTGGTCTGAATCTCATGCTTTGGAGCGGTTCACCAGACATCCCTAAACCCTCAAACTCTAACCCCTAAGCCCTACCTTCAACTACCAAACCCTACTTTTTGCAAGACCCCCCCCCCCACTAATTCTATATTAGGGTTTAGAATAAGAACCTACATAAGCAGGTTACGATAGTTGAATACGGTACCCTGAACTCCTAATCCGGTAGGTTTCAGCCTGAGAATGTGGGCGGTCATTCTATAACGCGGTCTCCTCCAAAGTGCGTATGATGAAGTCTACAGCAGAAACAGTGGCTTTTGAAGGAGTTCCAGTTTCTTAGCAGCCCTTTTTCTGTAGGGTCCTACTGCAGAAACAGGCTTTTAAAAAGAGTTCCAGCTCTTGCGGTCTCCTCCAAAGTGCGTATGATGAAGTCTACTGCAGAAACAGTGGCTTTTAAAAAGAGTTCCAGTTTTTTAGCAGCCCTTTTTCTGTAGGGTGTGGGGCCTCAAGGCTTTGAAGGTGGATGATGTACCTGGAAATCCTAAACCCCTAAACCCTTAAACCCCTAAACCCCTAAACCCCTAAGCCCCTAAACCCCTAAACCCGAAACCCCTAAACCCCTAAACCCTAAACCCTAAAGTTCCAAAAACGCCTGCAGGAACTGCATCGACCGGGATGGCCAGGGCAATGGATACGAGCTGGAACTCGTGCGACAGGCTCTGCCTCGCAAGCTACAAGCCTCACATGCCTCTGGTTAGGGCTTAGGGGGACCATTTAGGGGTTTAGGGTTTAGGGTTTGGAAAGGGGGGAGCTTGAAATGCCAGTGAAAGCGATGCAGAGAGGTGAAGATTTGTGACCTGCAGTGCTGCAGCTTCGGAGGGCTTAGCAAATAGAGTCCTCTCTCACGGGGGCCGTATCTTAGACTCTAGAAATGACCCCCTCCCCCCTCCCCCCCACCTCGGGTTGGTGCAAGGTCAAGGGCTGTTGCACGCTGCCGGTCATCGCCTCGAGCGGCGCCGGAGGCCCTGAGCACTTCGAGGCGACGGGGGGGAATTGTTTGCTTGATGGTTGCACTCGAAACGTGAAGAAACCTTGAGCCCTGAACCCTAGACCCAGAACTCCTAAACAAGAAACTGTGAGCCCCTAAACGGTCTGAGTGTTATTTTTCTGCTATCTTTAACAGGCTTTTATGGGACTTCGGGTTTGCTTCTGCAAGAGGTCTTCACGGAGCATCAACTAGGCTACTAGTGTCAGCTTCGGTTCTAGAATAAAAACCCTACACAGCATCGACCCCAGACTCCAGACCTCATAAACCCCAAGACACTCTCTAAAGGATCCTTTGTCATAGTTGGGTAACATTTTACATTTTTATGGGTACTTAAACCCAATAAGGAATAAAAACGTACATATTTAATCCTATCCCGACCATGAGCCAGGATCGTTGCACTTTAAAAGGCCTGAAACACGGCAGGATGCCCTTGGCCCAAGTGGTGGCGCTGATGCCGCCTTGGCGGCAGGGATCTTCCACCGGGAAGAGGCAGGCAACGGGCGGGAATCGGGATTTTGGTGGTTGTGCGGTTTAGGCTCTCAAGATTAAGGGTTTAGGCTTAGTGGTGTAGCGTGTTTGGTGGCAGGAATTATGTTCATTGAGGGTAAGTTGTCAGGTATCAGGTATTGCACCAGCAGCACCAGCAGCAGCGGCAGCAGCTAGCAGCAGTGGCGGCAGCAGCAAGAACAAGAGCTTCACCTTTGAGTACACATGAAAGCACAATGGACCAAGTAGGGGGCAAAAACAAAAATCGTCTATCCTTAAATGCTAAATCCTAACCCCAAAGCCTAAACCTTACCCCTAAGCCCTAAAACCTAAACCCTAAACCCGATCCCTGGAGCCCCGTACCGCTCCGTCCTCAGAAGGTGCCTATCCAGAAGGTCAAAGGCTACCTGAGCACGACCTCGATACCGGTGAGAGTATAGCCTTCTCATTTTAGGTTTTTGGGTTTAGGGTATAGCGTTTAGGGTTTAGGGTTTACATAACTTAGCAACGTAATATAAGGGATGCTTAAGATGATAAAAATGTTGATGACGGCAACGATGGTGATTCTGATCATAATCATTATGATGATTTCCAGTCTGATGAAACATGATGATAAAAATCCTAATGACGGTATGTGATGAAAGATGATGATAAAAACCCTAATGACGGTCTGATGTTGCTAGAAAGCAATGTTAAGATTATGATGATGCTGATGTTGCTGATAAAGACGATGATGATGCTGATGTTGCTGCTTATGATATTGCTAATCGTTAAAATGCAATTAGTTTGCGTGATGTCCTAGAAACCTGTTTTTTGAAGAAATCATGCTAAAACCCCAGTTTCGCGCACATTCTAAGCACGAAAACAACAGGGCAACCTATGCGCCCGCACCCTAATAATTACCAATGATACTATTGTGGGGGTTTCCTCAATACGGTTTTCGTATAATGTACCCCAAAACCTTATTCTAATTGCTAAGGCCCTATAGTAGCCTTATCATCTTGGGTTTTATGCGGTTTACAGTTTACAGTTTAGGGGTGGGGAGAGGCATCAAGCTGGAGTGTGATCCTAAACCCCTTACCCTGAACCCTAAACTCTGAAGTTTAGGAAGGGTGGGTTGTGTTGGTTAAGATGCTTGGTGCAGAGGTTTCACTCCAAGTCCTCGGAAAGCTTGGCAGTTCTCCGCGGTGCGTTGTGCACCGTTTGCAAACGTCTCTGCGCGGTGCGTTGTGTGCCGCTTGCAAACGTCTGCAAACATCTCTGGGCCGAGCCCAGAGGAGGTTTCATAGCTTGTCAGAAGCTAGCCCAGCCAGCAGGAAAGTCTTCTGCTTGGTCGTCGTCTGTTTGACTGAACAGTGTTCAAGGCCGCGGATGCTGAATGGTCAGCAGCCCCTGCCTGAATCCTAGACAGATCGAGTGTGAAGCCCCAGGACGAAGAGGTCTTACGCTAAGCTCCCGACAGTAGCACCGCTAAGCCTGCAGCGTCGAATCCGAAAGTTCCGAGACAGAAAGCTGAGAGCACGCAGCTGTACAGACTGAGGCAAGCTCCGAAGTTTGCATCCTTGGACCCAGGTTGGTTTAATGTTTAGAGTTTAGGGTTTAGGGTTTAGGGTTCACTGCTTCAAGCCATTTAGGTTTGAGGCTTTCGCATAAATCAATGTGAACGCCCTGTTGTTATCAGGGCTCTCAATATAGATCTTTTTGCGTTGGGCCTATGACAGAGCGCCGGTGATTCCTTCATCGGGTTCCACACAACTAGACCCTAAGCCCTGTGGCCGTAGCAAACCCTAGGTCCCACGCCCCCGACCCCTGAACTACTCTAGGCCGCTTGAAAGGGATACCAGTGTGGGTCCAAGGAACAGCTTTCTTGGATGGGGCTACGGCTTCTAGGCGCCCGGCGGGTTCCCGATTTAGGTGTGGGTTTAGGTTTAGGGTTTAGGGTTAGTGTTAGGGGTTCAACACTGCCAAGGCGGAGATCCAATACAAGAGCATTTAGATGCAAGGGCCCTAACGGGTTGGCCGGTGTCCATGCTATGTTTGTGATGGTTGCAGGTCTTGCCAGCAAGCAGCTAAGACATTTGCAGGGTTCAGGCTCGAGTTGGACAGATGTAGTCAGAAAGATGGACAACTTGTCTTTTCAAGGCATCCTTCCTTGGAGCCTTCACATGGCCTTTGTCGAGGGTGTCTCCATATCCTGGGTGTTCTGCATGGTGCCAGTTAAAGCTTAGGCACCTTAAATTAAACTTTCAAAACCCCATCGAAAAGTACTTTAAAGCACCTCCCTCAAGGCCGCTTAAAGCTCCGTAGGTCCACTTAAGGCAGCCTACGGCCTGAAGAACCTTCGAGCCCCGAGGCAATTCGAAAGTCCATAAGCTTTGTATGGCCCGAAAGATTTGAGAAGTGCCTGAGGTTTCAGGGTTCAGGGTGCAAGGCGTAAGAAAGCACACAGACTGAACCAAAAAGACCCTGCATTTCAGGGTTAAGGGCTGGCCAAATTTGAAAACAGGCAAGAGTGGGTGAGACAAGAACTTTGTCGTGTGTTTGTTGCAGGTCGTGCAAGGGACAGAACACCCAGAAGGCCTTTCCGGGAGCCGGCCAGATCACGTGGGTGGATAAATCCGCGACGAAGGCCTCATGCTGCACCTGATGGTGAACCCAGGCAATCATTTGCTGACTTCAACAACGAATGCCAGCAGCCACTCGGGCAATCATTCGACGTGGATTTCCTTTCCTGGAGATGGAGGTCAGTCCTGGCTGCTTGAGGTTGTTTTGTTTCATCTGGGACCTGGGAAATGGGAGAGGCATTTCCTGCCTCCAAGCCATGGGTTTTGCGAGTGAGGGCAAATGCTTTCGAGTCCATGACCACCTCGGAGCACGAGGATTGGTTAAAGGCAATTCGCTGCGGACCTGAGGACCTGGCCTTGTTCACTTGGAGGCCGCCTCAAGTCGTGAAGGGTTGGGGGCCCCCAATCCTTGTCCAGTTATACCCCAAAGCTTTGAAGGGGATGGCGCAACCCCCGCCGTGAGAAGCCAAAATCCTAGGGTTTAGGGTTGTAAAATATACATTAGTGTTTAGCTCGGCGATGCTAGCTTGGCGACCTCTCAGGAGTGTGCTCGCAGCTCTGCAGCTCTAGCAGAGCCGGCTTGGTCTCGCTGAGTGCTCGACTGCGCCCGCCCACCTCAACAGAAGTGTGAGGGGTGGCGGGCGGGTTTAGGGTTTAGGTTTGGGTTTTGGAGCTTTAAGGTCATTTTATGCTTAGAGTTTAGAGGGCTTAGGTCTATACTCTATACCCAGCTATAGCCCACTGTGTTGTAAGGCTTGGGGCTACACTAATCTCTGCAGGGCTTGAGGCTTTAATTTGGGGTTCGGACGTAGGCTTGTAGATCCCCAAGCACAAGATCGAGTTTTGTCTGTTCATTAGGTTTCGAGCTTAGCATCTGGGAACCGTAGCCGTGAATGTGCTTATTGTTTTTTTGGACGCTGCCTGTCTCTGGCCGCGGAAAGTTGTAGAAAACCGAGCGCGCCCCACAGGCCATATTCCGAACCCTAGATCCGAGAACCCTGGGCCCAGGTGTTTATACCCAAAGCCCTGAGTCCCGAGACCCTCGGCCCTGAAACGCTACTCAAAACCCCAAACCCTGAACTTTAAACCCAAAAGCTCTGCGTACTCAGGGATTCCAGATCCGTTTGTGAGTAATGTAGGTGTCGGAAGAATATATGATGTTGCTCCTCTTTATGGTTCCTACCCGAATATAGAATTGGTTCCTATGTAAATACCTCGTCATATCCCCCAAAACCTTATGATTCTAACTGTTGAGGTCCCTATTGCTTGGACGGAAAAGGAAGCAGAACAGAAAAACGTAGTCCTGGATCCCAAAGCTCTAGGATTTCTCAACTTCTCGGTATCTAAATGTCGCTGCTTTCTCTAGGCCGTTAAGCCTAAACCCCTAAGCCCCAAACCAAGGCTCCCGAACATCGTCGATCTTTACTTCTTCACCTTAATGGTGCCAGTCATATTCTAGGTGACCTGCCTTATTCTGCATTAAACCTAAACCCTAAGCCTTAAACCCTATACCCACAAAACCCAAAACACCCTAAAAACCCTAAACCCTAAACCATATTCCAAAACTCTGCCTTATTTTGCATTAAACCTAAACCCTAAGCCCTATACCCTAAAGCCCTAAACCCTAAACCTTCAAGAGCACTTTACACAGCATCATTGTCGCTTTTGCTTGACTGATCCATACCTTAGTGCTCTATGACAACTTCGATGATCATGGACCTTCGCAGCCGCTTCGAGGTCTTGCAGCCGTCGGACGAGGAAGAGTCGGGCTACGTTGCGCCTCAGGTGGAGGCGGAGACCACATGGACAGCCGCTTACATCCCTGCATCCCTGGAAACCTTGAACTTGGGACGTCAAACAAGCTCGCGGTGTTCGCTGCCACAAAGTTTGAGGAGGTGCCGTGTCGGCGTAGTTGAGCGCCGACGCGGGCAGACGTAAAAACCTCACGAAGCCCCGTGAGTCAAGATCTTAGTCGGATGAGCCATGTGTTAAGGCTTGCCCAAGCGAAGCCTAGGCACAGTGGGCAAAAGTTCGACCTTCAGCACATAGTATAATCTCCGAGAACATACTGTAATATACAGCAGTATACGATAGTTGGTGGTATACTATGCTAATACATATCCAAACATACTAGAATATGCACTCTGATACCACAGTTTGCTTTTAGATACTGCAATGTGCTTTATAACCCCGAAGTCCGGGGGCTCACGAGCCGGACCTATAAACGACAGCACTCCCCGCACACCGCAAAGGGTCCAGGGTTTCGGGGTTTAGGGTTTCGGGTTGAGATACTACACAGCACAGAGCCCAAAATGAGAAACCTTCAGTCAAAACACCCAAAAAACCCAATCCTACATCCAAAACCCCCAACCCCTCTCCAAAAACCGCAGCAATCCCAAACGAATGCCTGAGAACTGTAGGATCTTCTACAGAAATCGTGGAGAAGCCCCTAACCCCTAAACCCTAAACCCTCAAACCCTAAGCCCTAAACCCCAAAACCCCAAAACCTACACCACATCTAACAATCTAAGGCTCGGGCCTGTGCAACGGGGCTCCTTACGGCCCGGCAAATGCAGCGCAGAGGTGTCTTCTGGGGTCTTCGTTCTTAGGCATTGTTCAAGAGGGTTTGGGGCTTAGGGGTTTGTGGTTTAGGGTTCAGGGTTTGGGGATTAGGGGTTTAGGGGTTTATGGTTTAGGGTTAGGGGATTAGGGGTTTAGGGTTTAGGGGTTTAGGGTTTAGGGTTTAGGGTCTAGGGATTGTTTATAGTAAACCCCAAAATGTTGGAAACCGGATTAAGGACAAAAAGTGCTGGGATTTTCTATACATTACTCTTAAGGTTTGAGGCTAGTGGGTTTCCAATTTTTTTGGGCTTCTACTGTAAGAGGGTTTGGGGCTTAGGGGCGTAGGCTTTAGGACCTCCTGCCTGGAGCTTCAAGTCTGCTTCGGATAGCTTGGGAACATACGTTTTGCTAGGGTTTTATGGTTTGGGGTTGGGGGGTTAGGCTAGAGGGTTCGAGGTTTAGGGGTTTTTAGTTTTCAGGTTATACAACTGGTTATGGGGCTCGATGGATGCTCGACAGCTCAGGGGTTCAGATGCGAGGGCTCGCCGTTTTGGTTGCCATGACCCTGGACCCTAAACCCGCAGCCCTAAACCCTAAGCCTCAAGCCCTAAAGCCTACGCCCTAAGCCCGCACTTGTAACGTATATAAGCGCTCGATATCAGTTGAGCCATAAGCAGTCGCTCCAGGCTTCCGTGCATCGACGCGGGGGTTTCTCCAAGCTAGGGGTAACATGGGGGGTCGGAGTAACTGTTGATGCTTGAATAGTATTCCGAGTGGCCTCTTGTTTCGTTTTTGAATCCTTTACAATCATGGCTTGTGGCTTCCGGGATATGGGCCATAAGGAGTTTTCGGCGGCTAATAACTGTAAATCTACACTGCTCCTCGGGGACTGGAGCGCTATCTTGTCAAATCCAGGCGCATGCTCAGAAAACACTTCAAGCACCCTGAGTCCTAAACGCTAGCCCTCTTAAGCCGCCTCCATGATCTTGCTGTATAGCTGTGCGCGCGGCCCGCAGTTTTCTGCTCGCCCAAAAATGAAAACCCTAGACCCTATTCCAAAACCTTAGGGTTATGCATGATCCTACTATCATCAAAAGGTTAAAATTTTTGGGCTAGGGACTACCTTTAAACCCTAAACCCCTAAACCCTAAACCCTAAACCCCTAAACCCTAAACCCTAAACCCTAAACCCGAAACCCTAAACCCTAAACCTTAAACCCTAAACCCCTAAAACCCTAAACCCTAGGCTAGGGCCAGGGTAGTCAGCCCCAAGCACCACGGCCGCCTCGGGAGCCCGAAGTCCTAAACCCAACAGAGATCCTTACGGTTTAGGGTGTAGGGTTTAGGGTTTAGGGTTTAGGGCTTAGGGTTTGGGGTGCAGTAGTTTAGGGGTTTAGGGTTAAGGGTTTAGGGCTTAGGGTTTGGGGTGCAGTAGCTCTTGTAGCAACTGTTATAGTTTATTGATCTTTGAACAAACAGCCCGCCCTCGTAAATCCGAATCGCAAACCCAAGATGTCATGGGTCAAAGACGACCCAGGGATTTTTTAAAGACTCTGCAGGAGCTACAAACGATTCTCCGTGTCATGGCCGAGTGCGACGGCGGCGGGAAGGCAGCTGTTGGGTTTAATAGAGGGGCCTGCGAAATTCCCGATGTTATTCGCTAGGCTTCAGCATTATTTATGTCCAGACTTCACTACATCCCGAAGCCCTGTTGTAATTCTTAAGGCCCATATTTTAGGGTTTACGGTTGATGTTCCGTGCTTGGAGTCCCTTCTTTTGAGAACGAAATACTAGCCACAACAGCCGTAATGATGTTCAGTGAGACAAGTTCAACTACTTGTCTAAATTAGAACTAGTCTCATGCTGTATAGGGGTCATCAGAAAATATATGCAACTGCCTGTAGCACGAGCAATCTTATCAGTCATCAGTAGTCATGCGTTATCGTGTTCACTTGCAATATCATCAATATTTGCCAGTCATTACCTATGTATCAAGTTATCTGCCAATCTATTTATCTGCCTATCCCCAATCTACCTATCTATCTACCTATCTATCTATCTATCCTATCTATCCTATCTATCCTATCTATCCTATCTATCCTATCTATCCTATCTATCCTATCTGTCCTATCTGTCCTATCTGTCCTATCTGTCCTGTCTCTCCAATCTATCCTATCTATCCTATTTGTTTTTCTGTCCTATCTATCCTACCCTATCTATCTTATCTATCCTATCTATCTATCTATCCATCTATCTGTCTATCTGTCTAGCTGTCTATCTATCCACCTATCTGTTTATTTACCATATTTGTCCATCTACCCATCTATCTATCTATCTATGGATCTATCTATGCAACTATCTATCTTCATACAGTACTCATGTGATACTGCATCCTCTCTACCTAGGTACCTCTATCTAGTGATCATCAATAGCACATCCTGCATGGGAGTTTCCGAAAATAGGGGACCCTAGTATAGTACCCTAAATAGTAGGATCCGTATTATAGGGACCCCAAAAGTAGGCACCCCTAATTTTCGGAAACTCCCACAAGGAGGCTGCCGGAGCCTGGCTGACCCACTGGGCTGCACGGAGACCACCCAAGGCTCGGTCTGCTTCTTTCGGTTTACGGTTTTGGGGTTCGGGGTCTATGGCTTTAGGGTTTTAGGGTTTTTTGGGGTTTAGGTTTATTAGGGTGTAGGGGGTTCTGGGTTTTAGCATTTGGGACGTCGCAAAAATGATTATGATTATGATGATGTTGGACAGAAGGAAGGTTCACTCGGAGGCTAGGGCAGCTAGGGCTGCGGGGATTGGGGCTACAGCTTTTGGGGCTTGTATAGGGCTTCAGGGTTGAGTTTAGTCACTGAACTCTAGTGTCTTGTAGGCATTCACGGGTTTGAGGGCGTTTGGGGTTCAAGACTCTGGCCTTTCCCTAGGTGTCTTTGTAGCATGTCGGAGAATCCTCTTTTCGGGTGTTTCCGTCGCCAAACAGTCAGAGTTCGCCATCGCAAGTACCACGAAGAGGCATTTAACCTCGGCAATAAGGACCCGACACAGCTCTGAAACTCACTGAATCCTAAACCCTATACGCCCTAAGCCTGCTGAGTTTGACGCAAACGTGTGTGTAGTATGGCGGCGAACAATTGCACACCACCTTGCTAAATTGGATGCTGTCATAGACAAGTTCAACTGAAACGCTTGCAACCCGTAGATGGTAGCCTAGTCCTCATGCATTGAGCCGGCCGAAGTCCTGATTGCCGACACTGACGACTGTCCGACCGAACCCTAAATTCCAATCCCCAAACCCCAAACCCTAAACCCTAAACCCTAAACCCCAAACCCCAACCAAACCCTGAATGTTTGGACTCAGTGGGCAAGGCCCGCCTTGTCTCCACATCCCAGAACCAGCCAGAATCCTTAAGTCCGCAACCTCATGTCAGCCCCAAACCCAGAGAGCCCAATACCCCTTAATTAAGGCATATACCTTAAATCATAGGGGGCTTCATATTATGATTTAAGCTATATTCCTTAATTAAGGGGTATTGGGCTCTCTGGGAACATCACTAACAGCGCTAAGCTTCCTGAGCCCTACGCCTTAGACTAGGGTTTAGTAGTTCGGGTTACTGTTGCGGGCTTCGGACTCTACACCAAAACCCCAAACCCTAACCGAGACCCCACACCTTGACGTCATCAGGCCCGACAGGGGCTGGTCGTGCTCATGCAGCGCGCTTTGGGCTTGGTATTGAGGCGACGGCTGGAAATCAGGGGCCTCAACAGCTGGGATGAAGGTAAGTGGTGTAATCCCAAAATAAGAGCACTTATATCAGGGATCATTAATCCTACCTACCTCGAGGCCTCCAAGGAAAGCTTTCTTTCGAGCTGCGATGATTATCGGTCCCTCAACAGGGATCCGTTATCAGGCAACCCTACCACTCTTTTTTTTGGGCATGCTCATTGTGTTTGTCAGTGCTGCTGTATATCATCGCCTTGCATATTTTGTGCCGGCATACAGTATCACGATCTGATTTTTGCAGCGTCGAACCATCTGTGCCTCAGACTGGCTACTCGCATTCATGTCTTTCGTGCTTATGCTATGTCTACCTGCCCTAATGATTGCTATGGCAGCTTTATCTAGTCGTATCAGTATCGTTGTCTGTCTGTGCACTAGCTGCAGTCCACCTCACTCACCAGTGCTTTGTAGCATCACCACCCATCATCACCACCATCGCCATCATCACCACCATCATCATGATGATCATGGTCATCATCATCACCACCATCATCATCATCTTCAGCTTCATCGTCATCACCAACAGCAAGTCAAATTACAAGCATGATGTTCATGTCATTATCATCACCGCCGAAGCTGCCGCCCCGTGCCACCCAC